>AP025057.1:25579737-25870704 GCA_036186865.1 Eustoma russellianum
TCTCGTTTTCCTTTTAAAACGGTTTCTCCATTTTGATTTATTATGTTGCAATAAGGGTGAGTAAAACACACATTGAAACCATTGTCAACAAATTGAGAAATGCTAAGAAGATTGTAAGATAAATTGCTTATCAAAAACACGTTGGAGATTTGGAGAGTATTTGGATCTCCAATCGTACCTTTTCCGATAATCTTGCCTTCGTTGTTGTCTCCAAAGGTCACGGATCCGCCTTTTGTGACCTTCTTTAGTTTGGTGAATAGGCTCGGGTCACCCGTCATGTGTCTCGAGCATCCACTATCAAGGAACCACTTAATAGATGTATCTTTCGATGTGTGGGCTCCCTGCAATGTGCAAAGATAATTTAGGTACCCTTTTAACTTTGGGTCCTTTCGAGTTAGTTAATCACCTCTTGGTAAAAGTACCTTTCGGTACCCATACTTGGGTGATCCTTCTCGGTCTATCAAATGGCAAGAATGAAGGTGCGACATAGTAGACATATGGTGCATGCACTTTGGGCCTTTGCGCAAGGACTCCTCTATACTCACTAAATGAAGGACGTTTTTGGTATGTCCTTTTGTGTGTGTGCGTAGTGCGTGGATGATATGAATTTCGTGTATGCATTGTTCTTCTCTTTTCATATCTATATGGTACAACGTTATATTTCATATGATATGAAGATGAAGTGGGGCGTGATGAGGAAAGGGGCGGCTTTTGCGTCATCTTAGACGCCACTTGAGGCTTAGGGGTGTCTACTTTCTTAGACACAACAAACTTGGTTGGTTTGGTTGATACTTCATTAGTATTAACGTATCCCAGTCCAGTTTTGTCGCTATCATGCTTTTGTGATAATATAATGCGATGCAGCATGTTGGACCCCGTATCAAACTGTTTCATCATTTTCTCTAAATCGGTATTCCTTGATTTCAAATTTGAAATCTCGGATTTCATTTCATTATTTTGAGTGGTCAATGATGAAATTTCTGTCTTTAATGCAGTAATGACACATGATGACTCTTTCTTTGAATCGCTTAATTGAGCGACAAGATTCTCGTTAGAAGACTCTAACAGTTTCTTGTCTTCAATTAATCGCTTCTTTTCCTTAGCGAGAGCCTTAGTGAATTTGTGCAATTCTAAATACTGACTGAAAAGATCATCATAAGAAGGTTCAGAGTCAGAGTCAGAATCAGATGATACCTCATTAGATGCTTTGGATGCAAAGCATACTTGTGCAGTCTCCTCTTCGGTCTCAGTTTCAGAATCCGATGAATCACACCAGGTGGAGGCCTTTAGAGCACGTTTCCTTTGTTTGGGTTCTGAGACGAGTCTATTTTTGTTCCGCTCCTTGTCAGGGTATTTAGTAGTTTGCTTTTCTTTATTGAGGCAGTCATATGATAAGTGTCTGAGTTTGCCACATTCGTAACATTTAATGTCTTTATCGTTTGACTTGTTTTTATTTCTCTTAGTTGTAGTGCCCTTGTTTTTATTTCTAAATGACCTTCTCATAAATTTTCTCAGTCCTTTAGCCAATAGAATCAGGTCATCATTATCTGATTCAGAATCACTATCATCTACGTGATCGGAGGGAGGGGAGATGTATTCATTTGATTTGAAAGCAATAGCTTTACCTTGTTTAGATGATTCCGATTTCCGTATGGTGAGTTTATTCTCATAAACTTTAAGTGATCCGATTAGTTCTTCCATCTTTATTGATTTAGTTTCCTTGATTTCTTCTATTGCGGTCACTTTAGGGTCCCATTCAGAAGGAAGGCTTCGTAGGACTTTCTGTACCTTTTCCTGCGTGGTAAAAGCCTTACCAAGAGACTCAAGAGAGTTGTAGATGTTAGTCAAGCGAAGATCCATATCTACAATAGACTCATTAGGCAGTAATTTAAATGACTCAAGTGTGGACATAAGCATGTTTATTTTTGACTCTTTTACTTGACTCGTGCCTTCGTGTTTCATTTCTAGTATCCTCCACATTTCTTGTGCACTCGAACAGTTTGAGACATAACTAGACTCAGTTTTACTTAATCCGTTTAGGAGCAATTGCATAGCCCTAGCATTCATACTAAGTTTCTTTTTATCATCACTCGTATATTCTTGTCTAGATTTAACAACTTCTAATGTGACTCTGTCTACGGTGGATACCTTAGATGAGACATAAGGACCATCTTCAATTATTGACCAAAGATCTATATCTATAGCCATAAGAAAAAGCTTCACTCTAAGTTTCCACTAAATAAACGACTCACCGTCAAAGAGTGGAGGCCTTTGGCTCGACATACCTTCTTGCTCGGTTTTGAGATTTGTGGTTGCCATCTCACTGAATCGTTGGATTCCTTGAAGTGAGTGTTCCTGCGCTCTGATACCACTTGTAGGATCTGCAAGGCACCACTAGAAGGGGGGGGGTTGAATAGGTGGTGCGGAAAGTGTGGTTTTTAAAATTTGTTTGAACCTAAACAATTCAACTTCTGAAAACAGATTCTGTTTTCAGGACCAGTTTTAAAACGTTTTTAAAACCAGGTTATAGGTCTCCAAAAATTATGAAATTTTGAGATAACTTAGCCTCAGATGTTATGAGGGTCTCCTAAAAATTTCAAATTAAAATTCAACCTTTAACCCCTTCAAAAACCGTTGGTACTCAGATTGCTCGAATCTGCCAGAAACGGTAGATGGTTTTGAAAAATTTATTCCTATTTGTGTGAACGTCCAAATGCTCTGAAAATTTGACCACTAACTCCTTACATATTATATTTAAGTGGGTTGAAACAGTTTTGCAAAATTCTTTTGGGAAGTAGGTCAACTACAATCAAAGTCTCAACCTTTGCAAGTCTGAAAAGCAGACTGCACTAGTCTCAGAACTTTTGATGTTTGATTGACTTATACTTATCCAAAAGGGTTGAAACTTGTGCCAAATTAACCCTAGAACGTGTGAGTATATTTCTGAAAATTTTCATGATTTTTGAAATTCGTTAACTATTTATACGAATGCGAACAAGAAGGATAATCAGTGCAGTAACTGAAAAGTAAATGCAGAAAGTAAATGGCACCAAGAATTTTATACTGGTTCGGTTATAAACAACCTACTCTAGTCTTCAAGGAACACCTTCCTTGGTTCACATTAATCACACACACGCAATACACCTTACCACAGGGTTGATAGAGTTACACCTAACTCCAACCCTTTACAAACCTTGTACAGTGAATACAATTTGTACGAACACCACCACCTCGCAAGAATTAAGATTGATCACACCTTGATCAATCTTTTACAAAGATATATAATGAGTGGTGGTCTATGTCAAGCCTATTCAAGATTGAAGAATTTGAATACAATAGGCTTACAAGAAGAAAGAAAGAAAGAGGATGTAGAAGAAGAAGAGCTAGACTTTTTGATCACTTTGATTTGCAATGCTTGTTGCTTGTTTTGTTTGCTCTCTTCTCTTTCTTTTTTAATGTATAGGCCGTCCCCTTGGTGTAGCCTCCCCCTCTTGAAAATTATCTTTTAAGTCCTTGGAAGAGTGTAAGACATCATTGTGACAAGGCCTTGCTTACTTGGCATCTTCTTATTGGATGATCATTTAGTCTTCGCTTACTTGGCACCTTCTTATTGGGTGAATGTTGTCATCATTGATGACTTGGAAAAATCTGAGAATTACACTTAAACATGTGCCAAAATCATCACAAAATAACTTCCATAAATCATAAGATATATCACATAATTTTCTTTGATTTTTCTCATTAAAATGAATCACCAATTAATGGTAAATATTCCTATCACATGAGAAATGAACTTGGACACCATTTAGACCAATAATTCGGCCACACAAGTCTTCACACATGCTGAAAAATTTCAGCATGTGTGATATGTAGAATATCACACTTTATTAATTTAAATAATATTCAAATCATTTCCATTTCTTCTTCCAATCAATCTCACAATAAAAGATGATGAAATATATCACAATAAAGATGAAAATTTCGACCATCATTAGCACAGCATGTGTCACAATTATGACAAAATTTGAATTGTTACCTTTTTGTAGCTTCTCTCTTTAAGTCACCAACTTTGTGTGATTGATTCTTGACCAATCAATATGCCAACAATGCTCCACATATGCTTCATCTCAGCTGTAGGTGGCATTAGATCATGTATATACATGTGCTGAAATTTATTTTTGCTAACTTTGTAAAATAGTGCACATTTAATAATACACACATGTTATATTCCAATCAGCCCTTAATTTAATTTTCTAGAACACTTTAAGATGTATAACATATGTAAAAAGTGTCTAGATACGTCTCACATGATGTACCAAAAACGTTCCATGTGTTGTGTGCGTAGAAAACCGAATTTTCGATATTTATCGATTACCCGATTTTTCTCTAATTTAAATTCCAACTTTTGCACATGCTATATATATTATGTTATACATAATATATATAATATATATACTTTAAGTCTCAGCACTTGGCTGGTCTAAAGTGGTACCATTAACATGTGACAAAATTAAACTTGGAATCTTCACATTTTGGCCTTAATGTGGGGTGATTTGTGTGTGCCAACATGGAAAGTATTTTTGGCTGAATATTAAATGTAGCCCACGAAATTTTTATCAATTTTTGAAGTATAGGGGCTGGCCATTTATTTATGGCAAGTACGTGACACGTTGGCGAAGTTTCGGTATTCGCCCGATACGACAATTTTCGGTTTAGAACCTTTTATCGTGTCGTATTTAATTTGTCATCACCATATCTTATATCATATGATATAAAACCTGAATATACTCATAAATATGAGTTAAGTATAGTGGTGTGACGTTAACATACATACGTGAAATATATAACGTGTCGGTAGTACGTTGGAATACATGTGTATGTGCCTTTTTTAAAAAATCTGAAAATATATGTAATATATATGTATATAGGCGTGTATCATTAAAGAGGAGAGGAGGAGAAAACTTTCCTTCCTTAGCCTTGTTGCCTTTGTGCCTTTTCCAAATGTGGCTTTCTTTAATGAACTACTTAGTTTATTAAACTAAGTACTTCACTTAATGAACTAGCTTAGTTCATTAATGGTGGCACCTGAAAATAGTATAAACACAACAAATGTTTGCCATATGATGTAAGCTTTAACGCTTCATGGCTCGTTAGTACGGCAACATTATATATAAGCTAAATAAGGCAAGTAATGACAAAGTATCATGCATACATGTACACGTTTATATATATCATGCATTTAAGTCACTTATTTTGAAATCACTCAAACCCCCTTATCTCTACAGTTTTACTTGGCAAGGTTTTAATGCGGCATATCATATATGAGTCGGAGGGTGATAATCATCACACTTTTTATCTCGCTGTTCTCTAACGTATATTTTTCACTGTAATAAGGTTTTCCTCCGCCATAAGTGAGGCTTTGTTTTAATAAAATCGTTTCTTCAAAAAAAAATTCAGATTTTTTTAAAAAGGCACTATACACATATATTCAAACGTACTACCGACACGTTACATATATTACGAACGTACGTCAATGTCACACAACCATACTTACCTGATATTTATGAGTATATTTGGGTCTTATATCATATGATATAAGTCGTGGTGATGACAAAATTATTATGACACGTTACAAGGTTGTAAACCGAAAATTGTCGTATCGGGTGACTACCGAAACTTCACCAACGTGTCACGTACTTGCCATATATAGATGGCCAGACCTTATGCTTCAAAAATGGCCACAAATTTTGTGGCTTAAATGGTATATTCAGCCATAAAATCATTCCATGTTGGTACACACAAATCACCCCCAATTAAGGCGAAATTGTGGAGATTTCAAATTCAATATTTTTGTCACATGGGGCGACACTTTTAATCAGACTTTAGAGATGAATATTCACGTTATTCTATGTATATTATATGTGACATAATATATATAACATGTGTAAAAATTTTGAATTTAATCGGAGAAAAATTGTGTAATCGACAAAAGTCGAAACTTCAGTTTTTTACGAACACGACACATGGAACGTTTTTTGGCATGACATGTAACATGTATCTAGAAAATTTTTATATATTCAATACATCATAAAGTTATCTAGAATATTCAAATTAGGACTGATCGGAATATACCATATGTGTATAATTATTGTGCAATATTTTACAAAGTTTACAAAAATAAAATTCAGCACATGGTATGGCCATTACACACGCCTACTCAGCTTTGATGGAGCTTATGTGGAACTTAGTTGGCATCTTGATTGGTGAAGAATGGAATACACAAAGTTAGTGACATAATAGAGGGAGCTATACAAGGTAATATTTCAAACTATGTTACAAATGTAACACATGCTGAAAATTCAGCATGTGAATCAAAGAGCTGGCCGATTTTTGGGAGTTAAATGAGACCAATTTATTTTGCAAATTATGTGGGATTAATTATGTGATATTTGGTAAGGTTTTTACTACTAATTTGGAACATTTTTAAGTGTAATTCTCAGATTTTTACAGTCAACAAGTGATGACAAATCTCATCCAATCAAGGAGTGCCAAGTAAGCAAGGCCATGACAATCATCCAATCAAGTGTTGCCAAGTAAGCAAGTTGATGTCACATCTATACAAGGCATTCTTTAAAGGACTTAAAAGAGAATTTTCAAGGTGAAGAAAAGCCCTAGAGTGGGCGGCCAACCTCAAATAAAAAGAGAAGAAGAGCAAACAAAAAAGCAAGACAATTATCATATTCTTTCAAGTGCAAAAAGTGTCTTCCACTTTCTTCTTCTATCTTTCTTTCTTCTTCTCTCTCAAGCATATTGTTCTTATATTCAAATATATTGAATAGGCTTTGTATAGACCACCATACACGCTCATTGTTGTAAAAGGTTGATCAAGGTGTGATCAATCCTTCATTCGTTCGGTGGTGGTGTTCGTGAAAGGTGTGATTGCTTGTAACGTTTGTGTAAAGGGTTGGAGTTGGTGTGTAACTCCATCAACCCTTTGTGGTAAGGTGTTATTTTTTTTAGTGATAACCGAGGAAGGTGTCTTCGAAGACTGGAGTAGGTTGATTTAACCGAACCAGTATAAAATTCCTCGTGTTCTTTACTTTTCTGCACAGTACTTTCAGTTTCCTGCACTTTGCATCTAATTCATTGCAATCTCAAAAATAATAAACGAATTTCAAAAATTGTAAAATTTTGGAAAAACATAGCCACATCTTCTAAGTTTTATTTGGCACAAGTTTCAACCCTTTTGGACAAGTATAAGTCATTCAAACGTTAATAGTTCTGAGACTAGTGCAATCTGATTTTCAGACTTGCAAAGGTTGAGAACTTGAACGCATTTGACATACTTCCCAAAGGAATTTTTCAAAACTGTTTCAACCCAATTAAATAAATATAGTAAGGGTTTTGTAATTAATGTTTCAGACCATGTGGAATTACGGATTAATCGGAATAAATTTTTCAAATCAGACTACTGTTTCTGGCAGATTTGCGCAATCTGACCACAAACGATTGTTCAAGGGGTTAGAGGTTGAGTTTTGATCTGAAATTTTTAAAGGATACTCCGAACATCTGAGAGTAGAATCTCTCCGAATTTCAGAATTTTTGAATGCCTTTAACCTGGTCTTTCAAACGTTTAAAAATAGGATATGAAAACAGAAACTGTTTTCAGAAGTCGGGTTTTTGAGTCAATATATTTTAAAAACCAAATTTTCCGCACCCACTATTCAACCCCCTCCCTTCTAGTTGTGCCTTACAGGTCCTACACGGTGCACCCGCCGTACTTCGCTACTAAAAGTACCAGGCGTCAATGCATTACATATCACAGTCCATGCCAAAATCGTGGACTTCGATGTCATCATCTTAACAGGTAAGCAAAATTTAGGCAGAATAAAAACTTTTAAAGAAAACAATTCCGAATATCCGACATAGAGTTTACAACCAAGTCCGCAAAATGAAGGTAAATCCGAAATCAAAGTCCTCAAAATAAGTCCACAAAACATAGGCCATCATAAATGTCCTTAAGCTGCAATCCACTCCCTCATCTACGGATACGGAACTTGAGGCTCATCTTCAATCCATTCTGCACCATTTCCTGTAGGCTCTGGGGGGGAAAATAAAAGGGTGAGTGACAAAGTCACCAGCAAGTATACCATAAACAATCATGAATTAAATAGAAACCGTACACAAGAACCAAATCCCAAGAATCTCAACTTCCTCGACATACCTGTCCTTCAATCCAATAGCCGCAAAGGTAATAAGATCATAACTTAAGTGATAGAAGGTAATAAGATCATAACTTAAGTGTTAGAAAGTAATAAGATCATAACTTAAGTGACAGAAGGTAATAAGATCATAACTTGAGTGACAGTAGATCAAGCATCCTACTCACAATCATATGCAATGTGTATGAATATGTAAATGTAGTGCAACATGACGAGATGAAAACCAATTTCGATCATTATTACTTTCAAAACATAATCGTCATAAAATGGGGAATAGAGAGAGTTCAGATCTATTATCTCCGGATCTGAAACGGTCATACCATTCCCTTCAGATCTATAATACAATCAATCATCATCATCAGGTCTATTTTCTCCAGGCCTGGACGGTCATGATCATCATCTTCAGGTCTATTATCTCTGGGCCTGGGCGGTCATAATTGTCATCCTCAGGTCTATTATCTCTGGTCCTGGACAGTCATACTCATCATCATCAGATCAATTAACCCCGGATCTAGATCGGGTTGTACTGGCAAGGAAGTAATGGTACCATGGGAATCTTTCATAAAATGAAAACTTATATTTAAAAAAGCTTCTTACAATTCTTTGGCATAAAAATCAATCTCATAAGTCGCATGAACATGGACAATGCAATGCATGATATGCAACGTGCAATTCATGACTAAATTCATCATAGAAGACATATTGTAACTTGTTTCTTAAGCTGGAAAACTGTCCATCAGCATGCCATGTTCACACGGTCTCAAAATCACCAATTCAAAACCTATTTTCAGAAACTTTTACCACACACATGCATAATGGAATCTTAGCTACATGTCAGAATCTGCAGTGAACCATTCTTACTAAAAATTCCATTGAGGCCAAACCACAAGCTCTTTTACAGAATTTCCACCTCACAAATTTACTACACAAATCAAGCTACCAAGACACCAAAATTTAGCTCAATTGCAAAGACCTAAGGTTCATTTTAAGGCCAAGCAAGTTGCTACTCAAAACTGTCCAGTTTCAGAGAATTTTACCTTTCATCACTTTTACTATTCAAGCAATTCCCAACTAACTTTAACCCCTAAAATAACTTGCTAACCACCGAGTACACATTCTAACATGAACTTTTCAGGTCTCCTAGCGTTCTTTAAGCTACGCCATACCCACGCCAACAGTCTCATAAACTACACATAGAACATGCCATTTTCATACATTTTATGCCTCATAAAGTTTATTCTTAACAAGAATTAGCTCACTATTCAACTAATCTCAAAAACCGTCCCTTATCATGTTTAAGTTAGGCACATAACATATCCATAGAGAATATCACTCAACATGCCAACACTTTCCCTTATAAAAGAACTAATTTCTCATGCTTTGCATTTAGTACTTCAACTAAGATTCATGACTTAAAAATAACTAGACATTCAAGCATACAATTTCACAAATAAGTCAAGAATGTCTAGAGTATACTTGCCTCTCTTGAGCTTAGAAACTTTCCCTATCTTGAGCCTTGGTTGAAGTGGATTGAAGTTTTCCTCCAACTTCACTATCGAGCACACGGTTTTTAGAGAGGAAATGAAGGTGAACATTAGATACCATTTAAATGAAGAAAAGAATTAGATTGAGGCTAGGTTTCCTTACAAAAATAGAGCTTAAGTGGAGATTGAAAGAGATCCAACCACCAAGATGTTAGCACCACCTAATAGCTTGAAAGATCCTCACCTAGTGACCATTAGGGTGTCACGGTTTCCATAGGGAGAAAAAGGTACAAGGTAAGCTTTACAATTTGGAATTTGGAATTCACTTTGGAGGTTAGAATGCAACTTACATAGATGAGGTTTAGAGCTTAAGATGAAGATGGTCTTGAGTTCCCTTAGCCAAGCTTGCCGTATGAAATGAGATGATTGAAGAGTAGCCTAAGTGTGCAAGAGGCCTTTAGTGATTATCTTGGGATGAACCCTTGAGAGTATTGTGAGGTAGGAATGAAATGAAGCTTGTAGGATAAACTTGAAGAAGTTTTCATTCGGTAGAAAAAGAAGGTATCTAGCGGTCTCACATAAAGAAGGGGAAGGGAGACTCTTCATGTCCATGGAACACAATTATGAAGGGTATTTAGTTGTCTTGAGCCATTTACTACTTGGTTGCTTTTGAGGATAGGTTAAAGAAAAGTAACTAAAGTGGTTAGTTGGGGTATTAAGATAAAGGAGATCTCATGGATCATCCATGTAGTACCCGGCAGTTCTTAGGGGAAAAAGGAGGGAAATTCTTCAAAATTCTTGTAGCATATTCATGAGGCTATTTACTACATGTGTAAGACTTTTTTGGATTACATAAAAAAAACTAATAAAGTGGTTAGTTGGCTTTTAAGGAGTGAGATTATTCTAGAGTCTCCAAGACTCCAAGTAGTCCGGATTTTCTAAATAAAATGGGAGGGTATAATTGTCATTTCACTTGCTTCATGTGACATACTTATATAATTATACCATTTCTTAAATTATTTACTTTAAGAATTTAATTGACGAAGAAATAATAAAACTTAATTAAATGCACTTGGAAGGACTGATATCTTATTAAATCACTTCATAAGGGTCAAAGATACAGAGTGATTTTCGTTGGGTAAAACATCCTCCCCCTATCACAAGTTTCGTCCTCGAAACTTATGAACATTAGTCAAAGAGATGTGGGTATGAGCTCCTCATTCTTTCCTTAGTCTCCCAAGTGGCTTCATCAACAGAGTGATGCTTCTATTGCACCTTAACCATAGGAATAGATCGCTTTCTTAGGGCCTTTTGCTTCCGATCAATAATCCTTTCAGGCTCTTCTTCATAAGACACATCGGCTTCAATTTTCAACGGCTGCTCCTCGATGATATGACTGGGCTCGTGCGCGTATCGGTGAAACTAGGATACGTGAAATACATCGTGTAGGTGAGACAGCGATGGCGGTAGTGCTAACCGGTAGGCAACTTCTCCAATCCTTTCAAGAACTTCATATGGCCCGATGAATCATGGACTCAGTTTACCTTTTATACCAAATCTTCTTACGCCCTTCGATGGCGAGACCTTCAAGAACACTTTCTCACCTGCCTGGAATTCCAATGGTCGACGCTTTTCGTCGGCCCAAACTTTGCTTCTATCTTGGGCCGCCTTTGACCTTTGCTTGACAATCATCACTTTCTCTCGTGTTTGCTCCACTAGGTCGGGTCCTACAAAAATCTTGTCTCCAATTTCATCCTAATAAAGTGGAGATCGGCACTTTCTTCCGTACAACGTTTCATAAGGGGTCATTCCAATGGATCGGTGATAACTATTACTGTAGAAAAACTCTACTAACTTAATGCTTTTGTCACAACTCCCTCCAAAATCAAGGATACAAGATCGTAACATGTCTTCCAGTGTTTGGATTGTTCTTTTCGATTGACCATCAGTTTGAGGATGAAATGCTGAATTCATCCGAATTTCAGTGCTCATCGCTTTCTGGAAGGCGGTACAAAATCTGGAAGTGAAACGAGGGTCGCAGTCACAAACTATACTCATGGGTACTCCGTGCAAGCATACAATCTGATCAATATACATGGAAGCCAATTTCTCCATAGAGGCTTTGATTGACATTGCCATGAAATGGGCGGACTTCGTCAAACAATCAGCCACAACCCAAATAGCATCATATCAATTCTTTGTCCTTGGTAGGTTAGTCACGGAATCCATAGTGACGTGATCCTATTTCAACTCAGGAACTTCAAGGGGATGCAACAATCCTGCGGGCCTTTGATGCTCCGCTTTCACCCTTTGGCAGATAAGACATTTCTCTACGAATTCATCAATTTGCTTCTTCATGCCATGCCACTAGAACTTCTGCTTTAAATCATAATACATCTTGTTGGTTCCTGGATGAATGGATAGGCGAGAACTATGAGCTTCCTGAAGGACTTCATTCTTTATGACGTCATCATTGTGTACGCATAACCGACCCCTGAACCATATGATGTCATCACTGCGGACCTCAAAATCTTCAGATGGCTTCATTTTCAACTTATCCTTGATCTTCTTCAAAGCTTCATCCTTTTCTTGAGCCTCTTTAATTTTATCGATTAATGAAGGGATTAAGACCAACTTAGCAAGAACATCATCAATGGAGTCGACTTCTTCCAGGTCAAACTCTTCCATATCGCGCTTCAAAGGTGGTTGACGCGGATGGCTTGTCTTTCGACACAAAGCGTCGGCAACTCTATTGGCTTTTCCTGGATGGTACTGGATTGAGAGATGATAATCCTTTATCAGCTCTAGCCATCAGCGTTGGCACATATTTAACTCCTTCTGGGTGAAAAGGTACTTAAGGCTTTTGTGATCGGTAAAGATTTCGCATTTTTCACCGCATAGATAATGCCTCCATATCTTTAGAGCGAAAACTGCGGCTGCAAGCTCAAGATCATGGACATGATAATTCTGTTCAAACGGCTTTAGCTGACAAGATGCATATGCAATCACTCCATTTTTCTGCATTAACACACATCCGAGGCCATTTTTCGAGGCATAGCTATATACCACAAAACTCTCACCAGGGACAGGTTGAGCCAAAACTGGAGCAGATGTCAACTTCTCTTTCAGCTCTGCAAAGCTCCTTTCGCAGTCCGAAGTCCATTCAAATTTTGTCTTCTTCTGTGTTAGTCGGGTGAGAGGTATAGCAATCCTGGAAAATCCTTCAACGAATTTGCGATAGTAGCCAGCGAGACCAAGAAAACTCCGCACTTCTGTGACGTTCGTTGGCCTTGACCATTCCGTGATAGCTTCAATCTTTTTGGGATCCACCGATATCCCATCCTCAAATATGACATGGCCGAGAAATGATACCCTGTGCAGTCAAAATTCGCATTTACTAAATTTGGCATACAACTGCTTCTTCCGTAAGATATCAAGAACGATCCTCAACTGGGCTGCGTGGGACTCTTCATCCGGTGAATAAATCAAGATATCATCAATGAAAACCACAACAAACTTATCTACTTGCTCCTGAAATACTCGATTCGTAAGGTCTATGAATGCCGCAGGGGCGTTTGTCAATCCGAATGGCATCACAAGAAATTCGTAATGCCCATAACGCGTCCTGAACGTGGTTTTTGGAATATCCTCGACTTTGATCTTCAACTGAAAGTATCCAGAGCGCAGATCAACTTTACTGAAGGCTTGTTCTCCCCGTAACAAGATACCTTTAGACAGGGATCAAAACAGAATTTTATCGAAATAAAAATTATTAATTGCTTACCCAAAGCTGGTCAAACAGATCAGCGATCCTAGGCAGCGGGTACTTATTCTTTATTGTAATCATATTGAGCTCTCTATAATCTATGCATAGACGCATGCCTCCATCGTTTTTCTTTACAAATAGCACGGGAGCATCCCAAGACGAGACGCTTGGGCGGATAAGTTTCTTTTCTAAGAGCTCATAAAACTATTTTTTTAGTTCCTTCAATTCAGCAGGCTCCATTCCCTCAGGTGCCTTTGATATAGGCTCGGCTGCCGGAATTAGATTAATTTCAAACGCGATCTCTCGATCTGGAGGAAGGCCTGGCATTCCTCCGAAAAAACATCAGGATAGTCCTGAACTACTGGGACTTGAGAAAGATCAGATGGCGCTTGATCGACACTTAAAGCATAAACTAGGAATCCTTCATGTCCTTTCTTCAACGCACTATGGGCACGGGCCGCACTCACATAGACATTCTTGGGGAATTTCTTCAATTTTGAGCCCCCATGAAAAGTTACTCCTTCACGTGTTGGGTCCTTAATAGTAACCCGCCTTTCACGACAATCAATGTACGCGCAATTCTTGGAGAGCCAATCCATTCTAAGAATTATATCGAAGTCGCTCATGGTTATCAGAATCAAATCTACTGCAATCCGCTGCTCATTGAACTCAATCTCACAGCCCTTGTATAATTTGTGAGAAACAAGCACCTGATCACCAGCTGCTTGAACTCTATATAGCATCCCAAGATGGATGGGGCTATGATCAATATCCTTCGCAAACTTCCTCGAGATAAATGAGTGCGCCACTATCAAACAACACATTTGCAGGCATACTACATACTAAGATAGTTCCTGAATCATGCAAAATTGACTAAGCAACAACAAAATTGCAATATCTTGCAAAATGTAGTCGTTGCATAAATCTTAAAACATACCAGTCACAACATCAATAGCTTCATCAACATCAGCATCGGTCATGACGTAGACCCTTGCATTTGCGTGCTGACGCTGGTTCCTTGGTTGTTGCTGCTGGGCTCCTCTTTCAAGACAATCTTTGATCAGATGGCTGACTTTCCCACAACCAAAACACGTAGTTCCCTTGTTTGGACAATTCTTAAGCACATGGCCCACCTTACTACATCCAAAACATTTCCCTGCCTGAATAAAACATTCTCCCACATGGTTCTTTTGGCAATGAGTACAAACTGGAATAGCTGGCTACTGTTGCTGACCCTGATTCCTTGGCTGATTCTTTTGCTAAAAATTCTGTTGCTGTGGGCGGCGCTGAAAGCGATTCTGATTCTTTCCCTAACGACCGGGTCCTCTAAAATTTTGCTTCGCTGCCTTACGAGATCCCCCACTATCAGATGCTTCTCTTCCCCTCTTCTGACCAATCTCATCACGTCGGATAATGTCTTTCTCAATCCTGTAGCAGGCATCAAGCAATGCTCCAAAGTTCGCGGGATTTGAATTGACAAGCCAGGTTCTTATCCTCGGATTTAACCCTCTTTCAAATTTCAACATCTTTGTTTCTTCATCATTCATCGTTGATGGCTGAAATCTCCCCAAGGCTATAAACTTATTTGCATAATCGGCAACGGGCATCCCTTGCTCTTGCTTTAGTGACTCAAACTCATGTCTCTTTTGCAGCTTAACTGAAGAGGGAATGTAAAACTTGTTGAACTCTTGTAAGAATCTCTCCCACGGTATCTATCTTGGCAAAAATTGCAGATTAGCTTTCCACCACTGATTTGCTTCTCCAAGCAAAAATGGTCTAACAGCTTGTGTTTTTATTTCTTCGGGGGCACGGATCAATTCAAAGCAGTTTCCACTTCATCAAGCCACTTTTCTACAATGTCGGGATCTGATTTTCCTTCAAATGGTGGCACATTAGCTTTCCACGTTTTTCAAAATAATACTATGCATCTCTAACTGGCTTATGTGGCTGAGGAGGGGAATTCTGCTGCATCATCACCTGGCTAATCTGAGTCACAGTCTGACAGAAAGTCTGAAAAGCATGGATATCATAAATCATTTGAGGTAAGGACCCCTGAGGTGGAGGATTATTCTGAGCAAGAGGTGGGTTTTGATCTTGCGGTGGTGGTGGCGGAGGGACCTGAGCAGGTGGAGGAGGAACGGGCTCTTGGGGTTGCATAGGAACTGGCTCCTGTGCAGCGTGTTGGGCTCTAGCGGGTCTGCCACGAGGTCGAGCCATCTGCACTACGGAGCGTCGGAATTTATTCAGAGTTGAAAAATCAAGATATTTGACAGAAATAAATTCATAATTTAAAGAAAACATGAACAAAAAGAAAAGGAGATAAGATTCAGATTAAATTCTGAGGCATTTAGAATCTCATGGACTAAGATTTAATCATTCGGTTAAGGTCCTAATTCTAGTCTAAGTCATCCCAGTCTAAGGTCGACACTCTTCTAAGATCATAGCTTAGGTCTAAGATCAAACTTAGATTTCTAGAATCATAACGTAGTTCTATATTCTGCCCGAATCTAGAGCCTGGGCTCCAATACCACCTGTAGCGTCCCGTACTCCGCCTGTCCGGGTACGATGCACCCACCGTACTTCGCCACGGAAATACCAGGCGTCAATGCATAACATATCACAGTCCATGCCAAAATCATGGACTTCAATGTCATCATCTTAACAGGTAAGCAAAATTTAGGCAGAATAAAAACTTTTAAAGGAAACAATTCCGAATATCCGATATAGAGTTTATAACCAAGTCCGCAAAATGAAGGTAAATCCGAAATCAAAGTCCTCAAAATAAGTCCACAAAAGATAAGCCATCATAAAAGTACTTAAGTTGCAATCCACTCCCTCATCTTCGGATACGGAACTCGAGGCTCATCGTCAATCCATTTTACACCATTCCCTGCAGGCTCTGTGGGGGGGGGAATAAAACGGTGAGTGACAAAGTCACCACAAGTATACCATAAACAATCATGACTTAAATGGAAACCATACACAAGAACCAAATCCCAATAATCTCAACTTCCCCGACATACCTGTCCTTCAACCCAATAGCCGCAAAGGTAATAAGATCATAACTTAAGTGACAGAATGTAATAAGATCATAACTTAAGTGACAGAAGGTAATAAGATCATAACTTGAGTGACAGTAGATCAAGCATCCTACTCACAATCATATGCAATGTGGATGAATATGCAAATGTAGTGCAACATGACGAGATGAAAACCAATTTCGATCATTATTACTTTCAAAACATAATCGTCATAAAACGAGGAATAGAGAGGGTTCAGATCTATTATCTACGGATCTGAAACGGTCATACCATTCATTTCAGATTTATTATTACCGAATCTGAAAACGGTAAAACAATCAATCAAATCATGTATTTGAAAATCACTCAAACCCCTTTTTCTCTACAATCTCCCCCTTTTGATGATTTTCAAAATAACCTATACTCATGATTTAAATCCTATCGCTCCCCCTTCAATCATGCATAAATTCAAAAAACCGCTCCCCCTTGATTTTGAAAATAACCTATACTCATGATTTAAATCCTATCGCTCCTCCTTCAATCATGCATAAATTCAAAAACCGCTCCCCCTTGATTTATGCAATCAGTATCTCTATCCCCCTTAAATCATGCTATCTCTCCCCTTTTATTTTGGAAATTAAATCAAAAGATGCCTGTAAAGATGAAGAAGAAAAAAAATCATGCATTTTGAATAATCTCAAAGGTGCGTTCTTAAGGGTTATTTATTCAACCCTTTGAAAATGTCCCTTTTGGTACCCAAATTTGGGTGACCTTTCTAGGTCTTCCAAATGGTGAGAAAGGTGATGAGAACGCAACATAATATACATTAGGTGCAGATGTGTTTGGCCTTTGCTATCTTCTACGTTCTGCCCGAATCTAGAGCCTAGGCTCTGATACCACCTGTAGCGCCCCGTACTCAGCTACCCCTCGTACGGTGCACCCGCCGTACCTTCCCTTTCGGAAAAGTACAAAGCGTCGATACTTAACTTGTAAAACCCATGAATAAACATGGATTACAAAGTCACGATCTTAACAGGTAGATAAAAATACGGCAGAATTTGAACCTTAATCCGAAAGCGTCAAATCGCGAATACATAGCAAAATTATACAAACTGAACCGATAGCAAACTACACCGCGAAATTATACAAACATTATCCGAAGAGAATCCGAAAATAGCTAAGTCCCAAAATGTCCCAAAGGTTCATCAAAAGCTTCCATCATCATTCTCTTAACGGCCATTTCCATAACCTACGGGTATGGCATCCTTGGCTCATCATCAATCCACTCGACTTCATTACCTGGCTCTGGGGGGAAAAATAAATGGGTGAGCGACAGAGTCGCCAGCAAGTATACAATAACACCGTACAATAAAGAGAAAACGGCATACAAGAATCAAACCCCAATTCCTTATGTTAGAACATACCTGCCATTACCTTTCCGAAGCATCGTACTTAAAGTCATATCAATACTTAGTTAAGATCTAAGTGTCATCACTTAGTTAGATTCTACATGCCATAGCCAAACCTTACTTCTATGAAAAGGTATCATGCGTAATGCGTATGAAAATGTGAATGCGATGCAAATGCAACGGAAAACATTCTTTCTTTCATTTAGACATGCTCATAAAGATACTTGAACCTTCTTTCTTTCTTTTTAAATCATGCTCATCATAAAACAAGAGAGTGTGTCAGCCTATTATACCGGGCATGACTCGGTTCTTATAACATGATCACCTTCAGGTCTATTATACCGGACCTGGCTCGGTTCTTACACTCTTCAGACCTATTATACCGGGCTTGGATCGGTTCTTATAATCTTCAGACCTATTATACCGGGCCTGGATCGGTTCTTATAAACGTGATCATCTTCAGACCTATTATACCGGGCCTGGATCGGTTCTTATAATTCTTCAGATCAATTAACCCCGGATCTGTGACGGGTTAAGCTGGCCAGAAGGGATGGAATTCTTTCAAAACAGAAACTTTATATAAAACATCGATAAAATCATGAGCATGGAACATATGAGCATGTCAATGCAAGTGCATGGGATGCAACATGGTAAAATGCACTTATAACATCATAAACCACTTTCTTTACGGGCTGGAAAACGAACCAGCAGCATGTCCTGTATTGTCCGGCCTTAAAATCAACTTTTTAGCCTATTTTCCAGAAACTAAAAATATGGACATGCACCACATGATCTTAACTACATTCTGTACAAATTTCATGCGATTTCGACAAGCGTAGATACCTTAATAAAAATAATTCCCAACAAGGGTACAACAGAAATTCTGCTGCACTCTCAACTCCATTCCTTACCTTGTCTCCATCCATAAACTCCTTATGGGGCTCACTTAGCACCTGGAAATCTTTCCTATTTCCTTTGTGAACAATATTCAAATGCCCATTCACCAAAACCGGTCAAAATAAATACGATACAATTCATACAAGCACAAAAGGGTCAATCTGTCCTGTTTTCCAGAATGTTACACCGACTTTCCTTCAATGGTTTACCATCAAGATCAATAGATAAAATCCATTTCTTTACATGGATATTTAGCTCTATGTCTTAAGTACTTCCTGTAAAAATTTCAGGTCAATCCAAGATGTTTAAGGTACTTAAATAATTTTTCTCCCTAAGGTGGTACGACCAGAAACTGTTTTGACCCCTTGATACTAAAAATTCATTTCTGACCAATCCACAAATGATTTTCCAGAAATTCCAACGCCACAATAAACTAGACATAATAAGCTACGACCACACCAAAAATAAGCTCAATCCAACGTTTAGAAGGTCCTTAACTAAGTCCATCAATTTGGCATAAAATCTGTCCAGAATTCTGTTTTCAGCCAACATGCATAAAAATATCCTTTCCTTCCTAATTTTGTTCTTTAGCCTATAATCCAAGCTAATGGTCATTCAATAGACATAATAAGGCTTCCCTATACTAATTCCAGTCTCTTTTTAGCATGCAAAAGTCGTTCATATGGGCTGTTCATTCTTCCAAACAAAACAGTCCCCCATTCCAACAATTTCAAAACATAAGAAAGGTAACAACTTAGGCATATTTTCACTAAAGTCATGTCTTAGGCTTCTAGACATTCAAGTATGCACATAATCACATATATTGTAAGGGGTTAAAGTATACTTGCCTTGAAATGAAGCTTTAGAAGATAGATTAACTTCAAGGTAGCTTGAATCACTTGGGGTTCCCTCCACTTGAGCCATGAACACACGGTTTTGGTCAATACAAGACCAACACTTAAAAGAATACTAATTAACCATAAAATGCTTAGAAACTTACCTCAAGGCTTAGAATCAAGCCTAGGTTCCTCTAACTCTTCTTCTTAGATGAGATTGATGAACTAGAACTCCCTCTTGAGTTCTCCTAACCCACGGTTTTTAGAGAAATTAACATGGGTTACCATTCAAGCTTACTATACTAAAATTCCATAAATGGAGATATAAAATAAGACATTACTTACTTGATTGGGATGCTATGAGCTTTGGTTGATGAGACTTCTATTCCTCCTTGACTCCTACAATTTTCGGCCTAGATGGTTGGTTGGAGAAGGAGCACTTGAGATATCATTCTTGCTTGGAGATATGTTTTAGGGTTTATAACTTAGAGTATTTGAGAAGATGAGTTTGAAAATCAAATGGTGTCTTGAAGGCTATAGGGGACGATTTTTATGAGGGTTGGGAGAGGGAAATAAGACTTGATTAGGGTAGTCTAATTACTTGTTTGTCTTTTGCAACTTTTGATAAGGAGTTAAGAAGGTAGCTAGCATACCATAATTAAGAAGGTGTTGGTGGTTGGTGGGAGAATCTTCTAGTCCCTTGGAGACTCATTGTGGCCGAGTTCTATGTATGTGTGGGGAGGGAAAATTATTTTCTCACATATCACACATCATGGGTCATAATTAAATAGAAGGTGTTACGCTTCATATTAAGAATCGGATAATTCACGGCAAATAAACGATACTTGAATTAAATATGTGAATATTCGACATTAACAAGCTTAGCAATATTGAGATAATCGATAGGAATAAAATATGGAATATTTCACCTAAGGCCTTTATAGATCGACGAGAGATAAGAGTACCTGCGAATGTCCGGGATACGACAATTATGACCGTCCAGGCCCGGAGATAATAGACCTGAGGATGATGATTATGACTGTCAAGGCCCGGAGATAATAGACCTGATGATGATCTGGCCTCCCATGAAAATTCTGTCTAGTCATTTTCCTTGCTCCTTTATCACCGGAAGTGTCCCTTCCTCTTTTCTGGCCCACTGTCGCATCGCGACGAATGATATCCTTCTCGATCCGATAACATGCGTCAACAAGTGCCTCAAAATCAGCAGAGATAACATTTACCAACCAAGTGCGAATCCTTGGGTTCAGCCCACTCTCAAACTTCACTATCTTAGATTCCTCATCATTCATCGTAGCCGGAGAAAATCTACCCAAGGCCAGAAACTTGCTCACATATTCAGACACAGTCATACCAGGTTCTTGCTTCAATATTTCAAAATCATGCCTCTTTTGCATCTTCACTGACGGAGGAAAATAAAACTTGTTGAACTCTTGGATGAATCTCTCCCATGGAATAGGTCGGGGCAAAGGTTGCAGCTTAGCCTTCCACCACTGGTTCGCCTCACCAAGGAGGAAAGGCCTTACAGCTTGGGTTTTCATATTGTCAGGGGCTCCATTCAGTTCAAAACAGTTCTCCACTTCATCTAGCCATTTTTCAGCCATATCGGGGTCAGACTTGCCTTCAAAAGGCGGCACATTCGCGCGCTTGAGCTTCTCGAAGTAGTACTGCGCATCTCTTATCGGTTCATATGGAGGAGGAGGGGCAACTTGCTGTATCATTCCCTGGCCAATCTGAGTTACGGTCTGACAGAATGCTTGGAAATCCGGAATAAGAAGTGGCACTTGCGGAAGAGGGTTTCCTTGAGCTGGTGGGGGATTTTCATTCTGCGGTGGAGGAGGAGGCGGTGGATTCTGATTCTGAGGAGGAGGTGGAGGGACTTGATCTTGAGGTTGTGGAGGGTTTGGTTCGGGTGCATGGGCAGCATCTCTGCGAGGTCTACCACGAGTCCGAACCATCTGTATACGGAGCAGAAAGGTATATTTATGTATATATAGATCGAGATGACTGACTAAATTTAGACATGCTTGGAAAAGGAATTTAAAGCAAGGAAAAGAGTCAATACGCGACATATCGGCTAACAGGTTGACCAAGGGACCCTGTTCCCAATCTAAGTTGTCTAAGCTAAGGCTATCTCTCTTCTAAGATCATGACTTAAGTCTAAGATCAATTCTTAGTTTTCTAATATCATGATGAACCTTTGGGACATTTTGGGACTTAGCTATTTTCGGATTCTCTTCGGATAATGTTTGTATAATTTCGCGGTGTAGTTTGCTATCGGTTCAGTTTGTATAATTTTGCTATGTATTCGCGATTTGACGCTTTCGGATTAAGGTTCAAATTCTGCCGTATTTTTATCTACCTGTTAAGATCGTGACTTTGTAATCCATGTTTATTCATGGGTTTTACAAGTTAAGTATCGACGCTTTGTACTTTTCCGAAAGGGAAGGTACGGCGGGTGCACCGTACGAGGGGTAGCCGAGTACGGGGCGCTACAATAATCGTCATCCTCAAGTCTATTATCTCCGGGCCTGGACGGTTATATTCGTCATCCTCAGGTCTATTATCTCTAGGCCTGGACGGTCATACTCATCATCATCAGATCAATTAACCCCAGATCTGGAGCGGGTTGTACTGGCCAGGAAGTAATGGTACCATAGGAATCTTTCTTAAAACGAAAACTTATATTCAAAAGAGCTTCTTACAATTCTTTGGCATAAAAATCAATCTCATAAGTCGCATGAACATGGACAATGCAATGCATGATATGAAACATGCAATTCATAACTAAATTCATCATAGAAGACATATTCTAACTTGTTTCTTAAGCTGGAAAACTGTCCAGCAGCATGCCCTGTTCACATGGTCTCAAAATCACCAATTCAAAACCTATTTTCAGAAACTTTCCCTGCACACATGCATAATGGAATCTTAGCTACATGTCATAAAAATTTTGTAACATTCTGAGATGGCTAAGGTACTTAAAACATTAAGTTACCATCCATGGGTACTGCAGAATTCTGCAGCGCAGTACCCGCCTTACCTTAGTTCCAAGGGTCATAATACAACATTCAATTAGAACTATCACCTGGAAAACATAGCCAACATACTAAGGAACAATATTCATATGTCCAAACATCACATACAAGTCTAAATAAAAAAGATCAAGGCCTCACAATACACGCCATCAGACTGCTCTGTTTTCCAGTTTTTGACCGTGACCTTTATCTCAGTTGTTAACCCTTAAAACAGTGGTTTCAATCCAATTTCCTTATATGGACGTGTACATCTATGCCTTAGGTAAATACCATAAAAATTTCAAGGCAATCCGATATCTTTAAAAGTGTCATTTAATTATCCTTCTCAGTCTAGGTACCTGCAGAATCTGCAGTGACCTATTCTTACTAAAAATTCCATTGAGGCCAAACCACAAGCTCTTTTACATAATTTTTACCTCACAAATTTACTACACATATCCAGCTACCAGCACACCAAAATTTAGCTCAATTGCACACTCCTAAGGTTCATTTTAAGGCCAAGCAAATTGCTACTCAAGGCTGTCCAGTTTTAGAGAATTTTACATTTTATCACTTTTATTATTCAAGCATTTCCCAACTAACTTTAACCCCTAAAATAACTTGCTAACCACCAAGTACACATTCTAACATGAAATTTTCAGGTCTCCTAGTGTTCTTTAAGCTACGCCATACCCACACCAACTGTCTCATAAACTACTCATAGAACATGCCATTTCATACATTTTATGCCTCATAAAGTTTATTCTTAACAAGAATTAGCTCACTATTCAACTAATCTCTAAAATCGTCCCTTATTATGAGGAGTAGGTCTCATATCATGTTTAAGTTAGGCACATAACATATCCATAGAGAATATCACTCAACATGCCAACACTTTCCCTTATAAAACAACTAATTTCTCATGCTTTGCACTTAGTACTTCAACTAAGATTCATGACTTAAAAATAACTAGACATTCAAGCATACAATTTCACAAATAAGTCAAGAATGTCTAGAGTATACTTGCCTCTCTTGAGCTTAGAAACTTTCCCTAGCTTGAGCCTTGGTTGAAATGGATTGAAGTTTTCCTCCAACTTCACTATAGAGCACACGGTTTTTAGAGAGGAAATGAAGGTGAATATTAGCTACCATTTAAATGAAGAAAAGAACTAGATTGAGGCTAGGTTTCCTTACAAAAATAGAGCTTAAGTGGAGATTGAAAGAGATCCAACCACCAAGATGTTAGCACCACCTAATAGCTTGAAAGATCCTCACCTAGTGACCATTAAGGTGTCACGGTTTCCATAGGGAGAAAAAGGTACAAGGTGAGCTTTACAATTTGCAACTTGGAATTCATTTTGGAAGTTAGAATGCAACTTACATAGATGAGGTTTAGAGCTTAAGATGAAGATGGTCTTGAATTCCCTTAGCCAAGCTTGCCGTATGAAATGAGATGATTGAAGAGTAGCCTAAGTGTGCAAGAGGCCTTTGGTGATAATATTGGGATGAACCCTTGAGAGTATTGTGAGGTAGGAATGAAATGAAGCTTGTAGGATAAACTTGAAGAAGGTTTCATTCGGTAGAAAAAGAAGGTATCTAGCGGTCTCACATAAAAAAGGGGAAGGGAGACTCTTTATGTGCATGTAACACAATTATGAAGGGTATTTAGTTGTCTTGAGTCATTTACTACTTGGTTGCTTTTGAGGATAGGTTAAAGAAAAGTAACTAAAGTGGTTAGTTGGGGTATTAAGATAAAGGAGATCTCATGGATCATCCATGTAGTACCTGGTGGTTCTTAGGGGAAAAAGGAGGGAAATTCTTCAAAATTCTTGTAGTATATTCATGAGGCTATTTAATACATGTGTAAGCCTTTTTTGGATTACTTAAAAAAACTAATAAAGTGGTTAGTTGGCTTTTAAGGAGTGAGATTATTCTAGAGTCTTCAAGACTCCAAGTAGGACGGATTTTCTAAATAAAATTGGGAGGGTATAATTGTCATTTCACTTGCTTCATGAGATATATTTATATAATTATACCATTTCTTATAATATTTACTTTAAGAAATTTAATTGACGAAGAAATAATAAAACTTAATAAAATGCATTTGGAAAGACTGATACCTTATTAAATCACTTCATAAGAGTAAGAGATACAGAGTGATTTTGTTGGGTACAACATCTTCTCCCCTTATCAAAAGTTTCGTCCTCGAAACTCATGAGCACTTGTCAAGAGATGTGGGTATGAGCTCCTCATGCTTTCCTCAGTCTCCCAAGTGGCTTCATCAACAGAGTGATGCTTTCATTGTACCTTAACCAGATTTTGGACCACCTTCTAGAAAGCGGTGGGCACTGAAATTCGGAAGAGTTAAGGTTCAATGGAAGCATCACTCTGTTGATGAAGCCACTTGGGAGACTGAGGAAAGCATGAGGAGCTCATACCCACATCTCTTTGACTAGTGCTCATAAGTTTCGAGGACGAAACTTGTGATAAGGGGGGGGGGGAGGATGTTGTACCCAACAGAAATCACTCTGTATCTCTGACTCTTATGAAGTGATTTAATAAGATATCAGTCCTTCCAAGTGCATTTTGTTAAGTTTTATTATTTCTTCTTCAATTAAATTTCTTAAAAAAATATTATAAGAAATATTATAATTATATAAGTATGTCTCATGAAGCAAGTGAAATGACAATTATATCCTCCCAATTTTATATAGAAAATCCGGCCTACTTGGAGTCTTGGAGACTCTAGAAAATCTCACTCCTTAAAATCCAACTAGCCACTTTATTAGTTTTTTTTAAGTAATCCAAAAAAGGCTTACACATGTAGTAAATAGCCTCATGAATATGCTACAAGAATTTTGAAGAATTTCCCTCATTTTTCCCCTAAGAATAGCCAGATACTACATGGATGATCCATGAGATCTCTTTATCTTAATACCCCAACTAACCACTTTAGTTACTTTTCTTTAACCTATCCTCAAAAGCAACCAAGTAGTAAATGGCTCAAGACAACTAAATACCCTTCATAATTGTCTTCCATGCACATGAAGAGTCTCCCTTCCCCTTCTTTATATGAGATCGCCGGATACCTTCTTTTTCTACCCCATGAAACCTTCTTCAAGTTTATCCTAGAAGCTTCATTTCATTTCTACCTCACAATACTCTCAAGGGTTCATCTTAAGCTAATCACTAAAGGCCTCTTGCACACCTAGGCTACTCTTCAATAATCTCATTTCATATGGCAAGCTTGGCTAAGGGAACTCAAGACCATCTTCATCTTAAGCTCTAAACCTCATCTAGGTAAGTTGCATTCTAACTTCCAAAGTGAATTCCAAGTTGCAAATTGTAAAGCTCACCTTGTACCTTTTTCTCCCTATGGAAACCGTGACCCCCTAATGGTCACTATGTGAGGATTTTTCAAGCTATTAAGTGGTGCTAACATCTTGGTGGTTGGATCTCTTTCAATCTCCACTTAAGTTCTATTTTGGTAAGAAAACCTAGCCTCAATCTAGTTCTTTTCTTCATTTAAATGGTAGCTAATGTTCACCTTCATTTTCTCCCTAAAAACCGTGTGCTCTATGATGAAGTTGGAGGAAAACTTCAATCCATTTCAACCAAGGCTCAAGCTAGAGAAAGTTTCTAAGCTCAAGAGAGGCAAGTATACTCCAGAAATTCTTGACTTATTTGTGAAATTATATGCTTGAATGGCTACTTATGTTTAATTCATGAATCTTAGTTGAAGTACTAAGTGCAAAGCATGAGAAATTAGTTGTTTTATAAGGGAAAGTGTTGGCATGTTGAGTGATTTTCTCTATGGATATGTTATGTTCCTAACTTAAACATGATATAAGACCTACTCCTCACAATAAGGGAAGGTTTTAGAGATTAGTTGAATAGTGAGCTAATTCTTGTTAAGAATAAATTTTATGAGGCATAAAATGTATGAAAATGGCATGTTCTATGTGTAGTTTATGGGACTGTTGGCGTGGGAATGGCGGGTAGCTTAAAGAACACTAGGAGACCTGAAAAGTTCATGTTAGAATATGTACTTGGTGGTTAGCAAATTATTTTAGGGGTTAAAGTTAGTTGGGAAATGCTTGAATAATAAAAGTGATGAAATGTAAAATTCTCTGAAACTGGACAGTTTTGAGTAGAAACTTGCTTGGCCTTAAAATGAACCTTAGGAGTGTGCAATTGATCTAAATTTTAGTGTTCTGGTAGCTTGATATGTGTAGTAAATTTGTGAGGTGGAAATTCTGTAAAAGAGCTTGTGGTTTAGTGTTATAACCCGAAAATATATATATATATGTGTGTGTGTGTGTATATATTTAGTAATATTAAAATAGTAGAGTAAATATATATAATAATAAATATATGAATAAAGAAGTAAAATAATTGAAAGGAGATAATAGTGTTAAAAGCATTTAAAAAGAGGATAAAAGGATAAAGATTAAAAAAAGGGGGAAACGTGCGTATAGTGGGGGGATAACCGCTCCCCCCATGATTGCCGCCTGCCAAGAAAGAGCAGGATAGATTTAAGCCTGCTCACCCCCCAGATCGGCAGCAACACTAACAATATTAAAAAAAATAGAGAGAGAGACCAAGGAAGAGGAGTGCAGCGACAGGAAAGAGAAAAGGGAAAAGCAAGGGAAACCAGTAGGAATTCGTGCTAAACGTGTAATTTGTCTGCAATCCAGGTAGGTTCCTTTTCTCCCTCCATTTGGTGCAAATTCAAGCATGCTCTAGTGGTATTTTATGTGTTTTTGTTGTTTTAATTGTTGAATTTCATAGCATGATGTTAATCCGTGAGAAGCATGAAAGTTGCAGTCTGTGGAATGCTTTTGATGATATTGCATGCTTTGGTTTTGATTTTAGGAAAAAAATTTGATAATCAAAATAATACAGTTTAGGGTTTTAAGTTGTTGATTTGGCCTTAGAATAGGTTCCCATAGACTGGAAATAGGCGAAAATATAGGTCGGGGTCGAAAAACGGTCGTCGGAGACCGCCAATGCGCCGCACGCGCCGCCGAATTTGTGCTTTAAACAAAAAAAATTTAAATTATCTACAGGGCCGAAGGCCCTGATTGCTGGCTAGGCCAGCCTTAACGGGCCGGCTGTATTTTAGCAGTCCTGGCCCAGTTCTATTATATGTGTAAAAAAAACAATAAAAGGGTTGGCTGAGCTTAGCGGGTCCTGGCCGAATGGCCAACGGACAATAACGAGATAAATAAAAAAAAAGAGAGAGGGGGATTGCGGGCCGGACCCAGATTAACCGCGGACCAGGGCTGGCAAAAAGGGCCAGCCCAATTTCTATTTAAACCCAACCCTAATACCTCCTTTTCCAGCAGCCTCCGTCATTTCACTCTGGCTGCCTTCTTTTTCTGCGGAAAAACTGCCGCCGGCTGCGCTTGAAACGCCAGTCATGGTGGCTACCTTCCCGCGATTTGTCTCCCCCTGCTTCCTTTTTCCTTCATACCAGTCGGGATAACCAATCAGCTGAAAACACTGCTCCTTTCTGTGTCTTCGTTGTCCACAATGGCTACAAATGAGGGTTTCCTTTTCTTCGCTGCGCAAGGATGACTTTGAGCGCTGTTCTGGTCCATTCCTTCCTTGGGCCTGTGGATTAGTTCGTCCCTGAGTCTGGCCACGACCTCTGGTAGCGGTTGAACGCGCTGCTAGGCGTTGGCCCACCCCCGGCGATGAGTCATTCTCTGAGGGGGTTCTCCTCCAAACTGCCATTCTTTCTTCGGACCTTCGAATTTCTCTGTAGGCTATCTCCAGACTGGGTAAAGGCTCTCTCTTTAACAAGTCCTTGCGGTCTCTGTCAAACTTTTCATCTAGGGCTGTTAAAAATTGGTACAATCGTAGTTCTTGCATTTCACGATTGTAGGTGTTTATGTCCTCAGTGCATGTCATCGGATTTGGTTTACGAGTGTCAATTGCAGTCCAGATATCCTGGAGTTTGCTCCAGCATCTTTCAATGCTTTCGTCCCCTGTTTGATTAGGCTTGCCCTACGGTGAAGGTCATAAACCTGTAGTGAATCACTCTCTGCTCCATAAGTGAGTGCAAGTCCATCCCATAAAGCCTTTGCGGTGGGGTAACGGGTTACATTTGTTACCAACTGTGGCTCTATTGTCTGTATAATCCAGGTGAATACTGAATTGTCAGCTTGTTCCCAAGCGGGAAACTGTGGATCCAATGGTGCCGGTGGTGGAGGAACACCGGTGAGGTGATTCCTCCGGCCCCTGCCAATGATGGCTCTCAGAACAAGTGGTGCCCAGAGGGCATAATTTTCGCCATTTAATTTAATAGTTACGGTAAGACTTTCTGTGGGAAAGGAAACGTGAGGCATGGTGGGTGTATCAGGCTGGCTTGCAGGTATATTTCGAAGGATACTGGCCACTTGAACTGCCAGATCAGATATGTCAGGTGTATTTGGTACTTGAGGGGTTTGTGGTTCATCGTGTGGTGTTGAATTTGACATGGTTATTTGTTTTTCTGGGCAGGTGGCGCGAGTGATGTTAAACGGATACATTGACTGGTATTTGCAGCCAACACGGCTGAGAGAGGTGGTTTACAGCCAACACGGCTGAGAAAGGTATTGAAGGCAATGATGAAGAAAATTCTGAGCCTGATTTTTCAGAAAACCAGACAGTATGATGAACGGGTTTAGAAAATTACCCGCTCTGATACCATGCTAAGTATGAATAAACACGTTTTGGGAAAATTTTCTGGTATATTCATCTCCTTCATAGTACATCCTTCTTATACAAGAGATTCTATGCTAAATATGGTAAAACATATATTCTATTCCTAATTATCTGCAATCATCATTTACTATACAATCAATCATTAACTATTTCCTATTACACGTGATACAATATTTACTTTCCTTTTAACATGAGAGGGAGGGGGGTTAGAGGATCTGAATCCAATAATTAAGGGGTAGAAAAAGGGTTGGACGCTGACCTGTATATTTTCTAGCTAGAATTTGCCCTTCATTCAATTTAATCGAACAAGACAATAATATCTTTATATTACAAAACCGACTTGTAATTTTTAATCACTCATTCACTTTCTTTTTTTGTCTTAACCCTTCTTATTGCAACACTCCATCCAACATCAAGTTTTGTTAGTATACATAGTATTATGGTATATACGACATTGTGATACAGTAATATATGAACCTCTATTACAAATTAACAAACTTGCTATGTCTATTCATACACCGCAAGACGATGTCCACTGCATGGTTATACGGTGTGTGCAACATCATCAACACAGTGTGTATACCATCACAACTTTTTAATAAAAACGTTATCCATTTGAAGTTACAAAACGACAACTTAAATGTATATATATTATTAGTCTAAAAATGAAGAAACAAATTACATTGAAAGAACATAGAGTAAAGTTCAAGGAATCAATTTTCGCTTGATTCAGCTTCCATTCTTCTAGGGTGGGTTAATTCATGAATTTGTTTCCTCGGATTCGGGCCTTGATCTCAGAAGCTACACGATCGATTAGTCTTTTGTCTCAATCTTAGTTAACTATTCTTTGATCATACTCTTCTTTTCTAGCACTTTCTTTGGTTGAAACTAGTTGTTGTAGTTGTTTAACTTGATCATGAAGTTTTACCACTTCAAACTAATATTGTTAGTGCATATTGATGATTTGCTGTAGCATTCCAATATCCTACTATCAAGTCTCGCTTTATCCTAGTGGATATCTTCGTCCACACTTTTTAGACAAGCAGAAACATTTTCGATAGAGTTTGCCATTGATTGATCAGAATAATTAAAGGGATAATAAATATTTTTGGGGATCAATCAAAGTTAAAATGCTCAAAGTATAATTGATTGTCTAAGCATAAGATAAGTAGTTAGTCCAAGACATATGCTTATAGTAATTGAAAACTTTTTTCGGATATGAAAAGTCATATTGAACGTTGCAGTTATTGTTGCATTGGCCAAACTGAACGGATGCACTTGGATTCAACTAAATCCAAAATTTAAATCACATGTATATGTAAGATATCTGGTGTATACAGTATTGTACAATGGCAAGTAGTTCAACTAGAGGTAAAATACGAATTTAACATTTCCATATAAACCGTGTTGTTGTATTATTGACACCGTGATATATAGTATATCTCAAACCTTAAAATATGTATTTCTATTTACCACCAAACTGTCACATCAATTAACTGAAATATATTCAAATTGCTCATCAATTAACTGAAATATATTCAATCATATGCTTAACTTCTGCCTTTTCTAATTACACTAGGAAATAAACGGTTAAAGACATGATTTTATAAATGTCTCAAATCACACTATACACTGCCTTAACAACGTCTGAAACACAATATAACTGTGAGTAGTCAATCTAGTGCTCTTAAAAATTTTCAAACCAGTTAATGCACATGTGGTCAAACAGTTTGGAAGACGCCGATTTCACGTCTTTTTATGGGTGTAAACAGCTAAATATATGACATAATATTCCGGATCATACTTGCATCCATAATTAGGCATCATGAAATAAAATATTAACTTGTCTTTACATCGTAAGAGTGTGAACTGCACCACATTCTTGATGCCTGTTTAGCCACCTTGTGTCAAAAATTTTCAAATAATTACTGCATGCACCTCCATTACGTTTCCAAGGTGCTTTTTATATCGCATTTTTGTCTGCATAATCATGTCTTATCTCCTCCCTCAAAGCGTTTTTCTGATATAAGATATATTTTTTTAAATAGTATTTCAACTTACGTTTCCAATGTTCTTTTTATATCGCATTTTTGTCTGCATAATCATGTCTTATCTCCTCCCTCAAAGCGCTTTTCTGATATAAGATAGATCTTTTTTTTAAAAATAATATTTCAACGTTGTGCACTCGGTGTTGTTTTATCAATTACCAACTTATTTTTTTCTTATCATATTCAACTCTCATGAACAAATCTTTTTAACCTCCTATTACTAAACACAATGGAACATAATAACAAAAAAACAAGTCTAGAACTACATCAAGCAAACGATCGTCTTTGTCAAGACTATGAAAACTTAAGTTGCAAGCTCAAGAAAGATGCCATTAAACTCCCAAAAAAAAAAAAAAAAGGAAAAGGGAGCATGAAGATCAAGTCCTAGCACTTACAATACCAAAAACTAACCTCTACAACAAATTTTCATCCATATGCAACGAACGAGACGCATTGCAACAAGGATGACTGATAAAACTAAAATCAAGCATCTCATGCAACGACTTGATCAAATTTCTTTTTGTGCAACCTCCACTTATCATATTACATCCACATAAATCACATGATGCTTTTCTTCTACACACACTCACACCTTCCTTCCAAAGAGCATTATATCAACATAGTTCTTGCTAGGTATATAAATATTGCATTTTTTGTTCATCGTTGTATAATATCACCATATTACAGTGTATATGCGTCAGTAGATGCCAAAATCCTAGATTCAGGATATTCATACACACTTACACTATAGTATACGATGAATAGAACACCGTTATACATGCACATATTGATACACATTATTTACTGATAAAACAACTACAATTAAAATAGTGTCACGATTGTGATATCAATATACACGATACCGTGATCTCTCATGTATGCATCAATGAACCATACATTGTCATCACGTTGTAGGTGTCTCAAATCCAACAAGAAAATATACGCCTCTTTTACGGTTAAACGTATTTTTAGAGAAACGACAAATCTGTATAACTAAAACAAATTAATTTTACCGTTTGAATCCGAAACAATTTCGCCGGGGAAAAAAATATATTAGGACCCAATTTGAAGGGGGAGAAGTGAAAGATCAATCCCTTTTCCTTTTTCTCTTTAATAACAAGACTGATGTTTTCCTCCCCCTAATTCTCCAATCTTAATTCAGTACCAGCAAAACCCTTCTCATATGCTGTGCGTCTTCCACTTGGGAAAGCACACACAAACACGCACTTAATTAGTCTCTCTGTTCCCACATGGAAGACGACGAGTTCGGAGATCTCTACACCGATGTCCTCCGCCCTTTCACGGCGCCGGTTCAATCCCAATTCCAACCTCAGCCGCCGCCGACTACTGGTCCGTCTCAAGGAAAGGAAATCCCCAAAGCTCCGACGTCCTTCCAGAGTCGGCCAGTCGATCTCAACCTCAATAGCGACGACGATGATGAGGATCAGGATTTCTTCGGAGCTTCCAATTCCACTTCTGCTGTCCATTCGAATCAACCTCCGGCTGCGCCTGAACCCGGCTCTGGCACCCGACCCGATCCGAGAGGGTTTGACTTGAATAAAGTTGCGGGCCAAGGAGCAGGGAATTCGGATAATTTGGCTGGATTTAAATTAGATTTGACGGATAGGACTTTGGAGAATAAAGACGCGAGTGTTCGATTGGAAGAAAAGTCTTTTGGCGATCCCGGCTTCATGGATGAGGCTGATATTGACGTTGTTGTGGAAGAAAGGGATGAGAAAGATGAACATTTCGTCGTTAAAGATGAGACTTCTGTGGGTAAGGGTGGTAAAGTACATATTTTAATGAGCGGTAACGGAAATGTTACGAATTTTGTGTTGGGAGGGGAAGAAAGTAGGTCTGGGGATTTTTTTTCAGACACAATTATTCCAGGAATATCATCAGCTGGGGGTGGTTCCGCTGGAGTTGTAAGCCACGGGAATGGTAGCGTCGAGGATGATTGGGACAGTGATAGCGAAGATGATTTGCAGATTGTCTTGAATGACCCTAATCATGGGCCAATGGGAGGTATGGGCGGAGGAGAGGATGATGAGGATGACGATGATGCCTTGGTGATTGTTGCTGATAATGATGACCCCCACAATCAGCTCATGATCATGGAGGAACCAGAATGGGGAGGCGAGGAAGTGGGGCTTGGTGATGATGGAGAGAGAAAAGAGTCCGGTGATGTATCTAAGGTGAATAATGGTGGAGGGGGACCTCCAATGGCGCCAAAGATAGGGTACAGCAATCATGGTTACCATCAGCCCTTCCCTTCACAGTTCAAGGTCAGTGATGTTGATGCACATCTGGGCTTTGGTGCTTTCATCCTCTTGCCTGATGATTACCTTACATGTAAATTGGATGTAATAGTTGTACAGTTTTGGAGATTAGTTGGACTACAACTGATTAATGCTGGTGATGTTATATGTTCTGGTGAGATAGGTCATTGGCTATTTGTACTAGTTTTGATTTTCTCATTAATAAAATTGGACACAATCTTTTATAAATTTCATTTTACATTTTATTTATTGTTTTCCCTTTTAGGGGTATTTTCTTTTGGTCCTTATGTACAAAATCATTACAGTACACTTTTTGAGCTGGTGGTTCAACTTCAAAGCAGAGTCATTCACATGCACTTTATAGATGATCCGACTCAGTTACATACAAGCTTAAGTGTCAACGTTCTAATGATTGATCCATATAACCGATTATGCATAGTTAAAAAAAAGGCTTGAGCATTGTAGTAACGTTCAGTAAAGTACCAAAAGAGGCTTTAGTCCTTGAACTCGCTTACTTCTCGCGCTGATTCTGGAAGAGTCAAGCTTGTGACTGAGAATTCAGAAGAAGCTCATCAGAGTGGTGCGGAACTTAGAGGCTGTTGCAGTGTGCTTTTGCTCCTTCAGTACGAGTGAGAGTGCTATGGGAGTGATTCCTTTCTTTTTTGAAATTCTCGAACTTTAGACCAAAAGTGATGGCTTCAGGAGTGAACAATAGTTACAAAAAGACATGTTATGCCAACTGACTAAAAAAAATTTGCAAATACCAGCTGGTTCTTTTGAATTGTAAGACCACTTTGTATATGGACCAAAAGGAATAACTTGGTGTCTAATTGTATGAAACCAAGATATGTTTCCCCATTAGCTGTAGAATTATTGCCCCAAGTCCTGGTTGTTTGCTGTCTAATTGACTTGTCATATTAAAGTAGGGACTCCCATTGAATATGCAGCGAGTGCAACCTTACTTGGCATGTAAAAGCTCTCTTGTCAATTTATGGAATTTCCACTTGCATCAAGGCAAAGATAATTGTTACTAAACGAGCTTGCCATTATCTTTAGATTTCTATCATTAAATAGGTGATTACCCGAATTTCAATCATATACATGCTTTCTATATCAGTAATAGCTCTTTCTTGGAACTTGGTCAATGTACTGGCGTGCTACTTTTTGCATGACTTTGTTCTTAATATAATGTTAATATGCTCACAATCTTGCTTTACAGAGCTCTGAATTTAAATGTAGGTTGTTTTGTTTCTCTTGTTCATGCGTGTGTTGATTCCATTTGTGTCCCACCTACATAATCCACAATATATTTTCAATGAAATACTGTCTATTATTTTGTTTTTATGCGACTTTTGGCACGACCAGGACTATAGGTTGTTGTTTGGGTGATTGACTATAATGAATATAACCAGTTGCACTTAGGACTGTAGGTGGTTGTTCCTAAATTTTCCACGCTTTCATATTTTGTTTGTTTATCAGTTTCCTTTGTTGTTCAAGATAGGCTCAGCTTCTTTTGATTCTTTTTATGTATAAGTTGCTCTTCATATGATACTCCCTTTTTTTTTAATACTATCATGTAGTATGTGAGACCTGGTGCAGCACCTGGAGCACCTGCTACAGCTGGTGGTACTCCAGGTCAAGTTCGTCCACCTGGTAGCATGGTTCCTGTAGCGGGACGTGGGAGGGGTGATTGGCGTCCAGGTGGAATGAAAGTTCCTCCAGGGATACAAAAAGGATTTCATTCTGGCTATGGTCCACCTGTTTGGGGAAATAGTGCATCAGGACGAGGTTATGGGAGTGGATTGGAGTTCACCCTTCCTTCACACAAGTAATTTCATTTACATTTCTCTCAGGAGGTTCTCCCCTTTCCCCCTTTTGAATGAATCACTGCTTACTGCATTTTGCAAAACCCTTATAAAGGCATATGATAGACATTTTGTCTGCACAATGCAGTTTCATAAGAGTCGCTGCATAATACATATTGATAACAGTCACGGGTTGGCATCTCACATTTATTTTGTACATTTTGCATAATCCTTTGGGATGCTTCAATCTTCTTGTTGTATGGTTACTGCTCATTTATGCTTTTGTGTATTAGATGCTGTTTGAGTTTTCTCATCGGATGTTTGTAAACCTTTAATTTGTTATCAGGACTATATTTGAAGTTGATATTGATAGTCTTGAGGAGAAACCTTGGCGACTCCCAGGCATTGATGTTACTGATTTTTTCAACTTCGGCCTGAATGAGGAAAGCTGGAAGGATTACTGCAAGCAACTTGTAGGTTTACTTATAGTCATATTCATGTTTAGACTTTAATAATTGCATCTTTTGTTCTTATGTAACTTTATCTGCAAGTTGGTTGATTTACTTAGTGCAAAACATATAGGAGCAATTTCGTCTTGAGACAATAATGCAAAGCAGAATCCGTGTTTATGAAAGTGGGAGGACAGAACAGGTGTGGGTGGGTTTAATATTTGTGTGCGATCCCAATATTTTTCTGTGTGCTATGCGGTTGCTTCATCTCATAAGTGTTACTATCCTCTTTCAATCTTATTTAGGATTATGATCCCGATCTTCCTCCAGAGCTTGCAGTTGCAGCTGCTATTCAAGACGTTCCTTCTGAAATTGCAAAACTTGGAAAGACAAACGATGGGCAAATTGACCTATCAAAAGTACCTGCTCGAGTAAGGCCTCCCCTGGTATGCTATTTTTTCTTTTAAAGCATATTTTGAGCATAGAAATACACTGGACTGGGCTACCTCCTTGAGTGGATAACTTGTTTGTTGGTCATACAAAATTTATTTTCACTTTGTCTAACTTGCTGATAGCCAACTGGGAGAGCAATACCAGTAGAAAGTGGATATGGTGATCGTCTTCCATCTGTTGATACCCGAAAACCCCGGATCAGCGATTTGGATGTTATTATTGAAGTAAGTTGTAAATCTTTCATCCTTAAACTTTAAGCGCTGAGTTATTTTGTGTATAAATTTCTAGAGGGTGATCAACTGTCTTTGTTCTACAAAAAGATTGTCTGCCAGGACCCTGCAGATGATGACTCCTATCCAGGAAATGACATGGCGGATCAGCGAGACAATGATCACACAATCCAGGGCATTAATGACCGTAATGAGTTTGAAGTGCTTCCCCAGGAAGATAATGATCATGCTGATCACTATCCAAGTGCCACTAGTAGGAAGAATGAGCATCTAGGGAGAAGATCAACATTTTCCAAACCTGTTGATGATGATGTCCCTGAAGGGGATGAAAGCCTTGCGCTCTCTTCAGAAGCATGTCGACTAGATTCTGCTGATTCTAGAGAGAGGACTCCTGTTTATCCTGGCAGGAACTTCTCCACTTCTCGTCAGGAGAGGTATAAAATGCTGGGAATGTACAGAAATTTCTCAATAGGTTTTCTTTTTCTCTTGGTAGGAGTCAGAAGTAGAACTTGTTGAACCTTTTCTTTTCTTTTTTTTTCTGTTTCCACATTTCTTCATGTAGTTGTTTGAGATTACTGTTCCGTTTCCTTTTCCCTTTACTAATTGATTATTTCACAATCTTGTGGACGTGAAAATGAGAGGAAAAAAGAGGAAGTCTTTTTGCAATTACTTGTACAACCGATGATCCTTTTCTTTTCCTGATTACTCTGTAGTTTCTGGTAGAATATGTGTGCTAACGGGCTAACTTTGTCAATCCAGGCGAGCAAAGGCACAACATGGAAGACCACACTCTCCCATCCTTGCCAACAATGATGGTACAGGCGATAAATCATTTAACCATGACCAAAAGGAAGAAACAACTGAAAGTGCTGGTGGGAATCTTAGTCCTGGCCCATTGTCTCCTGTTGCCTGTGGTGAGATTGCTGAAGATAGTGTTGAACATAAAGATGAATTGAGTGAGGAGATTGTTGGGGTAGAGAAGGATGATAAAATAAACGAAAAAGAAGAATATTCAAATGATACATCTGAAAATGACTCTTCAAAGCATACTTCAAAAAGTCAGAAGTTCAGTTCTCAAGTTGAACAAGCTTTTCCTCAAGATATTGATCATGGTGAAGACTCGAAAATTGGAAGAAGCAGTGACAACAGTAAAGCAGGGTCTGGAAGCAGCAAGGGTGACCGGAGGCAACATGATGCTAATGAAGAAGATGATGAAGTTCATGATGGACGATCCATGCGTGTCTCTTCTATTAAGAAATACGCTGGTGGGCATGAGGTTCACATCCGAAGAAAAGTACACGATGAAAGACAGGATATTGATGGACACCAGTCTGCAGTTAGAGACAGGGAAGAATTATATCCACCCAAGGGCTTGAATCCTTATCCAGGAAGTCATACTCTTGCGAAATATGAGAGAGACCGGCGCAAGGAGGCTGATAACAGTGGCAGTGTCCGACAACGGAGAGATGAGGATTTGCATGGACGGAGGTATAGAGCTGAAGAAACAAGAAAGAGGAAGCATCATGATGAGTATGGATCTAGACACAGGTCCAAGAATCGAGAAATAGAAAGGAGTGAGAAAGAAGAACATCAGATAAGGAAACAACTGGAAAATGGGAGTTGGAGAGCAAGTTATGATAGAGATGTAGCATCTAAACATAGAGAAAGAGAAGATACTGTGAAGAATCGAAACGATGTCACAGATGACATCCACAGCAAGAGAAGGAAAGAGGAGACATATTTGAGGAAGGAGCACACTGAAAGGGAAGGAATGTTTCATGCTCATCCAGAAACTTCTAGCCGCAGAAAGCGGGAGAGAGATGATGTATTTGACATGCGGAGGAGGGATGACCTTCCTGGATTAAGGGATGATGATCAGCATAGTGGTAGGATTAAAGATGTGTTACAACAGAGGGACAGGGATGAAAGGCAGAGGGAGCTAGAGGACTGGCATCGGCTTAGACAATCCAGTGAAGAAATTTCATCCAGGAAAGGAAAAGGAGAAGGGAGTGCTGGAGTCACGAGGGGTCGGATTATAGAAGAGAAAATGTGGGCGAGTCAATCAAGAGCAAAGGGTGACCACAGAACTGTGGAAAAAGAGTACAATTTGAAGGAGACAGGACGCCAGAAGGAGATACTGAAGAGGAGGGATCGTGTTGATAATGATAGTCTTCCACTGAATAGTGGTCGTGAGGATCCATATGCACGTGGAACCCAAATGGGCATTGACGAAAGAAGAGGAAGACATGAAAGGGCAAGCACTCGTGATGACCGTGCTACCAATACTTCTGACGGTAGTAGGATGCTCGAGAAGAAACACAAACAAAACCCTAGGAAGGGTAAGGACTCTGAGGTTGTTGATCGGAATTCCTTACTCATGCCTAGAAAGATTCACAATGAGAACAGTGCTCAGACAAGTGACATGGTATGTTGCCTTCCTGGATTTAAATAGCATCAAAAGAACTCCAGAAGAGAAAAACAAGTATTCATATTTTGATACAGCTATTTTTTGGCAAATGATACCAAGGGTGATTTTATATCTAATGTCAATAAATGGTGCATTATCTGCAAACAAATTGTTTTTCCTTCTCCTTTCTATATGGCCGTTTCTATCAGATGTTCAGGAATGTAGACGACATATACTTGTCTGTTTTTCTATATTGTTTCCTATTTAGCTACCAACACTGTATTGTGCATACAACTCCTAACCAACCATGCTCTCTACCAATTCTAAAAATGCGCTGACATTGTTTAGGCTAGTACACTGGCCAGTTTTACTTTGTCCTGACGTATGTCCAGATATGGACATTCAAATATCACCTTTACTCATCTTTGAGATTCTCTAGTTATTCCGAGTATCCTCAGATTTCTGGCCCATCGTAGGGGATAAACAACCACGGATAGATATGGCTTTGTAATTTTGCCGAAAAACATGACATCTTGTAGGCCTAACCTTAGAATATTTCGCACTGATACGTATACACGCAAGGAAAGCATTTCTTGTCAATTCCCTACCCCCCGTTCATCGAGTTTAGTAAACTTGACGACCTGGGCCCAGCTAACTAGCCTAGTGATAGAAGCATGTCACAGGATCCTCTTGCCAATAAAAGCTAGTGAAGCCAAGCATACTTGTCGATCTTAACCATCTGATAATATAGAACAGCACTGTTAAGAGTAATTTCATCTTATGGATAACTACTATCAATACATTTTCTTATCACCTACTAGACTCCATATTTTGTGGAAGTCAGTTTGAAGCCGAGGCGCATAGTTGTATAGCTGGATGGAGCTGGGGAGGGACAGTTTTGCTTCAGCCTGATCTTTCGAGGTGTTCCTTGCTTGTGTATCCTCTGTATAAACATTGAATTAACATAATTAGTGAAAACAGCAATACTCCCCCCCCCCCCCCCCCCCCTTTTAAAGCCACAACACAAGATGTAGGAGCTTCTTTGGTGTTCTTCGTCCTTCTTCTTCCTTTGGACAATAAGTTGGACGCTCCATTGATTGATTGGAAAATGCTAGGTGTTTAGGTTGCTTTTCCTGTTTTTGATTGTATGCCTTCGCTCTCTCTTCATATTGATTATATTTCTTAAGTTGGTGTACCCCGAGGGAAAATCATGAAAGAATCAATCTGAATTGTATTATGCTTTCCATGTCAAGACTCTTTGTTTTTGTAAATTAGCTACACTTACTAGGAATACCTTAAGACATTTTTCAGTGTTTTTGCGTTTTTTAATCAAATTTCATTAAAATTCAAAATGTACAAAATTGGCAGCCATTTCAATAACCAATATCATAGACAATTTGCTCAATATACATTTAGCTAACTGTTAGGCATGGCCTGATACTAAGAAGCAATTTAAAACCAATACAGTGGTCATAGGAGTCTAAGGCCAAGGCTGTACGTTGGATCAAAATGTATATACTTTTGCCATCCAGGCTTCCAAAACAACGTAGAACAAAACGTAACAAGGATCAGCGCACATGGCCATATAAAGCTAAGGCCAGGAATAATTGTAAGATTTAAGAGTGCAAAAGTTAGCTAGCCAGGCTTCTAGAACAAGTCATACGCAGAAACTATGGACATGACTGGGGTGTTGAATCAGGATTAGAGAAGGCTTTCATTGTGATGCCAAGATTGAAAGGGTATTCTTATAACTCCTATGAGAGAAAGCAGTGTAACATTTGCTTTTCAGGATCTCTTTTACTACTGCCCTGTAATCTTTGCTAATTTGTTGGTAGAGCCTATTATTTCTCTCTTTCCCTCTCCAGATGTAGTAAACAGTAGCTGAGCCAAAATGAGTTGTCTTTTTTGAAATTTTGAGTTCCAAGCATTACTGGAGTTGAGCCAGTTGATAGTATTTTGTCATATGTAAATCATTTCTTTGCATTTCATTTACTTCAGAATTGCTTCCCACGCCTTCGCTAAGCATACACATTGAAAAAATAGGTGACCATGGTCTTGTATGAACCTGTCGCACAAGACACATGTATTAGTTTGAATCAATCTCCAACTCAGGACCTTGCCTGGTGTATTACTATTAATTTTCTTCCGACATGCAAGCCAAAGTATGATTGCATAACATGGAAGATAATAATTACACCAAACGATTTTCTCCCAGTCAATTATAGGTAAAGGAGATTGGAGGCCTTTGTAGCATTTTTCACAGAGAATTTAGAGTTTGTCTTCCAAATCCAGAAATCCTCTCCCTGTTTTATGTTGATGTTTCTGCAAGCTTGGCTAAATTGGATAACTTGATCATTCCGTCCTCTGTCATATGATAACCTCCACACATTACCATCCAACACTATTGAAACTCTTGCATCTTCACCGATTCAATTTCCTTAACTCTGGAATATTTAGACTTAGAGTACCCTATGGATGTCAAGGGTCATTCCAAAATGATGTTTCTCTATTTCCTATCCCTCTGCTTATGCGATGGGCATACTTATCTTTGACCTAGAGATATCGTTCCAAAGGCAAAAATCAAAAGTCTTTGGCTTTGCCTCCCATATAGATTTCTTTTTTTTTTTTGTAATTTAAAATTTTATAAAAGAGTTAGAAGGCAAATTTACAAAATGCTGTGAACTTGTAGAAGTTGAAGCCGGGTGAAAAGGTGGCTTACAATGGATAATCTAGTCTATTGCCAACCTTTAGCAAAAAGTGGTCCAGAGTGACCACAAATAAAACTAATACTGCCTAAGATTTACATCAGAGAAAATGATAACGACGCCATTGCGATAAAGCCGGGTACCAGACATGGCAATGAAACAAAATAAGACACCATGTAGTGAAGGCGTTTCCAGTACACATGCCAAACAAAGGTGCCACAGAAGCTGCCTGAGATTTTTGGATGAGAGCAGATTTGGTGGTTTCCAACAAAACAAACCACATAGAATAGCCATAGAAGTGTCTGCAAGATGAGCTCCTTGGATGAGAGTTGGCATGAAGGCAGCTAAGAAACTCATCCACAGTAATGTCGGAAGACCTAAGCATTTCCATTCCATATATAATACTTCCGAAGCAAAAGCAGACTGAAGTCCAACTAATGTAGTAACCAGCAGTATACATCGCAAATCCATATCGGGGAGTGAACAAGCATGCAAATGATCATGATGAGAGTTAATCAGATATCGGATGGATTGGTTGTGTTGGGTTGAAAATAAACATTGACAAGTCTAATCCAATTGCAATTTCCCAACTAGAATGGGTTTTCCTGATTTTTCTCCACGAATTGGCTGCTAATCTGATGTTATTGATGACTTCTCCCGTTATTGCCAGAGCATTTTGTTTTTGGGGGGTGTGGAGACGTTGATTTCGTCCTTTCCAAATTTGGTAGACAACAACCGAAAGGCTGAAAGTTGCGAGGTCCTTTTGGAATTTTGAACACCATTGGTTTGAATGAAGCCAGTCAAGAATGTTGTCCCATGAAAGGTGATTGTCTTGCAACCAATTTTTTGCAAGGTGATTTTCCATACAGTCTTGGAGAACGGGCTATGGAAAAGGAGGTGGTCTTGATTTTCTGGGTGACTCAGGCAAAGGGGACATAGGTCCGAGCTGGCAATCCCCCGTTGAGCTAGCTTTTGAAGAGTATAGCTTTTGAAGAGTAGGTAACCTCTTCCAAAATGCAATCCATAAGATGAAGGCAAATCTGGGAAGATGGTACCTACTCCAATCCACACTCGACCAGGGAACAGTCTGGAGTGGAGAGGATGTGGCTTCAATAGCACTTTTGATTGAAAATTTATTTACTGGAAGCCATTGCCAAAAATCTTCCGTTGTTTTAATTTGGATAGCTTTACAGGAGTTATAAAAATTTATTACTTGTGAGTCCCAACTCCTTCCAAAAGGTAATGTCCATTGGTTTCCAGTAATGACATCAGCAACTTTCGCATCCAGACTGATGTTGAGTTTCGATTTTAGTTCCGGATGATTTTTGATTAAAATACCGAAAGATGTAGAAGTACCATTCCCAATGATACGTTTAATGAATTGCTCAAATTGGTCTCTGATCCACAGAAGTATTTTCCAAACCCAAGAGTCCTGTTGTCTAGGTTGTGCCTTCCAGAAGGGCTTATTTTTGAGAAAGACCTTGTTTACCCATTTAACCCACAGAGACTCTTTGTTTTCACAGATTGACCAAACATGTTTCATCAAGTACCCATTGTTCAGTTGGGTGATGTTGGGAAGGCCAAGTCCACCTTCCTGTTCTGGTCTGCAGAGAACAGACCATTTGATTTTTGACCTTTTTGGACTCCCCACAGGAAGGACATGAGAATGCTTTCAATTCCTCTGAGGTGAGAAATACCTAAGCCTCCCCTATCTTTTGGTTGACAAACAATGGACCATTTTCATTCCTTTTATATGATCAGTTTTTATTATCAATTTTAGTCTAAACTCTTTTGTCTTCAATCCTTTTGTTTGACCAGGTGTATTCAAACCCTCTTGAGGGAATGTTAACCATGTCTATATCCTTTATCCAATAAGTAGACTCCTTGATTGCATTTTTATCAATCTTCTTCCTTCCAACTTTTTTCAGTCCATCAAGGAGGATAGTAAAATCTCTCGTTATTAACCAAGCTTGGTTTTCACATAGCTAATTTTGCTACCTCAGTTCCCTCCATAAGTCTTCCGTATTGCTCCTCTCATTGTATCCATATATTACTATTAAGATGAACTTTTCATCATTTGAAGAGAATTACCTCATTTTGCAGGTAATAAATTGCTAAGTATTATGCAGCAACTTACCTTCAAAGAGATTTGAGTTCCAGACTACCCAAATCCTTGAAACAGTGTTAGGCAAGATGTTATGTTTTACTTCCCAATTCCTAAATAAGTTTCTAGTTATACTATCATATTTCCTCTGTCTAACCTTTACTTCAACTAGGGTTGTTCAACGAACCGAACAGTTCGTGAACTGTTTGAATTCGGTTCTTGTTTGATTCGTATTTGGTAATTTTTTTGTAAACGAGCCGAATTCGAACAGCTGTTTGAGTTTGTTTCCTAAAACAATCCGAACTATTCGTGAATTGTTCGGCTCGCTTAAACAGTAATAGTGTTATCGATCCAAACTTGAACCAATTTTAAAGTTTGTTTAGCTAAACGAACTAAGCCGAACAGTTCGTTTAGCTAAACGAATCCGAATTCAAAAACCTAGTATTCGGTTTGGCTCGGTTCATTAACACCCCTAATTTCAACTAATCCTGTCAGTCCTGTGTTTTTTCTTCTGATGAAATTCTTTACTTCTTTACTTGTTGTCTGAGAGAGGAGTTGAGTATTCTAATATTCCAGCAGCTAACTTGATCTTCTGATTGATTTAGAGACCCTAGGCCTATCTCTGCTTGCACATCTACTATACGTTTGACTAGAGGGGACCTTTGTCCACCTTCCTCATCATGTTACGTTTTACTTCCCAATTCCTAAATAAGTTTCTAGTTATACTATCATACTTCCTCTGTCTAACCTTTACTTCAACTAATCCTATGAGTCCTATGTTTTTTCTTCTGATGAAATTCTTTACTTCTTTACTTCTTGTTGTCTGAGAGAGGAGTTGAGTATTCTAATAATCCAGCAAGCTAACTTGATCATCTCATTGATATAGAGCTCCTAGGCCTACCTCTGCGTGTACATATACTATATGTTTGACTAGAGGGGACCACCTTCCTCATTTCCTCTTAGTCCTTCTGACATTGGTGATCTTCAATTTCGTTTGCTTTTTGTTTTGAGGAGTCCTCTATTACTGATGCGTGCTTAGCGGAATCATACGCTACCAAAAGGCCTCTTGATAATAAGAAATTTAATGGCTAGCTAAAGAAACGGCGAACAACAAAAAAAACACCATGAAGAATACGAAAGACACGAAGAATATGAAGAACATAGATAATAGCGAAGAACCTTGTTAAACCCTTGGAGCTTTCCAACAAACGTTGTGAAACTCGTTGCTATGCACGTTGAGCAACTCTTGCTTGATCAACCACCTTCTTGTCAAGAACCTTGGTAGACTGTTGGAAAGCATCTTGAACAACCTGGGTGATCAATTCATATCACACCTCTTGCTCAAGAGATTGATTGAATTCAAACGAAGAATCTTGAGCAAAACAAACTTCAAAAAGACTCACAAGAGCAATGTCTCAAATTTCTCAAATTTTATTGCTGAAAGGGATTGCATAAAATAGTTTACGAGGGGGCGTATTTTATGGGCTTCACAAACTCCTAAAACTTAGCTAACAAGAAAGAAGAATATCTATTTAATTTTTCTTATAGATATCCTATCTACTTTTCCTTATAAATATCCTATCTAATTTTTTTATGAAATAACTTAAAATAATAAATAAAAATACAAAAGAAGTTTCTTTAGCCGTGCCGCATTAATTACAGAGGTACCTTTTTTCTTGACGGGTACATTCAACTTTTGAGTTAGAGTTTCCACTTTTTCCTTCTCGTATTCCTGGAGAACAGTATTATCCAAAGAATCCACATCAGAGAAGTGATGATTTTGATCCTCTTCATTTTCAGAGCAATCTTCAGGCAGCCCCATCAGAAAAATCAGAAGAGTACCCCACCTTTCCATTAGTGTGTTGTTTCGTGTGATCAAGGCCTTCCACTTGATCGTTTTCATGTACTTTAGCTTTGCAAAACCTCATTAGTATCAGAGTCTAATCTTATAGAGAGCTAAATGTATTTCTAAGAAAGGAGAACATCTTGTTGGTTATTTCATTTTTGTACTTGTCCCCTTTGCTGTTATCTCTTTGAGTGGAGCTCCTTTTTGATGGAGAAAAGGATAAGGGAAGCTTGTCCTAAGTCCCTGTATAGTGTAAGAGGAGGAATAACCATGTATGAAGCAGAGAAGAGAGAAGCATATAGGAGGAGGAGAAATATGCAGTGCAACAATGGTGGACACAAAGTTGAAGAAGAATCAAGTATTATTGAATTCTTGCTTAAGAACAAAATACTACAACTAGTCAACCATATATACAAGAAAGGAAGAAGGCCTTCCACCTCACAACGGTCATATACATCCAACGGCTCTATCAAACGGCTCTATTGTACTTTGTACCTTCTATGTATTTTGTACCTTCATTTATTATATGTACAACATATGTATAGTGTATTTTTCTACACTCCCCCTCAAACTTAGTGCATAGCCATATGCAACTAAGTTTGGACCAACTAATTATGAACTATGTATGCTTCATTATTTAGGGAAGTCTTGAATGGACCTTCAGCCATCTTTCACTCTTTTTCTTCGTCCATGGTTACCTTTCAATTGTTGACCTCTTCATGCCTGCTGGAATATTACCGTTTGGAACAACACCTGAACTGGTTCCATATAGCACCGGTTCCTCTGATCCTGCAAATGAGTTTAGAGTTCCTGCAAAAATTAGAAGGGAAAAGAAAACTGTCTTCTTTTAACCTGCACGAAAAAATTTCATTTCTCCAATCTGCACTGTAACTGTTAGTAAATAGCTCTAGAATATCCTGCATAAAAATAATGACACCTGCAGTCCAGAAGCCTTTCTATGACGAATGACAATCCTGGAATCCTTGTTAGTCATGAAAACACAGTTTAAAGAAGCAACATTGTAAACCAATTTATATTGCTAAGCAACCGTAACATCAACTATTTCCACTGCAAGCCAAGATAGCGAGGAATAAGTAAAATTGATTTGAACATGTCAACAAAGAAATTGCCATTATTTATACCTAGCCACACAAACTAGAATGAATTAACTACTATTAACAGACACGTCATCACCAGGGATGCATAATTTGATACCACTCCATCATATGAGACTAAAAGATTTAATCATGAGTATGCATAGAAGACAAGAAATATTCACTTAACACCATAGTAAGAAAGATTTTTCAGATGAAAAACTTAGGTATACCAATTGGAAATATGCTCACTTCGAATTTTAGGCACATAACATAGAAAAAATAACAGGTGAAGATTTTTTTAGACCACTATTGTATTCTCCCCCTACTGATATCAAACTCACATTTAGTTTCCCCTGGTATGCATCTTCTACATCCTAGTTTCGTATTAAATTTCTAACGTCATTTAAGACGAACCACACAGCTAAGAACAGACAACTTCAGATAACACACTAGCACAGTATTTATCATGCCAAAGACCATAACACACAAGAAGATAATCCAAACAACTAGACTAGCAATTTGAAACACACTTTATTCAAACAAATACCATAAAAAATAATTGTAATTGAAATAGTTTTGTAGAACATAGAATTTTTTGCTCAAGAAAGTTTTGAAGATGAATGTGAGAGAAAAATTGGAGGAAGTAGGAAAAACGGATTTGAAGTTTTGATGGACTGATGTTAAAGGGCGACATGCAAAACTGCTTTTCTTGAAAATGTATGACAGCTCCTTTAATGCTCCTTGGAAATCGATATTCAACTTTTGAGGGAAAAATGTACTAGAAATGAAGCACAGCTAGCAAAATAAGAAACTTATTTTGTGCATGCACATGCAAAAGTGGACACATAACCCCTTGGACACGTTGAAGGGGTGTAAGTTGTACTAGACAATTGTTGAGTTTTGAATGAATATTAAATGGACTTCAGTACTTTTATTGTACTTTTATTGATACTTTCTCTTAGCAGCAGAATGATATTTTGGGATAAATGAATAACATCTCACTAGTGATACAAGAACATGTATGGCACCAGAAATAATAAAGATGATAATGGCAACTACATCCTCAAATAGTGGAATTCCTTTAGAAGATTTCAGCGAAGCAGCTAAGGCTCTTCAAGCCTCATTTAAAATGGCTCAGAGGAGTTCATGTCAATGACTCAGAGGAATAATTCAAGATTATCCATGTTCATAGCTCAGAGGAACTCTTGTCCATTCAAATAATAATGGCAACAATGGCCACTACATTAATCTAGATGCCAAGACAAATGCCTTATGTCAACATGTAAGATGCTTCTAAATAACATAGTCTTCTTTTTTTTTTCCACAAACTTTTAAGATATACTTAACAGGTTTATAATCAAATAAAACTCTTGGTAGGATGCACGCATGACTAATCAGTAGCTTAGGCGTACGTTTTTTTTTGTAGGAAATCATTATGTTTGCAAACTGGTTATTAGATGCCATAGCCTCTAAAGTTGAAATTCTTTAACACATCAATCGATATCAGCAATATTGCAAATATTCAGTTGAAGGGAAAACATAGAGAAAACATCATAGGATATAGCAACATGCCCAGAAATCACTTGCAATCCTTGAGAAACACTTGCCCATAACATAATGTTAATCATAACACATGCTCCTCCTCAAGGGATAACTGGGCATATTAATACACCATTCTTTATAATTACAAGCTCAAATATTGAAAGAAAATGTTGAAGAATAAATTGAATACTGAATAATGAATTTAACACATGAAGATTTAACTTTAAGAACACTACAAAAAAACTTCACGCCATTTAAGTAACGTTAGATGAACAGGGATATTCTGGTAACATGTAATATCATAGACAGACCATAAAGCAATTACTGCACCTTACTATCAACAGCAAAATGGCAGTGTTGGCTAGCAACTTTACTCCAAAGAATCAAACAGTATCATTAATCCATAACACACTAAATAAATTTTTTTTTTTGGCCAAATACTGGATTACTAAAGTAAAATCAGATGATCATAGAACTCCAAGAAGAAAGAAGACCATTTTACTAAAAGTCTACAATAAATTAACTGACACAAGAATATACTGGTCAATATATAAACAGAAGTTTGGTGTGAATGTTGAAGCAAATGAAATTGTTACCGTTAACAAAAAAACTGCTCAGAAGAATTCTATGGTGAAGAACATAGTCACAGAGTTTCAAAAAACTTGAGGGAGATACTTGAGGGATGTACTGTACCAAATAGAATATCCTATAATTAATGTGATCAGAAAATTGAGACAAAATTTTCTATTTAAAGAAACATTCTGTATGAAAGTAGTGCAAGACAAATGAAGCCCTTTTTTTTTTGGTTATGAACTTCCTGAAACATATGAAGATCTAATGACCATCTTGGAGGAATCGGGTTCAGTTGATAGCACGTTGAGGAAAGATTTTGAAATATTTTTTCTTTTTCAACCAGACGGAGTTTTAACTCGGCATCATAACTGAGTACCAAAGGTTTTCTAGAATAAGATTTCAGCTGCAAAGATTTCTCTTTGTAGCCAAGACTCTTTATAGCACATTCAATGAGAAGATTTCGGTTTATAACCAAGGCTCTTCACAGCCTCTTGGAAGTTTATAGACATAATGGTCTTGAAGAAATGGCTCTATGGCCTTTAACAGAATTGATGCTTTGAGGCTTTTGAAAATTAGGTCAGAAAATGCATATAGATGGCTGCAGTTTTGTAGAAATAGATATAGCTTCGGTCAAGAGACCACAAATGCTTTCACTTGATATTCTGTATTTTTGACATATGAAAATAGCAACTGCAGCAAATTATGAGACACTTATGGCTCTCTGGCCTTCGAAGATTGCTCAATGACCTTGAAATTTATTGCTCTTCATAGCATCTCGGATATATCGAAAAGATTTCAGCCCATGGCCGAGGCTCTTCATAGCCTGTGGAAAAAGATTCCGGCTCTATGCCAAGGCTCTTCATAGCCTCTTGAATATATCGAAAAGATTTCAGCCCATGGCCGAGGCTCTTCATAGCCTGTCTCAAGAAAAGATTTCGGCACTTTGCCAAGGCTCTTCATAGCCTCTCAAATGAGAAGATTTCGGTCAAGACCAAGGTTCTTCATAGCCTATTGAAAAGATTCCGGCTTTATGTGCCAAGGCTCTTCATAGCCAATTGAGAAGATTTCGGCTTTATGGGCCAAAGCTCTTCATAGCCAATTGATTTTTTTTTTTTTTTTGAAACTTAATAGCCATGAATATTGTAAGACCCCTTTTTGGCACAGTTGAACTTGGTAGATTTGAAAAACAACGCGATTGATATTGCTGGAGGGAAGAAATAGTGCGAAGAACTTTAAAAAAAAAAAAACTCAACTGGACATTCTGAAGGCATTTGCCCAAGTCAACTACTCTTTGAGTTACTTTGCGGCAGTGCCATCGTCCCAGACAAAAATTTTCTGGTGAAACAGAAAGTACCCTCATATTTTGAAAAGAGGTTAAAACTTGTGAATGATATAAGACATCCTAGAAACATATAAAGAACAGGAGTTGCTAATTTACTAGCCAAAATAGATTTAAGTGGTTAGACTGACACTGCAACCAAGTCATGTTGGTGACCGCATTCAGCCGAAGCTGTTTTGAGTTACAAGCCTTCAAGTATGATGAATTCATGAGAAAAAAATGACAACGAAACTTGTAGACTAACCGAGCCTTTGAGCAAAATCTCTCTCCTCAATATTTAACGGCATCAGCTTTTCTTCAGTTATTTATAAAATGGCTACCTCAGCCTGCAAGGGAACTGCTGTGCTTGCTTTACCCAGTTGCGTCTTCAGATGACAACATGACAATCAATTTACCCTTTAACAGATTGGAGAATCGCGTCAGGTAGGAGAGCAGTTTGAGCAGCAGCAACATTCAGTGAGCGCCGGAAAATGAGGTGAAACACCAATAGGGACGAGGAACGCCGGAGCAGTATTGAGAGCTACAACAGGATTGAAGGATTTTTTTTTAGGGTTTTCGATTGGAGTTGACAAGAAAAGGAGGTGGCGTTTGTTTAAGAGAAGCAAATCTGAGTAGTTTTGGTAAAACTGAAAAAGAGTGTCTCGAGGATTGTGCCAAGCTTCTCGAGGAAGCCTTGTCCGAATTTTATACGAAATAGAAAGGAAGAAATAAATTAAAGCTTTTGTCTGTGGGGATAAAAAAGACACTACAGCTGTATTGCAGTTTGCTTTATCATGGGGCACGTGGTCCTTTTGGTACCACTTGTAATATTCCTTTGAAACAAATGTAAAACTAGACTTTTCTTCCATATATGAGATATTCTTCTCCAGATTGTCTTCTTTTTATAGAGAGACCTCTGCAACCTTCACAGAAAATAAAGGTGGAAGACTACCGTAATAACCGTGCTTCCATTCTTTTACAAACTCAAGCTCTGATACCATGTAGAAATTATAGAGGAGGAATAACCATGTATGAAGCAGAGAAGAGAGAAGCATATAGGAGGAGGAGAAATATGCAGTGCAACAATGGTGGACACAAAGTTGAAGAAGAATCAAGTATTATTGAATTCTTGCTTAAGAACAAAATACTACAACTAGTCAACCATATATACAAGAAAGGAAGAAGGCCTTCCATCTCACAACGGTCATATACATCCAACGGCTCTATTGTACTTTGTACCTTCTATGTATTTTGTACCTTCATTTATTATATGTACAACATATGTATAGTGTATTTTTCTACAGTCCCCATCCAATCCCTTTCTACTTTGAGTTTATTGTTGAAGAGAAAAGGGTAAAGGAAGCTTGACGCATCATTATGGATCATCAGAGAAACAACCTTTGTATGTTTCTAACGTATGGGTATGGTTGCGTACATCCGACCCTATGCCCCGTCATAGGTGGGAGCCTCTAAGGCAATCGAATAATGCTGTTGTTGTTGTTGTTGAAAAATGTTATTCTCATCATTTATAAGGATACCTTTCCCTTTGTCTACATACCTTTTTTGTGGGACCTTATGAAGCTGCCACTGGTCGCTTACACCTGCATCCCAGTTCTGTCCTATATAATCTACTGGAGGTTTGTTCCCCTTCCTTTGCTCCGTAGTAGCCTCACGTGCCCAAATGCCTTACATTTTTTACATTGGGTAGGTTTAATTCGTACTCTATATCTTCCCACACTTCTTTCCCTCATTCATCGGTTATCTTTAACTTTTTTGGTAGATCATCACTTGTTTTTACCTCAATATATATTCTAGGATGTGCTACTCTTGTTATTGCGTTTTTTCTTTGTATATCCAGGTAAATATTCTTATAACAATGATGTCAAGAAGCAAGATTGTTCTCAAGAGATGACCCAAAATTGTTTGTTGTTCGGAAGCAATCATCTAGTAATTAGTTTATGAAAATATGAAGACAAGGATCTTCTTTCTCCGTAATTAGATTTCATTTGAATACATTGTAAAGACATTGTAGTAGATGCAGTATAGAGAACAAATTTCAATGACATCATGTAACCAGCTCCGCGTACTAGAAAAAGGTTCTTATCTAGTTTATGACCTAAACGAGTTGATTGCACTTTGACTATTTGATTGCTGTCCAATGTCCAGCAGAGAGTTTCAAGAAACTCAAAATCTTTGTAATCATAACTTCTACTGAGTTTCACTTTGAATACAAGGAATTATCTCTCTCACTTGCTAAGTATAGTAAATAGACAAGACAGTTGTCTACAGACATCCCAGGTCCCCGTGAAATTTGCTTTTGCATACATCAGTTAGAGCCTTATCACTCTATCCCTTTGATTTCCCTCTAAAACAACAGGGCTTTTGGCATACAGAGTTGGACTTTCCAGGCATATGCGGCAGCAGAAAATAAGTGCTGACAAGACTCCGGCAAGATGCCCTGTGAACAACCATTTAAGTTACACCACCTCTCAACTTTCTACTATATCCTTAAAACTGTGTCTTGCTCGTTGTTAGCCAAAGAATAACTGGAAACCTTGGCACACTCTTCAAATCTAACTGTTTTTGCCCATCTCAACTGGCATGAGGTAGCATGTGAAAAGTGGCTGCTCTTAACGTTCGATATTTCTGAGTTAGCTGGGATCCATAAACCTTGTGCTCACTAGCTATTCCTTGCAAAATCTGTCAGGAATGTTTCTTTGAAGTCTATTTTTAGCAGTACAGTCACAATGTCATGACTACTTGCTGTGTTACTGCTTAGAATGTCCACTTGACTACTCTTCCGATTTTTGATTTCATCAGGGTGTTGTGCTGTAGAAACTCACCTATGTAGCCTTACTTAAGTCAGTTATTTCATTCTATAGTCGTACTTTCTTATCGTAGGACTATTGGTTGCAAGGCCTAAAATTTTATTTCAAGGTGTTCATGACACCAATGGTCCATGTTTTGAACGGACCCCTTTTCTCGTGTTGTATCTATGTGTAGTTAAATGATCAAAAGGGCATGTTGGCACCTCTGTACTGACTTCTGTCTACTGGGACCAGAGTAATTTTGTTGCGAAAATTATTCTCTCTAAATCCTACCGAGTTTACTGCAGGTCGACTATATTTTCTCTCTTTTTGCACCTTTGACATGGTTTGCTTGTTTAGATTTTTCGGCTCCAGTGGACCTGCTCCAGAAGCTGTAACCACTTCTTCCATGTCTTGTCTGAGCTACCTGCTTAAGCTGTTCCTAGACTGTATGAGAATTAACATGCTCACTGTGATGCAGCAATAGGATTTCACTTGGCTCTTGATATATTTCAGCCACTCTAGTCTCGAGTCAGACAAGCTCGTGGCGCAAATGCATAATGTGGATCTACTTGGACTGATATATTACTCAATATAAAAGCTCCTCAAGCATAGTGTTATCTACATGGAAATAGTCATGAAGAAACAGATCTGTTACGGGCAGGACTACTATGGGAGCTTGCAGTTAAATAAGCCTGAATATAATAAATACACTATACACACGTAGATTTACATTTGTGTAATAGCCACTGATGCTCCTAAATTGTCCATATCTGCCTTTTGTATAAGCTTTTAGCCATCCACTTCAGCCATCTCTAGTCTACCTTCTCTGCTCCAACTACGTTTATGTCATAACTGACAATCTGGCAAAAAGTCAAAAAAGAAAAGTGTTCTTTTTTCCACCTGGTCAGAAAGTCAACTTAATTATCTTGGGCAGCTGGTGGACTGTTGCTTTGGCACTTTGTCATTCATTCTAGTATTTGTTGTCTTAATATATTGCTTCTGTGCTGACTGTAACAAGATTAAGCTGATTTCAGGCATCAGGAAAATGTTGTCAGTAAGGTGGTTCAACTCTCATGGCCTGTCCCCTGCTGATTATCAAAAATGCTGGGAGTTTGAATCTGCAGTTGAAATCACGGACATTATTAAGTCTTAGATGAAAAGAGCAAAAGCATTACCACCCTCTCCCCCTGGGACCTTTTTTCTTGAATTTGTTTTTTTTTTGTATTACCCTATCGTCTCCGTTTCTTCGAACCATGGGATCAGCTTCTAAACTTCTGAAACTCTGAAAGCTACTCTTTTTGTATTCCGAAAAAATTGTATAACCCAATTTTTTATTTGTTTTACAATGTTTTGTCTTGACAACCCCCCCCCCCCCCCCCCCTTTTCTCACTCAATTGCACAATACGAAAAGATTGGAAGCCATCAATATTAACCCGGCTCTCAGCAGACAAATGACGTGAACTAATTTATTGGTTATTTATTTGCTGCTCAAGCTTTACTGAGCTTGGCTGCTCTAGATGTTTGACCTACTTGTTATAGTGGATGCTGAATTCAATTCCACTTGTTTTTACTCATTCTTGATATCTTATGCATTCTAACTTAGCTTATCTACTTCATAACCTGTTTGCTTTTACTGTAAGTTACAGCTATCCTATTTTACTTGTTTGGCATGTAGTGATGAAACCTGAAAGGGTTGCTTCTTACTTCCAGGTTAAACTGAAAAGCAGAGCTGACTTAGGAAGTGAAGAAAATAATCTTGGTAATGTTCCCTCTTCCAAAGGATCCAGACATGATGCTTCATCTGGTGATGAGCAAGCAGAAGCAAAGAGAGGACGCTCCAAATTAGAACGCTGGACTAGCCACAAGGAAAGGGACTTTAGCATGGGTGTTAAGGCAACTTCTTCTTTGAAAAGTAAACAGATCGATGGCCAAGTAGCTACTGGACCTTCTGGCACCAATAAACTTCCAGTCGAACTTTCCAAGATATCGGAAGATGAGCAACACCCTCCAGGTAATGAAAAAGATGCTGTCAGTCTGGATATCAATAATAATGATTTAAAACCTATCCAGGATAGACACTTGGATACTGTTGAGAAATTGAAGAAGCGAAGCGAGAGATTTAGGCTTCCAATGCCTGGTGAGAAAGAAATAACCACAGCAAAGAAAATGGAAACTGGACAACTTCATTCTGCTCAAACCGAAAACCGAGCTGATTCTGAGGTCAAAGCTGAGCGCCCACCAAGGAGAAGGAGATGGACCAGCAACTAATTCAAATACATTCTTGCTCAAATGCTCTACCTTGAATTTGAATATTTTGCGTCCAGTTTGCTTGACTAGCTGCTACAGGATTCCTGTTGATCGTACTGGTGGCCTTGAAGGCTACTATGTTAACTGATTTTGTATTTGCCCATTTTAATGTTTAGTAGATTGTAAATTACCTAAAATATCATCATAGTACTGGCGGTTAACAGAGGCCAGTATCACACAGCTTCATAGTACTTTAGTGTAACAATAGTGAAACTTGTCTAAATGATTACTTAGACAGCAAATGATGCTTCTGACGATGCCAACACTGGAATTTGCCAAGTCTTTGCCTTCTGGTGTAGTCTTCCAAGGGTCAAATATGTACTGTTGTAGTCTTCCAATTTATGAGTACAGATGAAGACTCTTGTGGAGATGGTGACTGAGAAGGTAAGGAGAAAAAAAAAATGTCATATAGTTATATTGGGCATGCATGCTGTTGCTTAGAGTTATAACTTGATAAGGTTCTGCTTTTATGACAAGCCAAAGGCTAGATAGAGTTGGCTGGTGCTACTTACAACAGATGGAGATAATGTTATAAAATGGAAAATGGAAAACTATTTATTTTACTATTTCAATCCGTTTGCTCTTGCATTGTCATATTCCTCCTGTCCAAGTATGTCAATTTTGCAGATGGTCTTAGAAAAGTCGGTGGAAATTGTATTTTTAAATTTGATTTTAAAAGATACAAGTAGTGATTTAACTATTTTTTTTTTTACCGTTTACAATGTGGTTAAAGATATCGGGATTGCCAAATATAGAGAGGGACATAATTGAAAAGTAGACGGCCTTTTGAAAATAGAGTAGCCTTAGAACCAATCTAGGTCAGAATTCTCCAAATCTGGGAAGTATTGATTATTTTTTTTTTATTGTTTGTGGGGTGGGTTTAGGGGTAGGAATAGGAGGGGGGAAGCTTCATCATATGCTAAGCATTTGGTTATAAATGTGAATTGTGTAGGCAAAAGCTAACAATAGGAACTCTGAGAATTGTGTGCTTGACGTATGATTCAGTGTAGTGTAATAGTTTTACAACGATGATGCATATTCGTCCTGTATTTGAATTTATACTGTGAAGTTGATGCAAGAATACACGCCTGACCTCAGTTTGATGGTTGATGCTTGAAGTGTACATGGCACGGTCTGATCAGTTTTTGCCCCATGTAAAATCAGACTGTTTTCAACTATCCCGAATTATATAAATCGAAACTATACTAGACCCGTCAACTGGGTGTTTCATCAGTTCAAATTTTGTCTGGTTTTGGTTTTTCTTAGTTTATGAAATTACCTAAGAATCTTAGTAATAAAAATCCAAAACATCCATGACACTAACTTATAATGCAGAAAAATAACTCTGAAGTGTCATACAAATAAAATAGAGTTTTGAAAAGGCAAATTAAACACAACACGAAACAAATAGACCAACATTCAACATGGATATTTAGTTGTACAAAAAAATTAGAAGCAAAAAACAGGAGAAAATAAATTACAAGTGAAGTAGCCAACTTAATATATCGTCTTAGCCAACTCAACACATTTTCTTCCTTTTATATTAGCAAAACGGCAGCACTGTGAAGTTGAATCCTCAAGTTTCTAATGTCAGCATAGAATCAGACCAAGTGTATAATGTAAGAACCGAAGTTTCATAACTCCTGCAAGAACAGTAGCAAACAATTTGGTTAAGGAAAACAAAGAAATTCTTTCAAACTACTACCACTCTAAATAAAGAATTGTGCGAGGCAAAATAAGTAACATGCAGGTAAGACCAATTAAAAGGCGTTCCCGGTACACTAGGCTCCCGCATTTACACAGGGTTCAGAGAGGGGCCGGATCGTTTCGAGATCTGATGTACTCAGTCTTACCCTACACTTTGTGCTACATGTTGTTTCTGCGGTTCGATCTCGTGACTTCAATGTCACAAAACAATAAATTCAAAATGTTGTTCCAAACTAATAATGCATATTTCATTTCCGAATATACCCAATGATTTCAATATCCGAGTCAAAGCGTCAGTTGCACAGGGTGAGAGTTTATTCCACTATAGAAGGTTGCATAGTCCATTGCAGATAAGCACAGTTTAATCCAAATTTAGAAACAGCCTACGAAAGACTAGAAGGGTCAAACACAAAAGTTTCGACCCCTATCCTCACATTCTCCTCGATCGAAAAGAGCTCATTCCAGCCAAAAGAATGAGAAATATGCCAGCATAACAGTGTCAATAGGAAGTCCAAATAATTTGTCATTTCAATTTTATAAATGTATATACATTGCACCTAATGAAGAGCAAACATTCCCCAAAACTCTCCATTTAACTTTCTAGTAACAATTCCTACAGAAAAATCATAATCTGAAGTTTCCATAAATACAAACAGAGAAACTAAAGTCAAAGCCCCAATAATAGAAGAAGAAAACAGTACATACAAATTTACCACACGACGCTATGATTCCAAACCAAACAGGTTAGGTCAAACAAACATCTAACCTTTATTTTTAACCGAGGATCAAAGACAATGGCCATAAACCATACATTATTAATGTTGTAAAAATTCAACCAAGATTTCTCACACTCGGTACTTATGCTCTTAGACATAGAAAACATATTTGAACTTGATTACACATCCATCTTGACATCTATGCTCTGCCTCGTTTATATAAGTGAAGTGTATAAATGTTTAAAGTCACATCCAATATAATTGAAAACTTTAAGATAAGATTGTAAAACAATTTCAAATATGTTACAAAGTTTGTACCCACTGCCCAATCATCTTTTTAAGAAGACGAATGACTTTCTCCTTTCTCCTACCAATAGCATTGTTATTGAAAACTTTAAGATAAGATTGTAAAACAATTTCAAATATGTTACAAAGTTTGTACCCACTGCCCAATCATCTTTTTAGGAAGACGAATGATTTTGTCCTTTCTCCTACCAATAGCATTGTCACCGTCACTGCAAGCAAAATCATAGCAATCAAAGAAGTTTTGGAATAATTTATCATACTTTTAAAGCCTATCAAACATTTTCTCATACTCTTCGGTCCGATCTAACATCAGATATGTTGAGTTTTATATAATGCTAACATCAAGTATGACTAAATGGGATAATTGAATCTTTTCCTTTTAGCACATTGTTTGAATATTCTCAACCTAGCAGGAGAAGATCTATCATACTTGTATGCATTTCTTACTTTTACAATTTAGCTAAAATGTTCTTTCAAATCATCTTTAACAACTAAGTTCGATATATGAGCATGACATCTCGCATGAAATAATCCATTATCCAGCAAGACATCTTTAAAGTCAACATCTTATACATGCCCAGCCATGCAAACAACTCCAACGTACAAGAAATCATAGCCCTTTTATTATTCTACTGTACAAAAATTCAAGAATGTTTTCTGCACGACCCAGTCATCAACATCATGATAATAGTCAAAGCTGTATATAGCAAATTCTACAAGGAAGTTCAAATATCGGTAGTCAAACATACTTTGGGCCCCTTCAATGCATTTTTAAGCTTCTTCTCCTCATTATAACTGCATACGGTCTCTAACAATATCAATCAATCAATTAGCCAATCGAACCCAGTATTTCCCAACGAGAGCAAAAGCTATTGCTAGGGTCTGGAGAGGGTAAATGGCAAGCAAACAATACCTCTATCCCAAGGGATAGAGAGTTTGCTTCCAGTGAGACTCCCGGCTCTATATGTACCTGCATAAACGGCACAATAATACAGATATGATGTGCTAGTGTGTTATAATGTAATTCAGAAAATAAAAATAGGAGGCTGCCGATATTAAAATACTCCTAACGTGTATATGTATATACAATATAAAAAAAAGTCAACTTAAACATATACAAAAGTCTGTCGCTATTAAAATAGTCATAATAGTGCACGTGCACAAATAATTAAAAGAAAAGGACCAAAACAAAATATGCAAAGTCAAAATAAAATACAAATACTATCTAATCCTCTATGTATGCTCTAAGATGCCCTATATCCTATCTACCCCTCCTTAACCTTAATCCTCTATCTCCATGAACTCCTATCCTGGACCATGTCCTCAGAGAGGTGCAACTCTAGTAAGCCATGCCTAATCTGCTCATCCCACGTCAGTTTGGGTCTGCCTTTACTCCTTTTCCCTTTTACAGTGAGGTTTTCAATTGCTCTAACAGACGCCGTTGTCTGTCTCCTTTTGACATGCCCAAGCCATCTCAGTCTTCCCTCTCTTATCTTATCTGTTGCACTTGTCACCCATAACATTTCTTTGTATACCTCATTCCTTATCTTGTCTTGCCTTGTATGCCCATACGGTCTCTAACAATAGTAACCTGAGAAGAGGCTTTAAACTTTGGTTCTAGTGTATTTGAACATTCTTTAAATCTTTCCCCTCCACTATGTTAAAAGAGAACTCATCAACTATAACCATTTTTTGCCAACTCCTTCCGTATATCATTTACATCCAATGGCTTTGACTTGTTTTCTTTACCTTAATCAAGTGGAATTACATATCTGTCAATTTGCTTTGTCCATTATCTTTTTCGTAAGGAACCTTAGCACACTAGTTGTTTAGATGATTAAAGAATTTGCTTGTTCCATTCTTGTAAGGGTTACCTGCATAGTTTTTTCCACAATAATTGCAAGTTGCCTAAATAGGATTAGAATCTTCAACAATGGTGAAATTGTATCAAGCTTGACTTCTTAGTCGGCTATAGCCTTCTTTTTGCACTACCTTTGGTAGCATTTGTTTTCTTAGCTTTCTTTTCAGAAGGATCGGGGAATCTAGAGGTTCAGGAATGACACTAGGTGTTATACCCGATGTTTTTGGAAAAAATAAATAAATTAAATAATAAATGAAAAAAATAAATTAAAATATATAACATGATTACTTTCCCTAAGTAAAAAGGGATATGGATTAAATTTATTATTGGAATTGGATGTGCAATAGGAAACCTAAACCTAATCTACTTAGGAAAACTCTATACTCCACTATATAAACATCCATACCCCCTCCCAAATTCCCATCCTCACTAGATGCTAAGGTTAATGTCTAATATCACATAACTTACATGTGAATTTATGGCATAGAAGACTAGGCCATATAAGGATTTCAACAATTGAAAAGTTATCTAAGAAGAATTTAATTAGAGGTATACCTAAGTTAGACTTAGATAATTTTCAACTATGTGAAACGTGTATTAAATAAAAACACATTAAAAAACGTTAAAACCAAAACATGAAGTGAGTACTAGTCATGTACTAGAATTGCCTCACTTAGACTTATTTGGTCCAAAGGACAAGAAGTCTAGATGGACACTACTATGTGTGTGTCATAGTAGATGACTACTCAAGATACACATGGACATTGTTCTTAACACACAATGAAGATGCTCCATTGGCAATCGAAACTCTTATAAAGCAACTCGAAAATATTTAAGAAGAAAATGTTAAAAGAATTAGAAGTGATAGAGGTGGAGAATTTAAAAACAAAGATGTAATCAAGTTCTGTGATTTACATGGAATAAAACATGAATTCTCACCACCTAGAACACCACAACTTAATGGAGTTATTGAACGTAAAAATAGAACTATACAAGAAATTGCTAGAACAATGTTATGTGAAAATAAAGTACCAAAATATCTATGGGCTGAAGCTGTTAGTCGTGCATGTTATATAATAAATAGACTTTCCATTAGAAAGAAATTAAATAAACACCTTACGAATTGTTAAAAAATAGACATCCTAGGGTAGATTATCTTAGAGTTTTTGGTTGTAAGTTTTTTGTGTTGAACACTAAGGATAATCTAGACAAGTTTAAACAAAAGTGTATTGAATGCATTTGTTGGTTATTCAACTAACTCAAGAGCATATAGGTGTTATAATCCTGCATCTAGAAAAAAATTGAATCCATACATATGAAATTCAATGAAAATGCATGCTTTGAAGTTAGTGATAAAACTCAACATAAACAAGAAAATAATGTTGAAAATATGTTTGATGATGATGTATTACTTGAGCCTATACTTGATCATCTAGAACCAACTACCCCTGAACAAGACATGCATCAACCCTTAGATGAAATAATGAAGAAACTTTGCAATTGGAAGATAACACAACTAATGATCCAATTACATATGATAATGTTCATACAAATGAAACATTTGAACAAGATGAGGGTGAACCTAGTCAATCTAGGAATTGGTGGCACCCTAAAGAATTAATCATTAAAGATCCAAGTGTTGGGGTTAGAACACGTAGAAACATAAGTCAACCTGAAGAACATAGCTTAATCTCACACTTAGAACCTAAGAATGTAAAGGAAGCCTTAGGTGATTTATCTTGGATAGATGCCATGCATGAGGAATAGAATCAATTTACAAGGAACAACGTGTGGGACTTAGTACCTAAACCCGAAAATAAATCTACAATAGGAACAAAATGGATGTTTAGGAATAAAATGGATGAACAAGGAAACATCACAGGGAATAAGGCTAGGCTTGTCGCACAAGGTTATAATCAACAAGAAGGAATAGATTATGAAGAAACCTTTGCACCCGTTGCAAGACTAGAAGCAATTAGATTGTTACTTGCGATTGCAAGTTTAAGCAACATTAAAATCTTTCAAATGGATGTCAAGATAATGTTCTTTAATGGATACATCCAAGAAGAGGTGTTTGTCAAACAACCCCCTGGATTGGAAGATCCAAATAATCCTAACCATGTGTACAAGCTTAAGAAAGATTTATATGGTTTGAAACAAGCTCCAAGAGCTTGGTACGATAAATTTGCAAACTTTCTTATTGCAAATAATTATCAAAGGGGGACCATAGACAACACATTATTCCTAAGAAGAAAATATAATGACTTATTAATAGTTCAAATATATGTAGATGATATAATCTTTGGTTCAACCAACCCTACCTTAGTAAAAGACTTCGAAGAGTGTATGAAGTCAAAATTTGAATTGTCAATGGTAGGAGAGTTGGATTATTTCTTAGGACTTCAAATCAAACAAACCCCTCAAGGAATTCACATTAGCCAACTTAAGTATGTAAATGATATAATTAAGAAGTTTGGCTTTGAAGAGTTGAAACCAACACCTACACCCATGAGTGTTAGCACCAAACTAGATAAGGATGAAAATGGTAAACCTTTTGATGACACACTATATAAGTATATGATTAGCTCATTGTTATATTTAACCGCATCAAGACCTGACATCGTGTTTACTGTGTGTATGTGTGCTAGGTTTCAATCTTGTCTGAAAGTCTCACATCACAATGCGGTGAAAAAGATCTTTAGATATCTTAAACACACACCTCACTTAGGACTTTGGTATGATAGAAACGCTAAGTTGGAACTATATGCTTATTGCGATGCTGATTATGGTGGTTGCAAATTAGATCAAAAATCTACTAGTGGTACATGTCAGTTCATAGGAACCAACTTGATCTCTTGGATTTTTAAAAAGCAAGCTAGTGTAGCACTCTCTACCACTGAAGCCGAGTATATAGCCTTGAGTATATGCACTACCCAAATACTTTGGCTTAAACAACAACTTAGTGATTTTGGCATTAAAATGAATAAGATTAAATTTCCTGCTTGCACACAAATGCGATCAATCTTTCTCGGAATCCAGTACTTCATTCTAAGGCCAAACACATTGAGGTAAGATACCATTTCCTTCGAGATCATGTTCAAAATGGGGACATAACCATAGATCATATAAGAACTGATCATCAAGTAGCTGATATCTTCATCAAACCCCTTAATTAAGCCAATTTTGAAAACCTATGAGCCAAGTTTGGTATTATGACTTACGATACCATTGCATAGTTTGCAAAATAAAGGGGGAGATAGAATAAGAACATGATTTTAGTTGGTAAGTCATGATTTGGTTGGTTGAAGGTTGAATAATATGCTAAGTTTCAATTGGTATAAGTTTTGGAGCATAGGTTAAGGGGGGAGAGTATAATTTGAGGGGGAGTACATGAACACATATGTTAAAAAGGAGAGAATTGAGAGTTTGAAAACAATTGGTATAGAATTGGTGAAACAATTGGTAATTGATGAGGTTTTCAAAAGAATTCAATTGATAAAAATGTGAAAAACATTTGGTTATAAGTTGTGACATTAAAATCATGTTAAGTTATTTTGAAAATCATCCAAAAGGGGGAGATTGTTGAGAAATATGTTGGGATAATTTTCAAAGTCATGATTTTAAGCGGTGAATGCATAAAAATGTCACACATGGTGTTATAAATGATTAAGAGTTGAAAAAGTTGACATCGATCTCTCAGGTTGTTTCACTTCGATCGATCGATGTACTTCGATCCCTCACATCGATCGATCTATGTAAGGCAATGAAAGTTCAAGACCTAACTGTGAGACATCGATCTCTAAACCTGAGACACATCGATCAATTGATGTATACATCAAACCCTCACTTCGATCGACCGATGTAGGTCAGAGACAAACGCTGAAACTTACTGCGAGACATTGATCACTGAAGCTGAGGCACTTCGATCGATCAATGTCTAGAGTTTTTAAAATATTTTTCTAAAATGTGATAATGTGGTTGTTTTCACTTGTACATGTTTATATATGTTCATTATATGATTATTATGTGTTTTTGGTGATTATAAATGGGTTGTAACTAATGTGCCTTGGAAGTTTCTACAACTTACCAAAAAAGCCAAAATTGGTATTTTGAGTTTTGTAGGAATATGATATGATAGAAATACTTAAATGATGTATTCTTATGTTATTTATCCTGACAAAGATGATGTTATGACTAATTCTGACCATTCGGGTCATTTCTGGAGTTTTCACATACCAGGGGCATTTTGGTCATTTTACCCCTGAGGGTATTTTTGGTATTTTCACTCAAGGAATCTTTTGAGTATATTGTTATCTTCATTCTGCAGTTGAATTATTATTATCTTGAAGATTATACGGTGGTTTTATATTATTTCTCTTACATGATGATATTATCGACTGTAGTAGGATATGTGACGGGTTGTGATGTCAAATTCTATTTCTTTCTTAAATACCCTATTTTATATGTTATTGGAGGTTATTATTCATCATTATACAGAGAGTTCAAAGGTGTTAAAGGTGTGGAAATGATCATAACATACAAGAAGAAATAATTGGATTTTTGGTGTTACATGTTGACATAATCTTGTCAACTATTATTTGTTGATTTCTTCTTCAAAAATCTGAGTTTTACACATATATATATATATATTGGTCCAAAAACGTGATTTAACAGGTGGATATGATGTGTAATTTATTTTATAGCTTGGTGACAAGTGGACCAACTAAAAAGAAACTAGTTGGCATTTTTCAAAAAGGGGGCAACGGCTATAGGCCGTTTTCAGCAGATTTTTTGAGTCAAATTCAGCCTTCACATGCCCTATTCTTGTGCAAGGAGTTGAGGGTATCTTGGTGGTATTATCCCCTCTTATTATCTTCATTTTGAAAAGGATAATCAAGACAAATCCATGTGGAAATTTCGGCCAACAATGTGATTCCAAGGTGGACCAATCATTTTGCTTGATGTTGCCAAGTGTAAAAGGCCAACCAATGATGTGACAACAACTTGGACTTGATGATGAGGATCGTGACACATTGGAGGTCTTATCTTCAAGATCCCTTTCACACTATGAATAGGAGGCAAAGGATGAAGAAGAAGAACACACTTGAAGCTCACTTGAAAGCATTAGTTGATTTGTCTAGCTATCTTCTTCTTGTCATTCTTGTTCTATTCTTTGTAGCAAAGGTGTTCTTGTTGTATATGTCAGAGAGCTACAAGCCTCTTGAGCTTCATTTGTAAGATTGATTAGCCAATTCTATAAGGCTACATCAATAGGTGGTAGAGGTGTTGCAACTTAGTGTTGCATAGAAGGTGTTCATCCAAGTCTTGAATAGGGTTGGTGTTTAACCCAAGGATCAAGCTTGGTTCTTGTTGTAATTTGGTTCATACCACAGTGAAATCCAAGGAAAGGTTTTCTTTGGGATTGGAGTAGGTCACATTGACCGAACCAGGATAAATTCTCGGTGTTATCTTGTATCTACATTTCTGTTTTCTGCCCATTTTCTACTGCAGTTTTCACACAACTTCTCACATTTTGGCAAACTTGCTAAACTCTTTCAAAATTCATGATTTTTGGTAAAGTTATACTTCAGGCTGTTAGCTTTCATTTGCAACAAGAATCATATGATTTGAGCAAGAGAAATTTAGTCTTTCAGTCGTTGCAAGATAACTGCTCTAATCTGGCTGCAAACTGACCAGTTTTGAGAAAACTTGAATTCTGTTTTAACCAAGAATGTTTTAAGGTCAGGGCCTTTATAATCATAAACTAGACATCCTAAGGAGTGTTTTGAGATAAATTTCAACATTTTTGGTTAAGTATTCAAAGAGAAACACGTTTTCCAATTTCAGCAACATTCTGTCCAATTTTGTCCAGATTGACCATCTAAGTCTTTTTATTTGTTTGAAGGCCCAAACGATCTTATTTTTCTCTAATTGTTGGATAGAGTATTCTCAACACATTGAAGTTAAGTTTTGGTAATTTTCATAATTTTTGGAGTTGTAGATAAGGATTTTCGAATTTTTCAAAAATCGGTTCTGAATCTTAGGTAGTCTCAGATTCTTTTTTCAAAGGGTATTTTTATCAAGGGTAGTAGTGTAATTTCCACTAACCACTATTCATCCCCCTCTAGTGATGTTTATTACAGGTGCACGGTCCAATAGGCTCGACCAAAACCTACGCCTCAGCCGACCTACACAAACAGTCACCCTCTCTGAAAGAGAGTTCTAAACAGGTTCTTTACAACCTTTGATTCTAGCATAAGCTATACACAAAAATGCTCATAACTGACTTGAGCGTCGGAGGGTTTTCCCCATGGCATTGACCCTAGGCCTCTAACGTTACCTTTCCTTCTCAGGTTCCATAGACATACCCTAACGGAGAGTTAACATAATACCACAAGGATCGTCTCCTATCCACCTGGTGAAGATCCGATTTCATCAGTCAACTCTAAATCTTGTCCCTGTTTTGAGTACTTCCCGTCCAGAATACTTCTCCAAAGATAAGATGGCCTTGAGCTTAACTTGGCAGACAAGAAATCACTTATAGGGAAGTATTTTTTCTTCAGAACTTTCGCCATTAGTGATTCCAGGTTTTGAATGATTCTCCAGCCTTGTTTTCAGTGCAAGATTGAGGACACGTAGATCGTGAAACCCAATTACACGTTCTTTCTTTGAATGATTCATACATTCCCAAGCTTGCCAGTAAATTGTTTTGACCTTCCCTTTGTTGCTCCATCAAAAATTGCGTAGAGCGAAGTAATATTGTTGCACACTGAATTAGGTACAAGAAAACACTGCATCACATATGTCGGAATTGACTGCAATACTGATTTTATTCACACTTCCTTTCCAGCTGCTGAAAGGATGCGTTGTTTCCATCTTGACATTCTTTTGTTGGTGCGTTCCTCAAGAAACTGGAAAAGTTTCGTCCTCCCAATCATGAATGTCAAGCCTAGATATTTTGAGTCCCCTCTTACGATTTGCACTCCCAGAGAAGTGCAAATAGTATGCTGCTGGTCATCATTTATGTTCTTAGAGAAGCCAGCACTTGACTTGTGTAGATTAATGGCTTGACCTGCAATATATGTTCAACAATTGCTGCATTTGATCAACTTCATTGAGATCCGACTTAAAGAAGAGTAGCGAATCATCTGTCAAAGTTCTTGATCGATATGAAGGTGAGGAAGAAGGCAAAGGTACAACTGAGTCAGTTGATGGAGCAGTTGAGGCACACAGAGGATTCAATCCATGATAATAGAGGGAGTCATCACTTGATTGGAGGATTAATGTCTAGAATCATCTCATTGGATAAGAAGGAATGTTTGGGATCACTGATATCCAGCTAGAGCTGAAGGAGGTTGGAGTAGCTCGGTGGACTTCTGGGTGGAGAAGAAGAAGTACGCGCGGGAGTGGTTTGAATTTGTGAAATTACAGATGTACCCTTATGTAATGTGTTGTAATGTTTTTAGAATAGGGACATTCTTGTAATTCTAGTGCAGGCAGTTATTTTCTCTTCTTCCAGTTGAAGCCCATATATGGCTCGTTCGACACCTGTTGTAGAAGCAATTTTTGGTGATCAATTCATTGGCAGTTTCCTTTCCTCTACTATGTCTTCCGCTCCAATTGATTTATCCTTCTTCTTCTGCAATCATCATGTGATTGTAGGCTTATCTGTTCATTTTTCCTTCGGTTTCCTGCTTGCGCAAACAGCAGTCTGTGACGTGCTGTTGAAAATTTGATCAGCAATTTGAATTTTCACATGGTATCAGAGCGTTATTTTCGCATCTGATGAATTTTGGTTCATTCATGGCTAATATCCAAAATTCCACAAGTTCTTCGAATAGTGCTGCGAATTTTACACCCACGAATCCTATAGAGGATTCATTGTACATACACCCAAGCGATAGTCCTTCTATTGTACTCATTCAACCTTTGCTCGATGGAAACAACTTTCACAGCTGGAGTAGGGCCTTCAAAAGTGCATTACAATCCAAAAATAAGGTAGGCTTCGTGACAGGTATGATTCCTAAGCCTACTGAAGTGGACCGTAGGTATGTTCCCTGGACCAAGGCAAATAATATGGTTGCCTCATGGATTGTTAATTCAGTTATACCCTCCATTGGTCAGAGTATTATGTGGTTTGATAATGCTTGTCATATATGGAATGATTTGAAACATAGATATGGTAATGCAGATGTCTTTAGAATGTCTGATTTGCAAGAGCAATTTTATGGCACTAGGCAAGAAAGCAGTTCAATTACTGAGTACTATACTCGTTTGAAGGTAATCTAGGAAATACCAATGGTGTTGCGTTCTATTCCTAATTTTGTCTATAACAGATGCACTTGTAATGTTTTGCACAAATAAACAAATTCATTGAGGATGACTATGTGATTAGGTTCATTAAGGGCTTAAATGATGAGTTTCAACCCGTTAAGTCGCAAGTGATGCTAATGAGTCCACTACCTGATTTGAAGTATGAAATTGGAAAGGAAACTTAATTACACTTCAATACACAGTACATTTACTAACAATCCTACTATGGTCATGGTGCTGATGGTAGCTATAAGGTTGTTGCATATGGACAGAAGTCCGCCAGTCCAGGATCTGGTGCAAGTTGGCACATATCAAATGGCAGAGGTTTTAGAAAGGATTTTGAGAGATCATCCTTTCAAAATCCTAAGGCACCTATATGTACTTTCTCTAATATGGTAGGCCATACAATGGATAGATGTTACAAGAAACATGATTTTTCTCCTGGTTTCAAACCTAGAGGCATGGTGAATTTTGTTGAGAATGAGGTGTATAATGGTAAGGATGGAGAAGTGTGTAGCCAGAGTCAATATGAACAATGCCAAAATAATGAGAGTGTACATGATGGTTTGTTGAATGCACCTTCACAGGTGGCTCCATTGTTTACACCTGAACAATATGATCAGCTTATAGGCTGTTGCAGGACAAGAAGGATAGAAGGTATGAGGATGGCTGTGGACAGAATGATGAAGCCAAGGGCTGCATGCCGTAATGTCAGCTTAGCAGACTGGTGCCAATGCCAAGCAGCCAATGTATCTTACAATGATTCATGTGTATGGATATTGGACTCTGGTGCTATAGATCATATCTGCTATTCCTTGTCCTTTTTCATTTCTTATCACTCAGTGAACTCTATGTCAGTCAAGTTGCCAAGAAACAATCACATTGGTATAGTTTATGTCAGCCCTCACTTGACAATCTATGATGTCTAGCATGTTCCTTCATTTTCTTTTAATCTACTCTCCCTGAGCCAACTCACAAAGAATGGTGACATAGACCTGACGTTTCATTCTAATGTATGTCTGCTTAAGGATCATTTCAGTAAGAGGATGATTGGTTTAGCTAAGGTTAGGCAGGGCCTATATCATATGAATAGCCAGAACAATACATCCCAGGTTCATGTTGTTGCTTCTTCAGCTCACTTCTTTGGCACTCAAGGCTTGGACATCCCTCTCACTCCAGGCTTATACAAATTAACAAAGCTAATCCTCAAGTAGATGTTTCTTTACATTCCTCAAAATGTACTGTATGTCCCCTAGCTAAGCAAAAACAAATTACATTTCACATTTCTCATTCAGTGTCTGATTCCCCTTTCTGCCTAGTACATATGGATATATGGGGTCCATACAAATACCTCACAATGTATAAACGACATTACTTCCTTACTATTGTTGATGACTATTCTAGACATTGTTGGGTGTACTTGATGAAATCAAGTTCTGAAACTAGAAGCATCATTGACAGCTTCTGGGCATATGTTGATGTCCAGTTTGAAGCACATATAAAGGTCATAAGGACCGACAATGGGATTGAATTTAAGATGTGCCCATTCTATGCATCAAGGGCATAGTCCATCAAACCAGCTGTGTATATACCCCCACAGAAAAATGGACTAGTCGAACGAAAACACCAACACATCCTCAATGTAGCTAGATCACTGAAATTTCAGGCCCAAGTACTAGCCAGCTATTGGGGATTTTGTGTGCAACACTTAGTGTATCTTATCAACATGACTCCATCTCCTTTACTTACTCACAAAACTCCATACCAAATGCTCTTCAACAAGCCTCCTTCATACAGCCGTCTTAGAATTTTCGGTTGCCTGTGTTTTGCCACTAATGTCTCTCCCTCAAAGGAGAAGTTTACTTCTAGAGCTAGGAAAAGCATCTTCCAAGGAATGTCACATACTACAAAAGATTGCATTCTACAAGGCCTGACAACTAAATATGTATTCATATCTAGAGATGTAACCTTCCATGAGAACATTTTTTCTTTTGAAGGCAAAGTCATGTCTGATATGTCTCCAGGACTCAGCCTGCCATCTCATGTCAATTATCCTCAACGTTCACATCTCCTCCTCAGACTAATCAAACTCCCCTTCACATTCCTTCTCAATATCCTTCTCATATGTCATCTTCTAAAATTCCTGAAATGAATCCTGATGCTACTTACCCAGTTGATCAACACATTACAATAAATGATCTCTCCAATGCCTCACCTCAACCTAATACTGCCTGGCAAGAACAACCAGTCAATGAACCATCTTTAGCACCACAACCAGTCAATAAACATGATCCTCTCCTTTTACCACAAGAAACAGTAAAGTTAAGCCCAAGAGCAGATAATATTTTATCATCTCCAGAAAAAGCCATCAAATCCATTCAGATTGACATTCCACTGATTAGACCAAGTCGCACAAGGCACACTCCTAAGTATCTTAAAGAATACTATTGTAATCAGATTATCTCAAATCAGACTCACTCAAACTCTATATCAGCAGTATCATCAAAATTTTTCACTCCACATTCACTTCACAAATATATTTCTTTTGATTCTTTGGAACCAAAGTACAAAGCATTGAATGCTAGTATGCATACAGAACCTGACTCATTTGCAAAAGCATCTAGTTCTGCTGAATGGCAGAAGGATATGGATGATGAGATAGCAGCACTTGAGAGTAATAAAACTTGGGCAGTGACAAAACTGCCTCCAGGAAGAAAGCCATTGGGTGTAAGAGAGTGTATAAAATTATGTACAAGCATGATGGTTCTGTGGAAAGGTACAAAGCTTAGTTGCAAATGGTTACACACAGCAATTTGGAGTGGACTATCAAGATACCTTTTCTCCAGTAGCCAAGATGACCACAGTCAGGATGGTGCTAGCCATGGCATCTAGGCTTGGGTGGCATGTGCATCAACTGGATATTAATAAAATTTTTACATGGTGACTTGCATGAGGAAATATATATGACAGCACCTCCTGGTATGTCAGTAGGTCAAGCTGATACTGTGTGTAAACTGCAGAAATCTTTATATGGCCTAAAGCAAGCAAGTATGGAGTGGAATGCTAGGCTAACTAGTTTTCTTATATCACAAGGATTTTTTCAGTCTAAGAATGATTGTACCTTGTTTACCAGGCTATCAGATGAATCATTGCTGGTCTTGCTGGTATATGTTGATGATGTAATTGTGGCAAGCAAAGACTTAGATAAGATTGAAGGGATCAAAGAGGCATTGGACATGGAGTTTCACATTAAAAATCTTGGAGAACTAAGGTACTTCCTTGGAATTGAGGTGGCTAAGTCTCAAAAGGTGATGGTTATAAATCAGAGAAAGTATACGTTGTAACTCTTAGAAGAAGTGGGATTTATAGGCTCTAAACCAACTTCCACCCCTATGGAGAGTCATGTGAAACTATTTCGTTGAGACCCAGTCCTGATGGATAATGCCACTGAGTACAGAAGACTTGTGGGGAAATTGATTTACCTCATTATAACGAGGCCTGATATAGCATTTAGTGTACAACAGTTGAGCCAGTTCTTAGATTGTCCTACTGTGAATCATTGGAGGGGAGTGCATAGAGTCCTGAGGTATTTAAAGGGGTCCATTAGGCAAGGTATCTTGATGTTGAGCAATGGAGATCTTAGATTGATAGGATTCGTGGATTCTGACTGGGCAGGATGCCAGGAAATAAGGAAGTCAGTTACGGGCTATTGTATGTTCTGGGTGATAGCTTGATATCATGGAAGGCAAAAAAAAGACCACGGTTTCAAGATCTTCAGCAGAAGCTGGGTATAGAGCTATGGCAATAGAAGTGTGTGAAATGCAGTGGTTGATTTTTTTGCCAAGGACCTTTTGATCACAGGGCAGGAACCTGTGGAACTGTTCTGTGATAGTAAAAGTGCGTTGTATATTGTTGAGAATCTAGTATTTCATGAGAGAACGAAACATATAAAAATTTATTGTCACGTTGTGAGGGAGAAGGTGCATAAGGAGACTGCGAAGCTAATGCCAGTCAGAATGTAATTCCAATTATCTTTTTACTAAAGCTCTGGATAGTAAGAGGATGGCCCAATTACTTAGGATGATGGGAATGTGTAACATCTATAGCAAGCTGAGCTTGAGGGGGGGGGTGTCAAAGTTCTTGATCGATATGAAGGTGAGGAAGAAGGCAAAGGTACAGCTGAGTCAGTTGATGGAGCAGTTGAGGCACACAGAGGATTCAATCTGTGATAATAGAGGGAGTAATCACTTGATTGGAGGATTAGTGTCTAGAATCATCTCATTGGATAAAAAGGAATGTTTGGGATCACTGAGATCCAACTGGAGCTGAAGGAGGTTGGAGCAGCTGGGTGGACTTCCGGGTGGAGAAGAAGAAGTACGCGCGGAAGTGGTTTGAATTTTTGAAATTACTGATGTATCCTTGTGTAATGTGTTGTAATGTTTTTAGAATAGGGCCATTCTTGTAATTCTAGTGCAGGCAGTTATTTTCTCTTCTTTCAACTGAAACCCATATATGGCTCGTTCGACACTTATTGTAGAAGCAATTTTTGGTGATCAATTCATTGGCAGTTTCCTTTCCTCTACTCTATCTTCCACTCCAATTGATTTATCCTTCTTCTGCAATCATCATGTGATTGTAGGCTTATCTGTTCATTTTTCCTTCGGTTTCCTACTTGCGCAAACAACAGTCTGTGACGTGCTGTTGAACATTTGATGAGCAGTTTTTTCACATCATCCGCGAATAATAAGTGTGCGATCATAAGACCATTTACCCCAAACTGCATACTAGTCCATTTTCCATCATTCGCTGTTTTCTGGATTTGCCGAGAGACCTTCAACACCTATAGAGAATAAGAATGGAGATAGAAGATCGCCTAGGCGGAGTTCTCTTTAGGTTTAGATTGCGAGCAATCAGACCCATTGACAATAATTGACAAGGACGTCGATGAGAGGTAGTTCATTATTAGATCGACGAAGTGCAAAGGGAATAGCATTTTCTCTATGATTGCCTTCAAGTAATTCCATTCAACTCTGTTAAAAGCCTTTGATAGATCCAACTTTAATCCCACAAAATTACCTCCGGAGTTTTGATTTGATTGCATGTTATGAAAAGTTTCAATTGCAATGACAATATTGTCGGTTATTAGTCTACCTGGTACAAACGCACTTTGGACCGCATCAATCACTTTGCTCAACACCTGCTTCAGACGATTTGCTAACACTTTGCTTATGAGTTTGTATATAGTGTTACATAGTCCAAAAAGGCCGAAATCGGTCACCAATTCGGAATGCTTTATTTTTGGTATCAGGCAGATGTAAGTGCTATTGCTTGCATCGATACTAACATTTCCATTAAGAAAAGAAAGAGCTAAGCGTACAATATCATCTCCCATAATTTCCCAACCTTTATGAATAAAAGTTGCGTGCATACTGTCAGGTCCAAGAGCTTTTATTCCAGATAATTGCTTTGCTACTTTCTTGACTTCTTCTGCCATGAATGGAGCTTCCAGAATGGCCTTATCTTCCATGCTGAGAGTTGAGAACGTCAAGTCCGCTGGAATTGCAGAGATTGGTCTCGGCAGCAAAAAGGGTCATGAATTTCTTTTGCATCAAGTCAGCAATTTCGATTTGATCCGCAACTGTTTTACCATTCTCATCCTTCAAGTTTAAAATTTCTTTGCGGGCTTTCCTTCCGTCGGTTTTATGATGAAAATATTTTTTGTTTTTTGTCAACTTCAAAGGCAGTTGTATGCTGGATGTTGCTGCAGAAGAAAGTGAAGAGCACACGTGATGTGATCATTGTGTGGGAACGAATGATCATCTTAAAATGAAGAAGGAAAATACATATGAGGAGGTTAGTTGTTCAGGAGTTGAATGGGTAATGACGTAGGAGGTGTAACCAGCGAGCACATGTGGTTGCCGTGTGCAGTGGCTGGGTGTTCAACGAAAGGAGAGGAAGGCAATTGAAGAAGAAGGAAGAAGAAGTCCTTGAAATGTGTATTTTGCCCTTATTAGTTGTGTTGTAGTGGTAGTTAATTGAGGAATATTTTTGTAATTTCTTCTGTACTTTGAATGATAAATAAACGCGAGCAAGGCAGTTGGCGTAGTCAGTTGGAGATGCCCCTGCCATTGTAACCGCTTTCTTCTCTCCATTTTCTTGCAATTTTGATCCCTCTCTTTCGATCACCATTCTTCTCCTTGAGATCTGAATTGCTTGATTGCAATTCTGCTGTTCAATCAATTCAATTCATGAATTTTCACATGGTATCAGAGTGAATGTGAATGAATTTTGGAACGTCAATGGCTACTAACAATTCTCCCTCTTATTCTAATTCTTCATCTCCTGTGATTGTCCTTCGGATGATCCTTATTATATTCATCCAAGTGATAATCCTGCAACCGTTCTTGTGCAACCTCCATTGGATGGTAACAACTATCGCAGTTGGTGTAGAGCGGTTAAAAGAGCGTTGGAACAAAACACAAAATAGGATTTATTGATGGAACAATGGTGAGGCCTGTAGATGGTGGACGCAGATACAATGCATGGATAAAAGCAAATAACATGGTGGCATCTTGGTTAGTGAATTCATTGCTTGGAAGCATTGCGCAGAGCATGATCTGGATAGATGTAGCAGTGGACATATGGAGTGATCTCAAATTCAGGTATGGAACTACTAATTCCTTTAGAATATCAGATCTGCAGGAAGAATTTTGCGCTATAAAAAAAGGAGGCAGTTCAGTTACGAAATACTACACAAAGCTGAAAGATATATGGGAAGAGCTATCAGTTTTGAGGCCAGTTCCTAATTGTATATGTAAGAAATGCTCGTGCAATCTCAATAATCAGTTTAACAAGTTTTTAGAGGATGAGTGTGTCATTAAATTCTTGAAAGGCCTCAATGATGACTTTGAGGCAGTTAAGTATAGATCCTATTGTCTAGTCCACCGCCTGAGTTAAAAGTTGCTTTTGCCATGGCCATAAAACTGGAGAGGAAACTCAATTATTCTGATGCAGGAGCACAATTTGTAAATAATCCTAGTGCCGTAATGAATGTTGATGTATCATCTAAGAATAATGTGTACATGTCAAAGAACAATGGAAATGGCAATGGTGGATTTCAGAAGCAGGGTAGAAGATGATTCAGAAGAGGTGGTGGAAGATCTGGCACAGGGGGTAACAGGACTCCTTTTTGCACTTATTGCAACATGGCTGGACACACAGTGGATAGATGCTATAAGAAGCATGAGTATCCCCTAGGCTTTAGGCAAAGAAGCCAAGTGAATATGGTCAACATTGAAGCTGGGGGACAGCAAATGGGAAAGATGATGAATGATGGAGAGATGGGGAACAATAAGGTTGGTGATGTGCATTCACAGGAGATGGGTACATTAGGCACTCAGTTAAGCCAGGGGCTTACTCAGAGGCAGTTTGCACAATTGATGAAGATACTGCAAGAAAAAGATGAAGGAGGAGGTGGATCAGGGGCTGAAGGAGAACACTTCTCAATATGCCATAACGTCCGCGCAAAAGGCTACTGTTGATCATAAGCTGCCAGGTAAAGTATGTAAATCAAATTTAAACATATGGATTTTAGATTCTGGAGCAAGTGACCATGTATGTTCCTTCCTTAGCTTGTTTGACTCGTATCACTCAATTGGTTACTTAAGCATTAAACTCCCAGACCAAACCCTTGCTGTAGAAACTCACATTGGTACCATTACTGTCACCCCTCAGCTAGTACTATATAATGTTCTTTTTGTCCCATCCTTTGCCTTCAACTTAATGTCTTTGAGTAAATGCACTGAGTCAGAACTGGCAGTCATGTTTCACTCTAAATTTTGTCTGATCCAGGAGCTAAAGAGCAAGAGGATGATTGGTTTAGCTGAGGCTAACCAAGGTCTTTATCATTTTCTTGGGACAGTAAATAGTCCAGCCTACGCCTCCCAAACTTGTACTACTCCAGCCATCCATAATGCTTCATCCACATCCAATCCTTTGCTTTGGCATTCAAGACTGGTCTATTTGTCATTACCCAGGATAACGGAGATTCAGAAGTTTGATTCCTTGGTGAAGGCACCAGATGACTCACATAAATGTACAATATGCATGTTGGCTAAACAAAAACGTCTTCCATTCCCAGCTACCTCTTCTGTGTCTGAATATCTTTTCTCTCTTGTACACATGGACATATGGGGACCATATAAATACCCCATAATGTATAAACAAAAATACTTCTTGACTGTTGTTGATGATTAAAGTAGATTTTGTTGGGTTTATCTTTTGAAATCCAAGACAGAAGCTAGATCTTCTATGCACAGTTTTTATCAGTTTGTAGCTGTTCAGTTTAATGCCAAAAATCAAAATCATAAGAACAGATAATGGGCAAGAATTCAATGGTCGAGCATTCTATGCTTCTTATGGAATCATATATCAAACAAGTTGTGTCCATACTCCTCAATAAAACGGACTAGTTGAAAGGAAGCATTAACACCTTCTCAATGTGGCTCGAGCCTTCAGATTTGAATCCAAGCTAGCTTCTCCCTATTGGGGCTTCTGTATACATCATTCAGCATATCTCATTAACATCACTCCTACACCAGTTTTGAATAACCTCACACCTCATCATCTTCTGTACAATTCTGAGCCATCGTATTCTAACCTTAAAGTTTTTGGTTGTCTTGCCTTTGCTTGTAATACCCAACATAATAAAGAGAAATTTGCTCTCAGGGCAAGAAGAAGTTTGTTCTTAGGTTTATCAGATACCCCAAAAGGGTACATATTACAGGATCTTGAAACAAAGGATATATATGTATCCAGATGTATCCTTTCATGAGTTTGTTTTTCCCTGTGCTACTACACATACATCTGCTTCTCAGCCTTCTGATGTTTCTTTTCATCATCAAGTCAAGACCATTCTTCCTTTATTCCTGCCATAACAAATTCTTTACCTAATAACACTGTAGATCATTATGTTCGGAGTCCATCCCATCACTCTCCTTCAGAACCTACAATCCAGTTAGAGACAAACATTATGTCTCCAAGAATATCACCGCAAAAATCAATTGTACTCCCTACGGGCAACATTGTAATTGACTTGCCTATTGAGCCATTACCTCATAATCATTTCAATACAGAAGGTTCACCAGTCCTGCCAAATGAACATGCTCCACTATCCAGTCTAGTGAGAAACAAACATGGCCCCACCTATTTTAAGGACTATTATTGCAATCAGATTCAACCTCACTTCATGCACTTCATCATTATCTGTCATATGATGTATTTGCTCCACAATACAAATCATATGCATCAAGTTTGATTTCACATAGGGAGCCTGTTAGTTATGCAGAAGTTGTTAGTTCTCCTGCCTTGCAGGAGGCAATGAGCAGTGAATTGGCAGCTCTGAAGGCAAATGACACTTGGAGTATTGTGCCCTTGGCTTCAGATAAGACACCCATTGGGTGTAAATGGGTTTATAAGGTAAAGTTAAAGCCAGATGGTTGTGTGGAGAGATACAAGGCAAAGTTAGTGGAAAAGGGATACACACAACAATATGGGATAGACTATCAGGATACATTTTCACCAGTGGCTAAGATGAGCACAGTAAGGGTCATACTAGCATTGGCAGCCAAAAATGCTTGGTACATACATCAATTAGATCTGAATAATATATATGGCACCTCCTCTAGGAATAAAGTTACCCCAGCCAGGTTTGGTATGTAAGATACAAAAATCCCTTTATGGGCTCAAGCAGGCCAGCAGAGAATGGAACTCCACCCTAACCAAGTTCTTGATCAGTAAAGGCTTTGTACAATCTAAATGTGATTACACTTTATTTTTAAAGAATACTGCTTCTTCATTGTTATGTTTGCTTGTGTATGTTTACGACATCATTGTCACTTGTGCCAATGAGGGTGCCATTCAGGATGTGAAGAATGTACTGCACTAGCAGTTCATTATAAAGGACTTGGGCAGTCTCAAATTTTTCCTTGGAATTGAAGTAGCCCAGTCCAAGGGATGGATTTATATTAATCAAAGGAAGTACACAGTTGAGTTGTTGGAACAGACAGGGTTCATAGATGCAAAGCCTTCCAGGAGTCCTATGGAGTGCCATGCCAAGCTAAGTAAGGATGATTCAGCATTATTGCCTGATATTACTCAATATAGGAGATTGGTGGGGAAACTCATCTATCTTACTATTACCAGGCCAGTCATATCCTTTTCAGTCCAGGAGTTAAGTCAATACATAGATTGTCCAACTGAAAATCATTTGAGTACTGCCCATAGAGTGTTAAGATATGTAAAAGGGACCATTGGCCAAGGGTTGGTGTTTTCCAGAAGTGACAGACTCAGGTTGAATGCATTTGTGGATGCGGATTGGGGAGGATGTGCTGATACTAGGAGACCCATCACAGGGTATGCAGTGTTTTTAGGTGATGCATTGGTGTCTTGGAAGGCCAAGAAACAGATCACTGTATCAAGATCCTCAGCTGAGGCTGAGTACAGGGCAATGGCACTGGTGACATGTGAAATCCAATGGTTGCTATTTCTTTTAAATGATTTAGGAGTAACTGATCAAAAGCCAGTTGAAGTGTTTTGTCATTGCAAGAGTGCGATGTATATTGATGAGAATTCAGTATTTCGTGAAAGGACAAAACATATTAAAATTGATTGTCATGTTGTATGGGATAAAGTACAGGAAGGAGTGTTGAAGCTAATGCCAATCAGGATTGAATTTCAATTGGAATGCTTGTTTACTAAAGCTCTTGATACTTGTAGGTTCAATCAATTGCCACATCATTAGGTTTGCAGAATTTGTATGCCAAGCATAGCTGGAGTGAGGGGGGTGTTGAAGGCAGTTGTATGCTGGATGTTGCTCCAGATGAAAGTGAAGAGCACACGTGATGTGATCATTGAGTGGGAACGAATGATCATCTTGAAATGAAGAAGGAAAATACATATGAGGAGGTAGTTGTTCAAGAGTTGAATGGGTAATGACATAGGAGGTGTAACCAGCGAGCACATGTGGTTGCTGTGTGAATTGGGTGGGTGTTCGACGAAAGGAGAGGAAGGCAGTTGAAGAAGAAGGAAGAAGTCGTCCTTGAAATGTCTGTTTTGCCCTTATTAGTTGTGTTGTAGTGGTAGTTAATTGAGGGATATTTTTTTGTAATTTCTTTTTTTACATTTGAATGATAAATAAACGCGGTCAAGGCAGTTGGTGAAGTCAGTTGGAGATGCCCCTGCTATTGTAACCGCTTTCTTCTCTCCATTTTCTTACGATTTTGTTCCCCCTCTTTCGATCTCCATTCTTCTCCTTGAGATCTGAATTGCTTGATTGTAATTCTGCCGTTCATATCAATTCAATTCATGTATTTTCACAGAAGCCACTCGGCATGCGAACATTGTCGCCAGTTGACTTCTTCAAGTTCCTCCAAACACGCCAATTTAGATTGCATCTTATATACTGCTGCCGCATTAATGGTTCTTGAGGATTGCAAGCCATCGAGTTTTTGTCTACCAGAAACGGATCAAATCTTTCAATCCTTCAACTATTTGTTTGCTGTTGTGGCGGGACAAATAAACGCATATGCAACGCTAAATGGTCTGATTTAGATGCAAGAATATGTTCCATTCGGCTATGTGGGAATTTTCTGAGCCATTACTGGGAAGCTACCATTCTGTCCATTCTTTTTTTCAATCCAGTTTCCTTGCTGTTTGTTACACCAAGTAAAGGGATATCCCTTAAATCCCACATCACTAATACCACAGTCCTTTAGGCAGCCATTGAATGCTCGCATGTGATTGTGATTTGATGACACACCTCCTCTCTTTTCATTTGAATATAATGTTTCACTAAAATCTCCACTGCATAGCCATAGAAGGGTACCCATCGTGTTGAGCCGTCGTAGAAGAGTCCATGAATGAGTTCCTTGGTCATCATAGGGGCTTTCATAGAATCACGTGAACCTCCATGCAGTCGAACCATAAGAAGTCACAATACAATCAATGTGGCCCATTGAGTAAGATAACACTGTAACATCTAGTGTGTCATGCCAAAGCAACGCAAGCCCACCTGCCAAACCCTATCTCTCCACAAACAAAGCTCCTTTAAAGCCCAACCTTATTCAAACTTGCTGAAGATAATGGTTTGATAGTGCAAAACAAAGGAAAGGAAAAAGGAGGCAATCTGGTGCAGGAGTTGACATAATATTCAGAGGTGTGATCTGCTGTGATCACACCTTCAATGTTTGGACCAAACGTGTAGGGCTGATCTGATGCAAGGGATGTATAGTTCAGCAGCCATGTAGAGGAGCAGTTGGAAGTGTCAAGCTAAAATAAAGAACATCCAATGAGATGGCTCGTAGGCACTGGACGGTTGGCACGCTTGGCACGATTGACACGCATGGCATGCATGGCACGCTGGTGGCTGGAGTTGGCATGCAAACGCAGCTGCTGCTGCATCGAGCAAAGATGACTTTCCACGTGCCAAATTACCTTCTAGTTGTTTCCTTATCTAGTGTAAATACTTGTTGATGATGTAGATATTAGAACGAACTAGAAACAGAAAAATATCTTTAGTTTTCTTCCTTGTTCTTCAAGCTGCGCACTTGGCACCATTTTCTCTGCAATATTCAAAATTTCGTTTGCAGATTTCTTCCTTGTATCTTTTGATCACGTTGTTTTGATGTTTGAATTCTATTTCTAATACAATGTTAACATGGTATCAGAGAGTTGGTAATTCGCCATCAATTCCTTGATGTTCTTAATTTGGTTTTGCTTCGTACAAATCTCTCTTCACATACGATATAATGCAACTAAAGTTTTGGCTATGGAAAACGCAAGTGCAGCTTCATCTAATTCACGTAACAAACATACACTCAATAATAATCCAACAAATAATCCATGATACTTACATCCAAACGATAGTCCAGCGATCATACTAGTTCAACCTCCACTCACTCCGTATAATTTTCACTCATGGAGAAAGACGTTTCAAATGGCATTATTGGCGAAGAACAAGATATGTTTCATTGATGGATCTATGCATAAACCTACACCAAATGATCCTCAGTTTCAAGCATGGAGGCAGGTAAACACTATGATCTAATCCTGGATCATGAATTGCATTTCTCCTTCTATTGCACAGAGTATAATATGGTACGATTGTGCCTTGGATGTCTGGAATGATTTGACTATGAGATATGGTAGTGGTGATTCATTTAGACTGTCTGATTTATTATCTGAATTTTATGCTGTAAAACAAGAAAGTCTCAGCGTGAATGATTACATTACAAAATTGAAAGTTCTCTAGGAAGAGCTAATGGCTTTAAGATCCATACCAAAGTGGATGTTACTAAGAAGGTGAGTGAATTCATTGAAAATGACTACGTTATAAAGTTCGCCAAAGGACTGAACGAAGAGTTTGATCTAGTTAGATCACAGGTGTTTGTGATGACACCCTTCCCAGACATTAAAACTGTGTTTGCAATGGCACTGAAGTTTGAAAGGAAGATTACTAATAACAATGCAATAGCTGGCTTTAATAATGCTCCTACAGTGTGATGATCAAGAAAGTTTCGTAGCCAATACGTATGTAAACAAAAACAGTTCCGTGGTGTATGATTTTTGCTGACGATATTGTATTAGTCGCAGAAAGTAGACATACCCTGAGTATGAGACTAAAGCAGTAGAGAGGTGTTTTAGAGAGAAAAGGCTTAAAGATTAGCCGTTCTAAGACCGAGTATCTGCACTACGACTTCAGCGGCGTAGCAGACAGTGAGGATAGCCAGCTCACCATCGATGGTCAAGTGGTACCACATGTAAGTAAGTTTAAGTACCTAGGATCATTTGTGCAGCAAAATGGCAACATAGACAGTGATGTAGCACATCGAGTTCAAGCAGGTTGGTGTAGATGGAGGGCTACCTCAGAGGTGCTGTGTGACAAAAATTTTCCAACTAAATTAACGGAAAAATTTTATAGGGTGGCAGTGCGACCGACAATGCTATATGGGACAGACTGCTGGGCTATGAAGAGGTCACAATTACAAAAGATGGAAGTTGCAGAGATGAAGATGTTGAGGTTGATGTGTGGGCATACAAGGCTGGACCGGATCAGAAATGAGGTGTTTCGAGAAAGGTTATGCATGGCTAGTATAGGAGATAAGATAAGGGAGGGAAGAATGAGATTGTTTGGGCATGTGAAGCGGAGACAGACAACAGCGTTAATCAGAGTAATTGAAAGCCTCATTGTAGAGGGGAACAGGAGTAAAGACAGGCCCAAACTGACTTGGGATGAGCAGATTAGGCACGACCTACTAGATTTGCATCTCTCTGAGGACATGGTCCAGGATAGGAGTTCATGGAGACATAAGATTAAGGTTAAAGAGGTATAGGTCATATACAGGGACACTTTAAAGTATATTTAGGGGCATAGATAGTCGTAGACACTATCTACGCTTTCCACTTGGTTGCGTATATTACACCGTTGTTTTACATTACATGTATATATACACGTGATGTGTATTTTAATATCGAAAGTCTTTTCTTTGTATTTCTTGAATTTCCTCACTAACACACTACCACAACATATCTCTATTATTATGTCATTTATGCAGGTACATATAGAGCCGGGGGTCTTATTGGGAGCAGACTCTCTATCCCTTGGGATAGAGGTATTGTCTGCCTACCACTTACCCTCCTCAGACCCTAACGATAACTTTTGCTGTCGTTAAGATATATTGGGTCTGGATGACGATGATGACGTATGTAAATAAGAGGCAGGGAACAACCTATAGGAGAGGAAATGGAAGATTCAATCATGAGGGAAATAAACGCTTATAGTGTAATAATTGTGGTATGATATGACACACAAGTGACAGATGTTATAGAAAACATGGATTTCCTCCTGGTTTTAAGTTCAGAAACCAAGTGAATGCAGTTGAGGCAATGGAAGAAAAGCCTCAGAATGGTGATACTGAGCAGACATTTCAGGCTTCTTCTTGTCTGCTCCCACAGTCTACACATTCTCTTACACAAAAACAGTTCACTAAAGTTTTGAGATTGTTAGTGTTGATGATGTTGCTTCAGGAACAAGTGTAGGCAGGGAACTGCAAGGTGCTGTCATGACTGCACAAGTTGATATGTCTACAGGTGAGTGTTCAACAAGTATTGATTGTGTATGAATCCTGACTCAGGGGCCACTGACCATATCTCTTGCTCTTTGGTCTTGTTTCATTCTTATTACCCAAATAATCATGTCTCTATCAAGCTTCCAAATAATACCACAGTTGTTGAAACTCATAAAGGAGTGGTTAAGCTACACAGTGGTCTTGTTCTGAAGGATGTACTAATGTTCCTTCATTTTCTTTCAATCTTGTTTCTTTAAGAAAGATTACTGACTCCCCTTATTTGCTTGCTTCATTCCATGATTCTAGTTATTTCATTCAGGATCAGTTACCAAGATGATGATTGGTTAATCTAGGAAGCATCATGGACTCTATTACATACATGATTCCGGCCTGCCTGTACAGTCTGAAGTTTTAAATCCTTCCGTACTGCCTTCTTCTCTCTCTTCATCAAGCCTATATTCTCATTCATATATGTGGCATGCCAGGCTTACACATGCTTCATCATCCAGAATTCAAGAATTACATAGATTACATCCAGATATACCATCATTTAGCCAAGACAATAATTGTACAGTTTGTCCTTTAGCAAAACTGAAGAGGGCCCCTTCTCCTTTATCTGTTACAACTTCCAAGTCTCCTTTTGATATCATACATGTGGACATATAGGGTCCTTATAGACATCCCACTTTTTGCAATCAAAAATATTTTCTAACTATAGTGGATGATTGTTCAAGGTATACCTTGATATATCTTCTTAAGGCCAAATCTGAAGCTAGAAAAATTTTACAGAGTTTCTTTCATTATGTGTCTACTCAATTCAATGTCCATGTCAAGGTTATTAGGAGTGACAATGGGATTGAGTTTAAGATGCCTGAGTTTTATATGCAGCATGGTGTTATTCATCAAACTACATGTAACTATACTCCTCAACAGAATAGAGTAGTTGAAACAAAACATCAGCATCTTCTTTTTGTGGCTAGAGCACTCATATTTCATGCTTCATTACCCATTTTTTACTGGGGTTTTTGTCTCCAGCACGCTACATACCTGATAATTGGATTCCATCACCTGTTCTTAAACATAAAATTCCCTATGAGATTCTACATGAGGTATAACCTACTTATGATCATCTCAAAATATTTGGTTGTTTAGCATTTGCTTGTGATAACACTCCTTATAAGGCTAAGTTTGCACCTAGATCTATGCCTCGTGTCTTTCTTAGAATCCCTATGAATGTGAAAGGCTATATTCTTCAGAGATTAGATGACAAATCTGTTATTATATCTAGGGATGTATTGTTTCATGAGAACTCTTTTCCTTTTTCTGATGGTTCACCCTTGCCAGCAGTATCAGTGTCAGTGGCTTTTGGCATGACTGATAATCCATCAACTTGATATCAAACTCCTCCACAGTTGCATGCTTTGCATATGCTGCCTTCCACACCTGATCCTATACAATCAAGTGACACTAAATCATGTCCTATGTCATCATTGTCTTTAACTTCATCCTCCACGTCCTCATCACCTCATGACCTCATTCTTTTCCTTCTGGACAGATACCCATCACACAGTTACATGTCCACTTTCTTCCAGTATCATATTCTGCATTGCCATCACCTGAACTTTCTTGTCATAGACCTACCAGACTAAGACATGCTCCATCTTACTTGCAAGATTACTATTGTAATCTCAGTCATTCATCTTATCAATCAATTCCATCAGCTTCTTTGCTTTATCCTATTCAGTCTTATCACTCCTTTGATGCTTTAACTCCTAAGTACAAGTCCTACATTCTCAATATTAGTACTGAGCAGGAACCTGTGATATACCAATAGGCAGCTTCATCAGCAGCCTGGCAACAGGGCATGCAGGTAGAGTTAGCAGCATTGCAGGCCACTAATACTTAGATCATTGTTCCCTTGCCACCTAGTAAGCAACCCATTGGCTGTAAATGGGTCTACAAAGTAAAAAGAATGGATGATGGTTTAATAGAGAGATATAAGACAATGCTTGTGGCAAAAGGATACACCCAAGAGACAGGTATACATTATGTTGATACTTTTTCTCCTGTGGCAAAAATGACCATTGTGCATCTCCTTTTGACTTTAGCTTTTGTGAATCATTGGCATATACATCAGTTAGATATCAATAATGCTTTTCTTCATGGTGATTTATATCAGTAGATTTATATGGATTTACCACCAGGAGTTCAGTCATCAGTACCTAATGCTGTCTGCAAGCTTCAAAAATCTCTTTATGGTCTTAAATGAGCTAGCAGACAATGGAATGAAAAGCTTACCTTGTATCTGTTGTCTCAAGGATTCCAACAATCTAAAAATGATTAAACGTTGTTTACAAAAAGATCTCTACATTCTTTTACAGATTTACTCATTTATGTTGATGATATTATTGTGGCAAATGATTTTTATCTCAGATACAACAACTTAAGCAGCATTTACATTCTACATTTCAGATTAAAGATTTAGGACTATCAGGTACTTTTTAGGTCTTGAGGTGGCAAGGTCACAGGGGAGATTATGATCCGTCAAAGGAAGTATACATTGGAACTACTAGAAGAGACATGATTCCTAGCTGTTAAACCTGCCTTGACTCCTATGGAATAAAATCTGAAATTAGAATATAATGCGTCACCATTGTTTTTAGATGTGTCTTGTTACAGGAGAATTATTAGAAAGTTGTTGTATCTCACCATTACTAGGCCTGACATCTCATATAGTGTTCAACAGTTAAGTCAATTTTTGGATAAGCCTACAGAATTGCATATGAAAGTTGTTCACATATTGCTGAGATACTTAAAAGGAAATCCTGGCCAGGGGTTGCTGTTCCCTAGTACAGGATCAAAGTTGCTCAAGGCTTATGCAAACACAGATTGGGATGGTTGCACTGAGACCAGAAGGTCTATCACAGGGTATTGTATGTTCTTTGGAGATGCTCTGGTGTCTTGGAAAGCAAAAAAGCAGACTACTGTGTCTAGGTCTTCCTCAGAGGCTGAATATAGATCACTTGCTGCAACAACTTAATGCAAGTTAAAACTGAATTTCAATTAGCTGACTTGTTTACCAAAGCATTAGGTTCACAAAGACTGCAATTTCTGATTTTAGCATTAGGAGTACGCAATATTTATAAGAAGTCAGAATTGAGAGGGTTGTTGAAGATATTGGTTTGATAAACATAGGAAAGGAAAGAGGAGGCAATCTGGTGCAGGAGTTGACATAATATTTAGAGGTGTAATTTGCTGTGACCACACCTTCAATGTTTGGACAAAACGTGTAGGGGTGATCTGATGCAAGGGATGTATAGTTCAGCAGCCATGTAGAGGAGCAGTTGGAAGTGTCAAGCTAAAATAAAGAACAGCCAATGAGATGGATCGTAGGCACTGGACGGTTGGCACGCTTGGCACGACTGGCACGCATGGCACGCTTGGCACGCTTGTGGCTGGAGTTGGCACGCAAACGCAGCTGCTGCTACATCGAGCAAAGATGACTTTCCACGTGCCAAATTAGCTTCTAGTTGTTTCCTTAGCTAGTATAAATACTTGTTGATGATGTAGATATTAGAACGAACTAGAAACATAAAAATATCTTTAATTTTCTTCCTTGTTCTTCAAGCTGCGCACTTGGCGCCATTTTCTCAGCAATACTCAAAATTTCGTTTGCAGATTTCTTCATTGTATCTTTTGATCACATTGTTTTGATGTTTGAATTTTGTTTTTAATGCAATTTAACATGGTATCAGAGAGTTGGTAATTCGCCATCAATTCCTTGATGTTCTTAATTTGATTTTCCTTCGTACAAATCTCTCTTCATATACGATATACTGCACTGAAGTTTTGGATATGGCAAATGTGAGTGCAACTTCGTCTAGTTCACGTAACAATCATACACTCAATGATAATCCAGCAAATAATCCATACTACTTACATTCAAACGATAGTCCAGTGATCGTACTATTTCAACCTCCACTCACTCCGCATAATTTTCACTAATGGAGCAGGATGTTTCAAATGGCGTTGTTAGTGAAGAACAAGACATGTTTTATTGATGGATCTATGCCTAAACCTACACTAAATGATACTCAGCTTCAAGCATGGAGGTAGGTAAATACTATGATCTAATTGTTAGGTCCGTAACACACTCTAGAGGGGGGTGAATAGAGTATTGAGCGATTTTGCGGAATTTTCTTATTTGGCTCAACTCAAACGAAATTCAAAATCTAAGCGAGAATGGGACATGAGAGACAATGACTGAGTACACCAGGTATAGAGTGGTTCGAATCGGAAAATGATTCTACTCCACTACCACTTTGTTGCCAAAGTGGATTTTCAACAACTACACTTTTTATTAAAGCTAATAAGAACAACCACAACAATACTTACACTAACATCTTAGTGTAAGCAACCACAACAACAACTTCTTACACAAAATACCTTTGTGCAGCTAACTATAGCTCTAAGCAAGAACAACTTCTTGCTACCTCACAACTTCAACAAAGTTCTCTCAAGAACTTTCTCACAGTGGGTTAAAAAGAAGTAGTGGGGATCACACTTTCTCACTAGTATAAACACAAGCAAGAGATCAAATATTTATAGTTCCTCTTGGGTTAGACTCACTATCTCTCAATATACAACAATGAAAAACAAAGAAAGGCTTAACCAGCTTTGAGCACTTTTACACATATGAGAGAAATACACAACAGTGAAGAATGAAGCTTGATGATGGTGAAAGTGTGTTTTTGCCTCACCTGAGATTCATCCATTTATAGGAGATGTTCACCATGTTTTTGAACCTCCACCATGTCTTCAACTCCATCAAATGTCAAGATAATGTCCAAATAGTCTTTAGCCACCCTATGGAGTGATTTGATCCTCAATAGCCACCCTAGAGAATCTTAGACATGGATACAATAGTCAAGGAAGCATGTATTATGTTAGAGTAAAGTCCGCAATAAATTTGGGCAACATTGGATAGAGAAAACACCATGAATCTCCCTTAGATTTTGCTACAACGGTCATAAAAATTTTAATTCTGGTGACATCGATCGCTCTGTGTGAGGGTATGATGTACATTGATATCTATATGAGGGTATGATGTTGGACAGTCTGTTTTCAATTTGATTCAGGATGACATCGATCGATCTATGTGAGGATATGATGTACATCGATCGATCTATGTCAGGTATGATGTACATCGATCGATCTATGTGAGTATATGATGTTGGAAAGTGTGTTTTCAATTTGATTCAGGATGAAATCGATCGATCTATGTGAGAATATGATGTACATCGATCGATCTAAGTCAAGGTATGATGTACATCGATCGATCTATGTGAAGGTATGATGTACCTCGATCGATCTATGTGAGGTTATGATGTTGGACAGTGTGTTGTCAATTTGATTCAGGATGACATCGATCGATCTATGTGAGGGTATGATGTACATCGATTGATCTATGTCAGGGTATGATGTATAGATAGATTTCTCTTAGAGATCTATGCCAGGGTATGATGTTGCTTTCTTATTTCCAAGCATAAAATGACTTTTCAATCCTTTTTCAAACATCTTTTAAGCTTCATTAAAACATTCATATTCCAACAATCTCCCCCTATGAGAGAGATCTATCTCTCGTAACGCGTTTTTCTCATTTTGGTCCAATTCCAAATTATGAAATATATTTTTATTTCAAACATCTTTTAAATTCATCAAAACAATTCATTTTCCAACAATCTCCCCCTTTTTGATGATTTCAAAACCAAGGCTTTTAAAAGATGTTTTTGTTTGAAAACTATATTTGAGCTAGCTAAAGATTTCAAAACTTAAAATTTTATCTCTCCTCCGTTGTCAACGCATTTAAGGTCCCCCTAAATACATAAAAAAATTATCCAAATTACTTCAAGGCCTTTTGAAGCTTCCCCTCAATATATGAACATGAAAACATATTCAAAAATCTCCCTCAATGGATAATCCTCCCAAAACCAATAGATGTGACGAAAAACTTTTCAAAACCCCCTAAACCATGCATCAATTTGTAAGAGCAACATATACATCATGGCATATTCCTGTTCACATTAGTTATTCACCATGTCATACCAAATAAGCACATCAAGCAAGCATATCATATCCATCAAGTAAGCATACCCAAACCATCCCCACAATCATTCATCATATCCTAGAGCATGTTCAAACACAAACATAAGCGCTTATCCAAGTAAGCAAGCCTAGCATATACCATTTTGTCCCATATACCGTATATCAAGCCTCATACAGAAGATACATACATGAGGCATATATCAAGCCACATATACATATATACCAATGTACCAACACGTCAAGCCACATATACAAATATACCAATGTACCAACATGCGTATTCTCCCCCGTTTTGTAATCATCAAAATTCTCTAAGACAAAGCAAAAAAATATTACATTTCCTCTTATTCAAAGTATTCAAGATCCCCCTCAACATATGATATACTCATATTTGCCACTTATACATATTTCAAATGTACTATCAACATATATCTCAAACTCATTTTTGCTCATACCTATTAAGCTTCAAATACACATCACCTTATATTAATCCCATATTGCATCAAATGCCTTATATATACACTCTGCATTATATACTCCATATATCCGTATACTTTTCACCCTTTTTTAAAGGAGAATAAGGCAAAATAAAAAAATCATATAAAAAACATGAAAAAATCTATGATCATTCAAGTTTCTAAATCCATCACTATATCAGATCTCTTGAACATGGAGTAGATGATGTTGCGACGCACACGACCGTCCGGCCGGCTCGGCTCGTGCTCAGGCTCGGGCTCATGGCTCGCCCATCATGTGTGTCATGGGTTACTGGACGGTCGTGTGCGTTGTGGCCTTTCCGCCTATTTCCCTATATAAATAGAGGCAATGCTCTACCTCTGTACACAGAATTTTTTATTCTCCTGCTATGAATTCCTTCATCGTCCTTGCATTCTCATGCATTTTATAATTCCTGCATGCATACAAGCATACATCTGAGAGTTCATCAAGTTCGAGAAGTTCGAACACTCTTCATATGCTCGTAGAGTTCTTATGTTCTGTGCCGATCATTTGAACTGATATCCGTTGTATCTTAGAGACGTTTGCTACATCCGGCTTTGGAAAAATATAACAGAGCAATTCATCTTAGGGACAAACTCCTGGACTTGCCTCGGTTTGCGTTGTTGTTCTGTTTCTTGTTACACAAACGCATGGACACACAATTTCACACACTGTACATAATCTGATTTACACTAACAATCTTAAGACGAATTCTTTTCTGTTGTTCTATACTATTGGTTTGCCTTTGATCGCAACCAGATATTGTATGTGGTGTTGTGCTCTTTATGTTTCTGTTCCCAAAACAAACTGAGCGTAACGTTTTTCCTCTTCACAAAAATTGGACCGTGATGGAGAACGAAAGCTCTAACTCGTTCAATGCTGTGCACATCCGCGGAACAGAATAGTGCTGTTCCAGTCGCACCTACTGTTGCTGCACCCATTCGTGCACTTGTTTCTTCTGCTAGACAGGTTTAGAAGCCTGAGAAGTTTAGAGGTAGTTTGTTCACACGTTGGCAGCAAAAGATGTTGTGTTTCTTGACAGCGTTGGGCTTGGCAAAGATACTAACTGTGGATCCTTCAGAGGTGGTTCCAGTTGAAGATCTGAATCTGAATATGCCAAACAATGTGATGGCCAAAGCATGGAATTTTAACAACTATGTATTCTTAAGTCATATTTTATGTTGTTTAGAAAATACATTGTACGAACTTTATTGTACCTATAAAACTGCTAAGTCACTATGGATGGCCTTAGATAAGAAACACCGCGCGGAGGATGCCGGTACAAAGAAGTTTGTCGTTGGCAAATTTCTTGATTTTAAAATCTCAGACTCTAAGACTGTTGTTTCTCAGATTGAGGAATCACAGATGTTGGTGGCCGAAATAGAAGAAGAGGGCATGTCACTCAGTGAATCTTTCATAGTGGTGGCTGTGATTGAGAAGCTACCTCCTTCGTGGAGGGAATTTAGAAGCTATCTCAAACACAAGCGAAAGGAAATGACATTGGAGGATCTGATTGTTCGATTCTGTTTAGAGGAGGACAATCGCAGATCTGAAAGCAGGCCAAGTTCAAGTTCTCGTCATGCCAAAGATCATGTCGCAGAGGCGACGAAAAAGCAAGCGGGAAATCCTATTGGAGAGAACCCTAAAGGCAAGAAAGTTGCCAAAAAGTTCACTGGAAAATGTTATAACTAATGGCCGTAAGCCCAAGAAAAGCAGAAAAAAGCAAAAACTAACCTTGTCAGTCAGATGGATGATCTGGATTTTTGCGCTGTTGTTTCTAAGTGCAATGCAGTAGGAAATACTCGTGAATGGTGGGTGGACACTGGAGCCACTTGACACGTCTGCGCCAATAGGGCGATGTTCAAAGACTATTCTCCGACGAAGAATAATGAAAAGCTGTACATGGGGAACTCTGATAGCTCGAAGATTGAAGGTTTAGGCAATGCAATTCTGAAGATGACTTCAGGGAAGGAATTGACTATGCGAGATGTACTGCACGTTTCTGACATCTGCAAGAACTTAGTTTCTGGAGCTTTACTAGTCAGTCATGATTTTTGACTAGTATTTGATTGTAATAAATTTATTCCGAGTAAGAATGGGGTGTTTCTGGGAAATGGGTATTTGACTGATAATATGTTCAAGTTAAGTGTAATGACTGTTGTATCCAAGAAAACTTTGCCCAAAGAGGCTAATAAGAATGCTTCTACTTCTGCTTATATGCTTGAGTCTTCTTGTTTATGGTATTTTTGTTTGGGACATGTTAATTACAAGTCAATACAAAGGATGATTAATCTTGACTTATTACAAAAACTGAATATTAATAAAGAAAAATGCCAAGTGTGTGTTGAAGCAAAAATGGCAAAAGGCGCCATTTCTTTCAATAGAAAGAAACACTGAAGTGTTATACGTAATCACACAGATGTATGTGATTTAAAACTTGTTCAAACAAGAAGTGGTAAAAAATATTTTATAACTTTTATCGACGATTGCACTAGATACTGTTATGTTTATTTGCTAAGTAGCAAAGATGAGGCGGTTGATGCTTCTAAAGATTATAAAAATGAAGTTGAGAATCAACTTAGCAAACGAATTAAGACAATTCGTAGTGATAGAGGTGGTGAATATGATGCACTGTTTAATGAATTTTGTTCAGAACATGGCATTATTCATCAAACAACTGCACCCAATGGTGTTGCTGAACGCAAAAACCAAACTCTAAAAGAAATGATGAATGCTATGTTGATAAGTTCAGGTTTGCCTCAGAACTTGTGGGGAAACAATTCTCTCCGCCAACGTCATTTTAAATAGAATTCCATCTAAAAAGATGGATAAAACCCCATATGAACTTTGGAAGGGCCACAAGCCTAGCTACAAATATTTGAAAGTGTGGGGGTGTCTGGCAAAGGCTGCAGTATCCAAAGCAAGAGAAGTAAGAATTGGGCCTAAAACAATCGATTGCATATTCATAGGATATGAAACTAACAGTAGTGCATATCGATTCTTGGTGCACAAGTTGAACATTCCTGACATACATGAGAATGTTGTCATGGAATCAAGAAATGCAGTGTTCTTTGAAGATGTCTTTTCAAAGAAAGACAAAAACAACGAAGAAACAAGCACTAGTAAGTGAGTACGTGAGACGAACCCTTAAGAAATTGATTAACCGCGTCAAAGCAAGCGAGCAAGAATACCAACGTCCTTTGGACCAAATTTTCTTACATGGTAGAAAACGATCCAAGAACCTTTTCTGAGCCTATGTCAACTCCAGAAGCTCCCTTCTGGAAAGAGACAGTATACAATGAAATAGAATCGATTCTTCAAAATCACACTTGGGAGCTGGTTGATCTTCCACCAGGAAGTAAGCCACTCGAATGCAAGTGGATCTTTAAGAAAAAACTGAAATAGAATGGGTCTATTGACAAGTACAAGGCCCAGTTGGTAACTGACCAGTAACTAAGATCACTTCAATAAGGATGCTAGTTGCTATCGCTGCAGTCTACGATTTAGAAATCCATCAAATGGATGTGAAGACTGCCATACTGAACGGTGATTTAAAAGAAGAGATTTATATAGAGCAACCTGATGGGTTTGCTGTACCAGAGCAAGAGAGAAAGGTGTGTAAACTTCTTAAGTCTTTGTACGGACTTAAACAAGCACCCAAATAGTGGAATTTGAAGTTTGATGAGGCAAAGTTGTTAAATGGCTTCAGATCAATGGGTGTGAAAGTGTGTGTACATCAAGAACACACCAGAAGCCTATGTGATAGTATGTCTATATGTTGACGATATGCCCATCATGCGCAGTACTCGTGACATCATCTTGAATACCAAGAAGATGTTAACATGAAATTTTGATATGAAAGATATGGGGGTTGCCGATGTTATTCTAGGAAATAAAATTTCTCGGATAACTAAAGGCCTTATTATGTTGCAAACTCATTATATTGAATTGTTGTCAAACGATTCAATATGTTTGATACAAAACCAATAAAGACCCCACTAGACTTAAGTATACACTTAAGAAAGAACCGAGGTGAACCTGTAGCTCAATTGAAGTACTCGCATGTAATTGGAAGTCTGATGTGCATAACAAACTGTACAAGACCAGACTTAGCTTGTTCAGTAAAAAAAATTGAGCAGATTTACCAGTAATCCAAGTGAAGATCATTGGAAAGCTCTAAATATAGTGATGAGGTACCTGAAGTACACAATGAACCTTGGATTACACTACAAGATATCCGACAGTATTGGAAGGATACTATGATGCAAATTGGATATCAGATAGCAGGGACTCTAAGTCCACCAGTAGATACCTATTCACAGTTGGTGGTGGTGGTGTGTCATGAAAGTCCACAAAGCAAATGTGCATAGCTCGGTCCACTATGGAAGCCGAGTTTATGCACTAGATAAAGCTGGGGAAGAGGCTGAATGGCTTCGAAATTTCCTAGAAGATGTTCCATGTTGGCCTAAGCCAATCGCTCCTATCAGCATACACTGTGATAGTTAATCTGCTATAGGACAAGCACAAAGCAACATCTACAATGGTAAGTCATGACATGTACGTCAGAAACATAATACCATTAAGCAATTGATCTCTAATGGCATGATTTCCATTGATTACATAAAATCGAAGGAGAATCTTGCGGATCCACTTACAAAAGGCTTGCCTAGAGATCAGATGTCAAAATTGACAAACGAAATGGGACATAAGCCTACTACGCAAGAATCCTTGTAATGGTAACCCAACTTTGTTGACTGGAGAATCCAGAATCTTGGTTCAATGGGACAACTAAGTTATGAGGTTTCAGTAAGCACTTACTCATTCCGTCACATAAAAGTGTTGTCTGCAGAGAATATTTAGGGTAAGCTGAAGCTTTTAATGATGTCCTATATCTTGATACATCAAGTGGAGTATGGCAGAACGCTCCTGATAGGAATCACCTATGTAAGTGTGAAGTGGGGCTGCTTCTATGAGAATTCTATGAGGCAAGAAATCTCTAAAACACTTTCTGAAACCAGGTTGTTCATGGCAAAAACGAACACAACCATGAGAACCAAAAAAGTGTTAAAGAAAATGTTGTGTGAGTATTGTTGTCTAGGTTCATAGAAAAAGCTGACTAGTTCAAGACATCAAGTCACTACTTAGCTGAGTGAATCCGATGGTACATCACTACGAAAGGTTCAAAGCCAGAAGCTACCTCTTCTGATGCACCATTTTCTTGTCTTACTTCTAGTTAGAGTATGCATCTGCATTTTAATTAGTTTTCATTCACGTGGGGGATTTTTGGAGGAAAATTGCAAAAATTGGAAAATTGGAAAAATGGGTTTGTCCAAAGTTGGTGAACAACATATTTTGAGCTTAATTATAATTAGTTTTCGTTAATCAAAAATGGTAACTAATGAATCCTAAATTATGTAGGTAATTAATAGATGATTTTAGGCTTTTGAATCACTCAATTTCGATACCAGATGAATGAGGAATTAATGCTCAAAGTAGGAGTTAAAATGGTTGAAAATGGAAAAATGATGATGTGTCTTCATGAGAATTTAACACATCACCATTTTCAAAATATACCACATTGGTCAATTGAAGAAAAGTTACCATCATATATATAATTAGGAGAGGCACTTTAGATGTGCCCTAAGGGCAAGAGAATTTTTGACAGAAGGGAATACGCAGATGGCTGCCACACAGGCGCGTGTGCGCTGCCCGTCTGTCCTGTAGCACCCCGGCCCGATACTGGACATCGATACCAGTGCAACCGCCATAGTCTACTACAAGAACCACGAATCGTCAAAGCAGATCAAGCACGCGTCATCTATGACGTAACATAAATTAGCGGAAACGTTGTAAAATTTTAAACTTCAATAACCATAATATAACCAAATATAATACAGCAGAAAAGAAATGTAGCTGGGGAAATGTCTAAAGTATTCACCAATACAAAACATTAAACATTAAGTCTTTCAACTTAAAAAGAGAATTGGTGTAAGCCATTCCACTCTAGTGACCATCATCCCAATGAGCCTACTTGCCGTTGTCTTCTACAAAAATCATCTCGTACTCCGGCTCACCTGAAAAGCAGATGGAGTATCTATTCTTAGCGAAACCATCGCTAGCAAGTAACCCATCTATACACCTTACGAGACCACACTCGACGAGTCACCATATATAAATCAATGCCCAAAATAATGTGCTCGGGTTAGCAAATAACATCTTTATAACAATTAACCAAAGACAAATAAGTCACATAAATGATACACGAATACGGAACAAACATGTATCTAGCAAAACATACTACATAAACAGATCATATGCGAATGTCATATCTTGCATGTCAAATCTTATGCTTCGTATCACATGATGCATGTACTTCTTTAAAACCACACACTAAACTAAACAAAACCCATACATATGCATTCTTTCATAAACATGTCATGCGTGTCATTTCACGAAACTTTTCACAATTCTTCTTATCTTATTCTTCGCGTAGCAGAACTTTATACCTTGTGGGTGATCAATCCACAACAAACAGAACTTTATACCCCATGCTGAAATGTCCACAAACCCATAACATAAACTTTATACCCCGTGCTGATAGGTCCACGACCCTATAACATAACTTTATACCCTGTTGTTGATTCACAGGACACGCTTTTATACCCTGCTACTACAGACGTGACTTTTATACCCTACGATCAACCAGCAGCCATAGCTTGTCTTTCGAAAAATTTAATCTTCTTTTACAAACACGTGTTTCTTTGCAAAACAAATCTCATGCCGAAATGTAATATGCTCATGATGTGATGCAGAATGCTCATGTTTCATCGTATCAAACGTGTAAACATACACACACACTTTACGTATCAATTACGAAGCCCTGAACCTCAAACACACCACGCTCGTACATTTTCAGGTCCTTTCGTATTAAAAATTCACTTCGGATTCATTTTGAACCCTAATTATTCACACTTAACATTTACAACTCAAGTACACCTCAAATACCCTTGTATTTTATAAGCAAAGGAAGAGAATAAAGGTTTCTCACATACATGGAGCGCTTAATGTGTCAAACGGGACTTCCAGTACACTTAGAACGCTTTCAGGAGGCGCCTATATTGACATGAAGCACCTATACTAGGCGTTCAAAGTATTCTGGAATGTGCTATGACACACCAAACGCCTACATAAGGCGCCTTATATGACATGAAGTGTCATACCCCGTGCCTCCGAGCCTAGCGTTAGATAATTAAAATAGATCAGAAATATACCTTTGATAATTTACAAGTTTATAAGGCTTAGTTGAATGTATTTTAGGTGGAAAAATAATTAGAAATATGAAATTAAGAAATTAGGCCCAAAATACCAAAATTGCCCTTCCCGATTAAATGTTGATGGAGTTACGCCAATTAGCATAACTCCCCCATTAAGCGTCGGTTATAGAGCAAAGGAAAAGGGGGGAGTTGACTGAGGGAAGAAAAAGAGAGAGGAAGAGAGAACAGGAGAAAGAAAAGAGGAAGAAGGAAAAGAGATCGCAGCCGAACTTAGGTGCAATCCGTCCCTAAGTTCAATCCAATCACCATAAGAACTTTTAGATTTGAAGGCAAGTAACTTTTCTATACACTTTCAGTAATTTTGATTCATAGGCCCTATTTTCCTAGAAAGAGAAAAGTGGATCACACATATGGTAATTTCGTTTTGCTTATGCTTATTGCTCTATTATGTGCTTCTATGCTTGTTGATTGATTAAAGTTGTAATCTTTTGGGTCAAATTCTAGAAATAATAGCGATTTACTTGATTTTGATAAACATGCCCTAAAGCTATAGTTTTTTATGTGTATTGTTCCTTGGTGATTATATATCATGCTTTCTGTTGATGTCTAAGATGTGTTGAGTTGGTTTGGAAAGGCTTGAAGAGGGTAATGTGAGTGGCGTCTGTTGTAGGGTTAAGTTAGAAGGTCTGCAGGCAAGCGAAGGTGCGAAACGTAGAACTCCTAGGGTTTATGTCGTTTGGTGAAGTTAAGATTCGATACGATGCCATAAGTGCATACGTAAGTAGGATTCACGTTTTAGGAATGAATTTAGGTGTCCTTTATGCTTGAAATGGAGATGGGTGATGATTGGTTCGAAATTCCAGCAAAGAAGAGAGAAAAGTTACAGAAACAGGGACTTGGATTGGTCCTGGAGGGACATCGATCGATCCAAGTGACTCTGGCAGGATTTTCCAACTCTCTGGAAGACATCAATCGATCAACTGAGGGACTTCGATCGATCGATGTCCAGGAAAACTGAACATCGGTCGATTATAGGACCACATAGATCAATCGATGTACCTAGGGGAGTCGAAGTGAAACTCTTTGGACGACATCGATCGATCAGGTTGAGGGACATCGATCCAGGAGGCAGACATCTATCGATCAGATGGCTACATCGATCGATCAATGTGCTTAGTTTGCAAAATTTAAGCTGAATCTTTATGTGGGTTAGGGAATGAACGACAAGTGATTTGAGGGATCTTTGCGTAACATTTTGGACTAGTGTATGAGTTTAAGAGGTATTGTAGAAGTATGCTCGACGTACGATGAGATGAGTAACCTTAAGTGTAAAAGAGAGAAGGCTAAGTGTGAACGCGAGATGACTTTGTATTACGAGAGGATGTGAAACGGTACTAATGAGTTATGCTTAGACACGTTTGAGGTTTGTGACCGGTAACCAATACGTAAAGTTTGAGTGAACATTCTTAGGAGTTTGTTATGACATGACATGAGTATTTGGCATCATGACGTGAAAACTTTGCATTTGTCATGAGTTTTGTTTTGCGAAAAGACACATATGTGAAAAGAAAGACCAAAGTTTTAAACGGCAAGTTTGGGCTGCTGATTGATACAGGGTATAAAAGTCAAGCATGCAATGGCAGGGTATAAAGTTCTGCTACACGAAGAATAAGATAGAATAAGCATGAACAGTTTGTGAAACTTCACGCATGACGTTGTAAAAGAAGGCATATGCATGGGTCATTGGTTAGGCTAGTATATGTTTTTGAATGAATGCATGCATCATGAGTCACGAAGCATAAGTCTTGACATGAATTGAACGCTGTGTGAATATGCCCTGTTTCATAATATGTTTTCACGATGTGTATTTGATCTCTATTTTTGTTAGTCTATATGACTTATCTGTTTTGATGTTTACTTATGACCATGATTTGCTAACCCGAGCACCTTATTTTGGGCATTGTTTTATACATCGGTGACTAGTCGTGTGTGATTCCGTAAGGTGTATAGACGGGTTACTTGCTAGCGTTGTTTTTCGCTAAGTACTTCATCCCTTCTCATGTGAACCCGAGTATGAGATGATATTCGTGGAAGACGATAGCGAGTGGGCCCATTGGGATGATAGACATTGAGGAGAAAAGACTTTTCTTTATTTGATAAAAATATGTTGATATTCTTACGAACGGATATAATAGATTACTTTTCCCGAATATGAATTCTTTTTCCGTCGTAGTTCATTTGAATACATTGGTTATGGAAGATTGTAAATTTTATGCCGTTTCCACTGATCTATCTTGCGTCATGGGTGACGTGTGTTTGATCTGCTTTGATGCTTCGTACCTCTCGTAGTAGGCTACGACGGGTGCACTGGTGCCGATGTTGGTATCGGGCTAGGGCGCTACAGGTGGTATCAAAGCCTAGGCTTCAGATCTATCCCGGAAATGTATGTTCATGATCTTTTAGCAATTTAAGATGAGACTTTACTTTAAGTTTGATCATAGGAATAAGCATTAAACTAAGTATGATCTAGGTTGGGTGTGTGTGAGCACGTGTAGGAAGTAATTTTCGCACATTCTTTAATTTCATACCCATCCACCTTTATATGTTCGAGTTTCTGGTAACATTTTGTACTTTCTGATTTCTAACGGAAACGTTGACCTTTCATAGAGAATGCCTCCACGAAGAGATAACAACGGGAACTCTGGCAATGGATGAGAGAATCAGCCACCTCAAGTGATACTACCCCAAGTGCTCACAAATGCATTAACCATGATTGCCCAGGAATACGCTCAACAGCAGCAACCTCCGCCTCCTCCGCCACCACAGCATAACATCCGTTTCTTCTACTGAGAGTGAGAAAGATCCGGGTTTTTGAGTTTACTGGATGCACTGATCATGAAGATGCCTAGCACTGGCTGGCTGAGGTAGAGAAGTGTTTTCGGCTGGTGCAAGTGCCAGAAGAGATCAAAGTTGATGTGGCCACACCTTTTCTGAGTGGCAAGGCAGGTGAATGGTGGGCCGGTATGGTATTAAAGATGACCTCGTCAATCTCTTGGGCACAGTTCTGTGACGCCTTCTTAAAGTACTATGTGCCAGAGATAGCTATTCTGGGCAAGATCAGGGCGTTCGACCGACTTAAGTAGGGTCGGATGACATTCTCAGAATACACAGACCGTTTCCATGCCTTGGAAAAGTTTTCTCCTGCGATTATGTCCGATAATCGCCTTTAAGATGGCAAAGTTTAAAAGGGATTTGGATTCAAGAATACAATCTTTGATAGTGAATGCCGAAATGAAAACCTACGAGGATATGTTGGATGCATGTTTTTGTATGGAGAGTGACTTCCGCAGAATAGTGGCAAGGGAGGCCGGTGCAGGGTCCTTCGACAAAGGGAAGAGGCCGAGAGAGGAAATGAGATTGGGCGGTAGACCCGGAAGTTGGGTCAAGATTTCAAAGAGAGGCCCAGTGGGAAATTTTCACAGACCTCCGCAGCAGAATCTGGGAATGCAGAAAGTTGGCCAGGGCATGTTATCATTGTGGCCATCTGGGCCATCTGATTAGAGACTGTCCCGATATGAAGAAGAATGCTCAGGAAGAGACGACGACACAACAGAGGGCTAAGCCAAGACCAAATGCCCGAGTGCATCTTATGACGGACACGGATGTTCAGGAAGCCATCAACGTGGTGACAGGAGCGATTTTAGTGAATAAGATGCCTACCAATGTACTCTTTGATAACGGCGCCAACCACTGGTTCGTGGCAAAGAAATTCACCAAGCACCTCGGCGAAATGCTCGAGTGTTTAGAGACTCTGTATCGTGTTCAAGCGGTCGGAGATCAAATTTTGATTTCGCACCAACAGTATTGAAATTGTGAGGTTGAGTTTGGAGAACAAATATTTCTCGCCACACTAATTCCCATGCAGATGTAAGACTTTGACATCATATTGGGAATGGATTGGTTGGCCAAGTATCACGTCAACATTGATTGTCAATAGAAACAAGTGTCAGTCAAGAATTCCGAGATGGATGATATAACCTTCCAGGGTGAGGTGCAGAGGAAGAAAATTCCTATGAAGGTGTATATGACAGCTACCCAAGCCTGCAGAGCCTTAAGGAAAGGTGCCGAGGGGTTTTTTGTATATGCATTGAATGCGTCCCAAGAGATACCATCTATTGAATAGATCCCAGTAGTCAACGAATTTTTGGATGTATTTCTGAAAGAACTACCGGGAGTACCATCTTCGAGGGAAGTCAGTTTGAGATAAACCTGATCCTAGGAGCCAAACCTATTTCTAAAGCCCCTTACAGAATCGCTCTAGCATAATTGAGAGAATTAAAGGAACAACTTCAAGATCTTTTAGATAAAAAATTCATTCGCCCTAGTGTGTCACCTTGGGGAGCACCTGTTTTGTTCGTTATAAATAAGGATGATAGCATGAGGCTCTGTATCAACTACCGAGAGTTGAATAACATTACCATTAAGAACAGATACCCACTACCACAAATCGAGGATCTGTTTGACCAACTAAAGTGTGTTAGAATTTTCTCTAAGATTGACCCCCGATCAGGGTATCATCGACTGCGGGTGAAGGCTGAAGACATCGTGATGACAGCCTTCCGTACGAGATATGGCCACTATGAATTTCTAGTGATGCCCTTTGGATTAAAAAATGCCCCTACTGCTTTTATGGACCTTATGAATAACGTCTTTTGAGAACAGTTGGATAAGTTTTTGGTAGTGTTCATAGATGATATTCTTATGTATTCTCCTGACGAACAAACCCACGCTGAAAATCTGAGAGTCGTCTTGGGTATAATGAGGCATAAACAACTGTATGCCAAATTCAGCAAATACAAGTTCTGGCTGAAGAGTGTGACCTTCCTTGGTCACATGATATCGAAAGAGGGGATTTCTGTAGATCCTAAGAAGGTGAAAGCTATTACTGAATGGCCTAGGCCCACAAATGTCACTGAAGTACGGAGTTTCTTAGGTTTAGCTGGCTATTACTGGAAATTTGTTGAGGGATTCTAACCGATAGCAGTACCCCTCAGTCGTCTTACCCAGAAGAAGTCTAAATCTGAATGGACCGCCGATTGTGAAAAGAGCTTTTCGGAACTCAAGAAGAAACTGACCACAACCCCATTATTAGCTCAACCCTCCGGTACTGACGGATTTGTAATACTGTAGTGATGCGTCGAAAAATGGTCTAGGTTGTGTTTTGATGCAACACGAATGAGTCATCGCGCATGCCACAAGGCAGCTGAAGCCTTATGAACAGAATTACCCGACGCACGATCTCGAACTAGCAGCTGTTGTGTTTGCTCTAAAGATTTGGCGGCACTATTTGTATAGGGAGAAGTGCATGGTGTTCACCTATCACAAGAGTCTAAAGTACTTATTCTCCCAGAAGGAGTTGAATATGAGACAGCGGAGATGGTTGGAACTGTTAAGGACTACGACTTGACCATTAACTATCACCCGGGTAAAGCTAATAAGGTGGTGGATGTGCTAAGCAAATCCAACCATGCACGACAATCACCACTAGAAAGGAAAATGGAGGAATTTGGTTTGTATTTGGTGGAGTCCACAGTGAATGTTTTGGGAATTTTAACTATCACACCATGTCTAGTTGATCGGGTGAAAGAAGCTCAAAAGAATGATAAAACTCTGGGTGAAATTGCAGAGAAACTGAAACATAGTCAAGTTGAAGGATTTCAGACCAGCGAAGACGGGAGCCTATGGTTTAGAGGGAGACTATGCATTCCGGACGTGGATGAGCTCAGGAAAGAAATTTTGCATGAGGCTTACAGCTCGAAGTTATCAATACACCCCGGTAACACAAAAATGTATAGAGATCTTAAACAATACTACTGGTGGCCTGGAATGAGGGACATATTGCAGAGTTTATTGAGAGATTTCTAGTCTGCCAACAAGTTAAAGCCAAAAACCGACGGCCTGGTGGATTATTGATGCCGTTGGAGATCCCAAAGTGGAAATGAGAACACATCACGATGGATTTCATAGCCGGTTTACCAAAGACGAGGAGTGGACACGATATGATTTAGGTTGTGGTGGGCCAGTTAACTAAGTTGGCATACTTTCTGCCTGTCTCGAGCGAAACATCCTTGGATAAGTTGGTGAACCTGTATATGGACAACATTGTCAGCTTACACGGCGTTCCTGTGGGCATAGTATGGGACCGAGACCCGAGATTACCTCAAAATTCTGGACAGTACTTCAGAGAGCCATGGGCACAGAGTTGAGGATGAGTACAGCTTTATCATCCTCAAGCCGATGGACAGTCTGAACGGACTATTCAGACCCTTGAAGACATGCTAAGGGCTTGTGTTCTAGAATCAAAAGAGGCTGGGATGGAATGGTGAAACTGATGGAGTTCTCTTATAATAACAGTTACCACAGTGCAATCGACATGGCTCCCTTTGAAGCGTTGTATGGACGGAAGTGTAGGTCTCCTATATATTGGGACGAGGTAGGTGTGAGGACCATCACCGGGCCTGAACTACTTGAGAAGACATTGAAGAAGGTGAAGATTATCCGGGACAAACTCAAGACGGTCCAGGATCATAATAAGAGCTAGGCGGATTCCAAACGACAACCTTTGGAATTTGATGTAGGTGAAAAAGTAAATCTAAGAGTGTCACCTGCAAAGGGTATTATGAGGTTTGGGGTGAAAGAAAAGTTAAGCCCATGATTTATTGGCCCTTATTGTTGGGAAAAAGAGTTTGAGTGATTTACAAATACGTGATTTAAATACTATGTGTTTTAAGAAATGCATGACAAATTTACTACTTGACACGTTTTTGTGACAAACTTGCTTTGTATACTTTATATATAATGCTATCGTACTAACAAGCCATGAAGCTTTAAAGCTTACATCAAATGGCAAACATTTGTTGTGTTTGAACTATTTTCAAGTGCCACCATTAATGAATTAAACTAGTTCATTAAGTGAAGTACTTAAGTTAATGAACTAACTAGTTCATTAAATAGAGTTATATTTGGAGAAGGCATGATGGCAACAAATTAAAACATGGAAAGTCTCCTCTCCACTTGGTTATACACGTTTATATATATATATATATATATATTATATTCAGATTTTTAAAAAAAAGGCACAATACACATATATTCCAACGTACTACTGACACGTTACATATATTACAAACGTATGTCAACGTCACACCACTATACTTACCTCATATTTATGAGTACATTCAGGTCTTATATCATATGATATAATTCATGGTGATGACAAAATTATAACAACACGTTACAAGGTTATAAACCAAAAATTGTCGTATCGGGTGACTACTGAAACTTCGCCAACGTGACACGTACTTGCCATATAAAGATGTCCAGCCCATATACTTTAAAAATAGAAAACAATTTCGCGGCTCACATGTTCAATTCATCCATGAAATCATTCCATGTTGGCACACACAAATCACCCACAATTAAGGCCAAAATGTCGAAATTTCAAATTCAAATTTTTTACCACATGGGGCGCCTATATCTCAGCCTTATAAACTGAATATTAAATTTATTTTATGTATATTATGTGTGACATAATATATATAACATGTGCAAAAAGTTTGAATTTAATCGGAGAAAAATTACGTAATCGACGAAAGTCGATAATTGGTTTTCTACGAACATAACACATGGAACATTTTTGGCGTGTAACATGCTGAGGACGGGGCTGACACATTAGTATGGGCAGACTGATGGTCGCACCTAGGATGCGAGTAGAACAGCGACGGTTCATCTGTATCTTCTTTGGGGTCTCATCAGACATCACCTTGTTTAGTACGATAGACTCTAGATGCTAGAGCGTTGACTATATTGTCATGACATATTTATTGCCTGTATGGAGGTTTGTCTTTTATTCATATGAATTAACTTTATGGTATTACGTTTCCGCGCGAAAAATTTCTACGTCTTTTCGGACAGGTCGGAAATTGTTTCGACGCCTTGTATTCTCCTCAGTGAGATACGGCGGGTGCACTGTTCCCGATGATAGAGTTCGGGAGCGGGGCGCTACAGGTGGTATCAGAGCCGAGGCTTCAGATCCGCCTCGGAAACGCAAGATTAACTAGATCACCTAGACATAAGCAATGATCTTCTCCTAGAAATGCCGATTATACCTTAATAAATGAAGTAGACCTAAGTTATGATCGGGTTATGGTAGGTGTGTGCCGTTTGTGAGCTTTCTCTATTTAATTATCGTTAAACCCACGGGCCTTCGCATGAGCCTCATAAAGGCTCAAATCCATCGATCGCTTCCGTTCGAATTCTCGTCAAGATTCGCACAAGATACAGAAAAATACCGCAGTATCGTGAATAATCACACAAAGGAGGCAACGGTGGTTGCGGTAACGGCCACCAGAATCAAGGGACCATTCTCCAAGCATTAGCTGACACCATGGCCACCATTTTAGCCCAATAGTAGCAGTAACAGTTGAACCAGCGGCTTCCGCAGCTGCCACCATCGGATCTGAGGTTCTACTACATGGAAATGCAGGACGTCCGGAATCTGAGGTTAAAGGGATCCTTCACCAGGGAAGCATAAATATGGGACATGGCCGCTAATAACCACAAGACCGCTCGCGATGGAAGTACAGCGGTAGAGGAGTGCATGGCTACCGCGGCCACCATGTGCTCATTGTTGATGCCACGTTTGAGTCGGTGTAGGAGGAGGATGCAAGTATGAGTGCAATCAACAAGGACGTTTTACGAGTAAGGGCACTGAGCGGAGGCCGACACTACCATCACAGCGAAATCAAGAACAACATAAAAGGAAGCAAGGATCAGTGCTCATATACACGTGATGACTGATGCGGACATCGAAAAGGCTGGCGACGTCGTAGTGGAGTTCAACCGCCAGCGACCAGGTCTCAATGACTCATTATCAGTACAGATGATGTAATCAGAGAAAGATGATCAGAGTTGCGTAGCGGAAGCGTGAGTTTCTTAAGTCACTTAAGTTCAGAAGAGTGAATCTCGGTTGATCCTGAGAAGATTAAGGATATCGCTGAGTAGCCCTGACCGACCAAGGTGACTGAAGTAAGGAGTTTTCCTGGTGTAGCCAGCCGCTACATGGAATTCGTCTAAGGATTTTCGTCAATACTGGTGTCCCTGGGCAGACGAAAGCATAAGGAGGCGAAGTTCGAGTGAACAGTGGACATCAACGAGGATGTCAACGAAGCTTCGCTACACTAAAAAAAATAATGATAATAATAATAATAATAATGATAAGAATAATAAGAATAAAAACACAAAAAAAAACACTTAAACACAAGACCATAATACACAATGTTGCTAATTAACTATATATACATGCACTGATCAACACAGCATACTTTAACGACATATTGCCACATAGCAACCACGTACTAGAACATTAAAATACAAAATCTAGCATAATTAAGCAAGAAGATATAACACAGTATAAAAAAAAGGGGATATCACATAACATAATGAACTATAGATATATAACAACGTAAGTCAACGAAATATATATGTACACACATGCACACATATACATACATATACGTAGATATATACATATACATACAAAGCGACCAACAAAAAAAATATGAAGTAATAGGTAAAAGCTCACAATATATATAGAATACGATAACAACGTAGGAGTAGCGAACATGTAAAAGATAGACGATAAGTCAGCATTATATGTGCTAAATGAAGAGGAAAAAAAAACGAACCCATGCCAGATATCCAACTTAGAAATTTATAAACGTTAAGCTGTTAATATATATCGTGGGTTACAAATCCACAAAAGAAAAAAAACCAACAACAACACCCAGTCTTTTGCAACAATAAAGAAGCAAATAGACAAACACAATCTGTCACCACATCAATGATATAACGTAAATAAAACGATTAAAAAAAATATACAAATAGATACAAGAAACAAAAGTAACTACACGATGCTAAGTACATATGCACAAGTATACACACACAAGTGTATCAATAACACCACGACATGACTAATACAACAAAACAATGATAAACATCATGATATATAACGACAACAAACAACACCATCACAACGAATACAGTAAAACAAATATTTTTTTATACAAGACAGGGTTACGATATAGACAGACATTTACCAATTTTAAAACAAATCATTAACAACATAATTCAAGTAAAGCATGCTAATTACGAATTAGGGACGACATAGCATTGCATGACAACGTAAGAATAGATTAAAGTGTGAATAAATTCCAGAAATTATAAAATGCTGAGACTAAATTATTTTTACTAAAGTTCATTAATTGTGATAATTCACTTAAATTGGATAATTGGGTAATAAATAGAAATAAATTAGGAAAAAATGAGAAAAAATATAGAAAATGCGCAATAAATGTATACAAGCCATGAAAAAAATAGGTTTAGCGTCAAACCACATTAAATCATTACTCGAATAATAAATGAACCTAGATTTGAGTGCTGGAGGATGGTGAGGATGGGCCAGGGGCCTCAGGCGATTGTGTTTTTGCATTCATGGCACGTGCATTGCATTGATGGCGGGTCGTGACGTACGGGTCACGGGCGCTCAGGATAGTGTACGGTGGCGGGGCCACGACACTCAGGATGGTGTGCGGTGGCGCGGCCACGCACACTCAGTATGGTGACTGTGGGGTGTACGACCTGCAGCCACTCAGTAGGACCCGGGTTCATGCATTGCACGGTGGAGATATCGGCATTCTGTGTGACATGACTTTGTTGCGTGTGACATGCATAGTAGGACATGCATCACGATGTTGCGCATTCTTTATCTGGAGTGAATTACTTTCCGCAGTCTTTCATATGTTTATGTGATATCATGTTTTATGTGTTATGTGATATATCATTTTAGTATGCTAGTCTTGTACGAGTTGGAGGCAGGTGCCTACTGGGTGATTTCCCGTCACTCACCCCTACTTCCCCCCCACCAGGTGAGAACGAAGAAGCGCACGACTATATCTTTGCTGAGGACGGGGCTGACACATTAGTATGGACAGACTGATGGTCATACCTAGGATGCGAGTAGAACAGCGACGGTTCATCTGTATCTTCTTTGGGGTCTCATCAGACATCACCTTGTTTAGTACGATAGACTCTAGATGCTAGAGCGTTGACTATATTGTCATGACATATTTATTGCCTGTATGGAGGTTTGTCTTTTATTCATATGAATTAACTTTATGGTATTACGTTTCCGCGCGAAAAATTTCTACGTCTTTTCGGACAGGTCGGAAATTGTTTCGACGCCTTGTATTCTCCTCAGTGAGATACGGCGGGTGCACTGTTCCCGATGATAGAGTTCGGGAGCGGGGCGCTACACCTATATCCAGCAGATACATGCAACAGCGGTATGCTGAAGACCCTTTATCTTTTGTGCATATTCACAGATTTACTGTCATTTGGTTTTCCACTCTCGTTTATCTGTTTTTTTGCTAAGGAACTTGGATGTCCGAACATGTGTCATCATAATTCACCCCCACTGTTCTCAAAGAATTCGCCTGTGTTCATTTTCAATGCAGGCGTCACGGTATGGCTTTGTTTTTTTACTGCTTATTACTCCTTTACAACTCACTCATGATACGTTTTCTATGCTAATCATCATTTTTTCTTGCGTTTTATCACAGTACGTCACCTTGGATGAGTATGATTTCGATTCATGCAAAACTGCCAGTGAAGGATACATAACCAGGAACACATATCGCTTCCACTTCTTTGTTTGTAGGTTATATAGTATATTTGTTCTTTATATTCTTGGCATTTATTAATTTCTTTATTTTGGGAGTGTTACAACCCGTAAAAAAAAATTAATAATAATAAAATGAAAAAAAAGGAAAACTTTTGACATAACCCCACCCTTATCCTAAACCCATTCATTAACTCCTATAATTAATTCATTTAATCTTCCCATACACACCTCTCATATTCCCCCCTCCCTCTTAAATAAATTGGGCCCTTTGGCCAACACCAGTAAAAAAAAAAAAGTACCGTGAGAAGATTAAAGAAAAAGAAAGGAGGAGGAAGAATAAAGGAAGAAAGTATAGAGAAAAGAGAGGGAAAATGGGGAAGAAAGCAAACACCACCAACACAACCACCAACACCATCATATCACCACCACGAATCTTAGACTACAACCACGAGGTAGGTGACCCCTCTCTTTTTGAGCTAATTTCATATATGTAGTTATTTGTTGTTTATTTTGTATGTTATAATTCAAATTAAGATGCTATATGCTTTAGTTGCTTGCATTGCTGGAAAAATGTTACGTATGTATTGATGTGGGTTCAAAATTTGGGTTAGATAGTTATTTCTGTAACAAAAAAAAAATTAATTAGAAGATTATATATACATGCATATATTTTCGGTTATGGCTGAGATTATATATATAAGTATATATGTAAGATATCGATAAATAAATGTAGTTATCTGTTTAAAACGCTTGTTTGTATAAAGTATATACTTTTTGCAGTTTTCAGTATTGTGTTTCAAAATGAATATTGTTTTCTTTTGGCAGTGTATATAAACAATCATTGGTTTCATGTTTTTGTTGTATATAAGTTAATTACCTAAAGAACTATTTATATATGTAAGTTACAATTTCCTAATGTATCATATATATGAAGGTGATTTCAGTTTGTTTAGAAAAGTTATGCACGTTTGCACTTCCAAGCAATTGAATTCATACAAATTTAAATTCATTGTTTTCGAAACCTTTTAGGCATAAAATTGATTATGTGAATTACATATACAAAACTGTCGTTTCAAAAATTGTCTTTATAAGTATATATACAAATTTTGCAATTCCATCAGCATAGTATGTAGTGGTCACTGTTTTATATTTGTTGTATAAATATTAAATTTCCTAAAGAACTATGGTTATATTTTAATAAAATTAAACTGTTTCAGAATTAAATCTTATATATATAATTTTCTGTTATCGATTCTTTTCACTGTGTCTATATAGGTAACTTGTTTTGATTTTAGAAGTGTACCAATATTTAGCTTACCGTCAAATTTTACATTATATTCATCAGTGCTAATCTAATGTAAGAATCATACATATTTATATAAAATAAATACTGTTTGTAACTAAAATGGTACATTTCATTAACTGTTTGAAAGAAAAGTGTTTGAATTATTTTCGGCAGATTAAATTTATATTTGTATATAAGAAAGTTAATAATTTAAAGTTAATTAAGAGGAGATAAGGAAAATTGTTGAAATGTGGAAATGAGTGAAGAAAAGGGGAAAAGGAAAGAATGTGTTAAGTGGGTTTGGAAAGTAATTATTGATATATGATGTGTGGGAGTATGCATACACGTATATATGCACGTGTATGGCGCGGGCATATATATGAGTATGGATGCACCGGATTACGTATGATTATGCATTTGCATTCATGGCACGAGCATTGCATTGGCCTATGTGCCGTGTTGCCCTACGAGGCGTGTGGCCCTACGAGGCGTGTTGCCCTACGAGGCATGTTGCCCTACGAGGCGTGTGGCCCTACGAGGCGTGTTGCCCTACGATGCGTGTTGCCCTACGAGGCGTGTTGCCCTATGAGGCGTGTGGCCCGACGGGGCGTATGGCCTGACGAGGCGTGTGGTAGGATCACCTCGAGGTTCATGCATTGCACGGTAGAGAGACAGGCATTTGTATGTGGAGATGTCGTTGCGTGTGACACAAGCATGCATCATGACATCGCATAATTGTTGTGTTGTGCTTATATTTATTTACTTAGTTATTCATGTCTATACATGTGCTACGTGCTATTTGTTGCCATACATGAAATTGTTCGGAAGGAGGTGGAAACCTACTGGGTGATATTTCTATATCACTCACCCCTTTATTTTTCCCCAGGTGAGCAGGAATACGACTACATATACATAGAAGACGGAACTGAGTTTGGACAATGGGGTAGTTAGAGCAAGAAGATGTTTCTATGGCAGTTTTATTTCCTTATGTTGAAATGTAATAATGAACTTAGATATGGAACTTACCTGATGTTGGATAGTAATGTTGAAATAAAATGAAAGTTTATTTTATTTATTTCGTTTCCGCTGCGAAATTTTCTACATCACTGCTGACGTGTAAGGGAATTGAACGACGCTTTGTAGTTCTCGTTGCAGACTACGGCGGGTGCACCGTTTCCGATGCAGGGTTCGGGAGCGGGGCGCTACAGGGAGAGTCTCCTGTAGATTTGAGGGCTTAAATGTAAACACGGTATTCTTCCGCCACAAGTGAGGGTTACATATATTAATAAAATACCAAACGTTACCGCCCGTCCTTCAACTAAAGAAACAAAAGTGTATGCCTATATCTATGTACACGCACAAATATATTTTTTAACGAAGGACGGGCGGTACCGTCCGGGGTTTTATTTATGTAGTACACCCTCACTTGTGGTAGTGTAATACCGTGGTTACATGTGGCGCCCTATGACGACGGGAGACTCTCTCAAAGTAAAGGAAATAAATACATAAATCATAAGCAAATAAAAGAATGAAAATATGTACATGAGTCATAAAGTAAAGCAAAAAAAGAAAGTGATAACAACTAGCTAACGGGGTGACGCATCTAAACTTGATGTGGCCTCGGCGATGTAGATAGTCAAAGCAGCCCCATGCCGCATGAGCAGGCAAAAAGGATAGGTCAGAGTACAACAAATTCGGAATAATAGGAGCGGGGAATAAGGCAAAGACGAGAGATCACGTACCCGCGTATATATTCAAAGCCGTGATCATAGACAAATATATGTGTTTGTATGTATATACATATATGTTTTATATAAATATACATATATACAAATGTATATACACATATATATACAAATACCATACATATATATGTGTGCATATATATATATATGTATGCATATATCCATACACATGTATGTATATGTATACATTTGTCTATATTTTTTTAAGAAGAAATTTTTTTATTATGAATCCTCACTTATGGCAGAGAGAAACCATATTACATAAAGAGCGTGCATTAGTGGAATAAAGCTACTATGTGGTCTTACATCATCTACGATGCTAATGGTGATGTCTATTTAGAGGAGCCTAGAAGGGGGGCAACATTCAACCGTATATGATTTGTCTATATATATGTATATACATTTATATACCTCAATATGTATCTATATACATATCTATCTATGTGTATATACATATATGTGGGGTCTATGTGAGCATGTATGTATTTTTTTTTATATAAAGCAATTTTATTGAAATTCCTCTCTTATGGTTGAGGGAAACCATATTACATCATAAAAAACAAAAGCTAGTGTCATCATAAGAGAAGAACGAGTGAAGCATAGCAAGTATGCGCAACCGCCAATCATATACGATATGCCGCATTAAAACCTTTTCAAGTAAAATCACCCTTGTGGATAAAACCTTGACGAAGGAAAAAGCGTACATATTTATATGAATGGACGGTGAAGAACAGAAAATGTACAAGTGTGTAGAAATGAACGAAACGAATAATGTCATCAGTTGGCCGAAATGATGCTTGTCGTTGAAGAAATAGATAGTCAGGAAAAGTCTTGAAAGTCTTGTTGGCCGAAGCAATCCAAACGTTTGGTGGATCTTGCGATGACGGTAAGCAGCACCTCGTGCAAAATGCAATGAGCTTATGTAAGGACATCTCAGAGAAAAAGCCATAGTAGTAACATGACGAAAGAATGAAAGCCATACCCGTGTTGTCTGTAGCCAGTCGACCACGGGCGACCTCCAGCTGTTTGCGCATTGTCTTCCATTCCAAAATATCTCCCATGTTCGATGATGCCAGTCTCCCAACAGCACATAGAAACAGCAGACGTTATCCAAGTATACATAGTAGGGATCATGTGGATGTATAAAGCAGTACATTAAATATAAAGAAACATAGACATACCAAGGCTGCCTATGCCAAAATAGGACATAGGCAACCCGCAAGTGTGATGGCTTAATCATTGTGATAGTCATAATCGAAAAGTTGGAAGAGTGGCGTCCAGGATCACGGCTCCACGCACTTCGCTAGGCAGAGCAGAAGCTGATATGTATGTCTGCATCCCTGATGCTCGTAGACCATAACGTGCTAGTAAATGGGCAGCAGAGTTTGCCTCACGTGGACAATAACTGACAGTAGATGAATTGAGATAGAGCATCTCAATAGTTTGCTGAACTTCGCCAGAGCAAGAGCCATTATATTGAGAGGGATTAGCAAGCATAGTCAGAAGCATTCTGCAATCCGTTTCAACATGCAATTCATCATATGTGACGACATAATAAAGAATAGAGTAAAGCAAGGCCATCAGCTCCGCTCTAAGGGGCGCAACATTTGGGAGAGCAAAACAAACTGCAGAAACGAAACTACCGGAAGCATCACGAAGCACAGCACCCGCTGATGCTCCACGTCGGCCTACAGTAGCATCCACATTGATTTTCATTCTACCTGACGGGGGCAATTTCCATCGAATCAATCTGTGTCTAGTAACCTTTATATGAGGCGAAAAGCCGCAAGGAATTAGGTTGGGAAAAGGCTCCACAAACTTACGGCCTTGCACCGAAGCACACCAAGAATATATATACGTATATGTCTATATATGTATGTATATACGTATATGTCTATGCGTGTATATATACTTATTCATACATGCACATATACATATATACACACACATATTTGTTCACTCTGTATCTTGTTCGGATTACAATATTCTTGTTTATGATACATCTTAATGTTGATTTTCCTTCTGTGCGTTATACTGCTGGACCAATGCCATTGACTGATCTTGATGCATCTTCGCTACTTTGTCTAGACGTGGGAGGCCGCCATGTGCATGATGAACAACATGGATTGCGCCTACTTTATGGTTCCTATATTTTACGCATCCAAGTTTAATTCTGTAGGATTATACACTGTTTTTATCATGTATATTTTTTCCACACATTAACTTACATGACATGTCTTAGGGTTCAATGTGTATATGACAATTCTGATCAATGTACTTGGCTGGAGATGGATATATACTATTTACATTGCATGTAGAGTAGGCTAGGGCAGGTTGCATAAATATGTACTCTTTTTTCTTCGTTCGAGTTTTATCCACACGGGTGGTTTTCTCGGAAAGGTTTTGAGGTGACATATCGTATGCAACTCACGTTTTTGCCCATTTGCATGTAATTGTATGCTTTCTTTGGAAATAAAATATATTTCGTTAAAAAAACATATTTGTTAGGTCCGAGACAATCACTCTAAGAGGGGTGAATAGAGTGTTAGGTGATTTTGCGTAATTTTCTCGTTTTTGGCTATCTCCAACTCAAATGAACTCCAAATCTATGTAAAGAAGAGAGATGAGAGATAATGAAACCGATATATAGTGGTTCAAATCATAAATGATTCTACTCCACTACCACTTTCTTTCCAAAGTGGATTTTGAACAACTACTTTTCTTATTACTCTTAATAAGAACAACAACAATACTTGCACAAACAACTTAGTGTAAGCAACTACAACAACAACTTCTTGCACAAAAGAGTGCAACAACTTTAGCTAGAAGCAAGAACAAGTTCTTGCTTCCTCACAAATTCAACAAAGTTCTCTCAAAGAACTTTCTCATAGAGGGTTTTGGGAAATAGTGGAGATTACACTTTCTTACTAGTCGAAACACAAGCAAGAGATCAACTATGTATGGTTCTTTTTGTGTTAGAGTCACACTCTCTCAAATTACAACAATGAAGAACAAGCAATAAGAGCTTAACAGGCTTTATGCACCTAGCACAAATGAGAGAATTTTACAACAATGAAATATGAAGCTAGAAGAGGTTGAAAGTGTGTATTGCCTTCATTTGAGATTCTTCAATTTATAAGAGTTGTGAGCATGTTTTTGCAGCCTCCTCAAAGTCTTCAACTCAATCGTAAGTCTTGACAATGTCCAAATAGCCTTTAGCCACCCTATGGATTTATTTGATCCTCCACAGACACCTTAGAGAATATTAGACATGGATATAATAGTCAAGGAAGGATTGTTAATGTCAGGGAAAGTCTGCAAGAAATTTGAGCAAGATTGAAAAGAGAAAAAACCTTAGATCTCCCTTGGATTTTGTTCCAACAGTCATAAAAGTTTGACTTCTTGATGACATCGATCGATCGATGTGTTAGTGCTGAGAGACTGATATCTTCTAGTAAGTTTCTAGTTTTGCACCTTTCATACATCGATCAATCAATGTCTCTTCTTTGAGATACTGATGTATACAACGATCGATCGATGTCTAATTGTTAAGAGATCGATGTCTCACAGAAAGGTCTCAGTTTTTGTACCTTATATACACCAATTGATCGATGTTTCTTCTGCAAGAGAATGATGTACATCGATCGATGGATTTCTTGTTATTTAACGATCGATGTCTCAAGTAAGGTTTTAGCTTGGAACCTTCACAAAATCGATCGATCGATGTCTCTAACTTTAGAGACTGATGTCACATCGACTGATCGATGTATCCAAACTTTAGAGATCGTTGTATCACCAAAAGGTTGCAACCTTGGACAACTATAACATAGATCGATGTCTCTTCTTGACAAAATGATGTATATATGGATCGGCCCATGTGAGATATCGATATCTCACAGTGTGTTGTTCTCATTTTTCTTTAATTCCCAAGCATGAAATTCTGAGAAATATGTTTGGATAATTTTCAAGGTCATGATTTTAAGTGGTGGATACTTAAAGATGTCACACATATTTTTATAAATGATTAAGAGTTGAAAAAGTTGAGAAAAATGACATTGATCTCTCAGGTTGTTGCACTTCAATCGATCGATGTACTTCGATCCCTCACATCGATCGATCCATGTAAGGCAGAGAAAATTCAAGACCTTACTGTGCGAAATCGATCTCTAAACTTGAGACACATCGATCGATCGATGTACATCGAACCCTCACTTTGATCGATCGATATAGGTCAGAGACAAACTCTGAAACTCACTGTGAGACATTGATCTCTGAAGCTCAGGCACTTCGATCGATCGATGTCTAGGGTTTTTAGAAATGTTTTTCTAAAATGTTATAAAGTGGTTGTTTTAATTTGTACATGATTTATATATGTTCATTATGTTGATATTATGTGTTTTTGATAATTATAAATGCATTGTGACTAATGTGCGTTCGAAGTTTGTACAAGTTACCAAAATGGGCAAAATTGTTATTTTGAGTTCTATAGGAAAATGATATGGTGAAAATATTTCAAGGACTCATTCTCATGTTATTTATCATGACAAATATGTTATTATATCTATTTCTAACCATCCGAGTCATTTCTGGAGTTTTCTCTCACCAGGGGCATTTTTGTCATTTTATCCCTGAGGGCATTTTGGTATTTTCACTCAAAGAATCTCTTGAGTATATTATTATCTTCATTATTGAGTTGATTGATAATTATATTGAAGATTATTTGGTATTCTATTATTTCTCTATTTGATGATATTATCGACAGTAACATGATATGTGACTAGTTGTGATGTCACATTCTATTTTTTCTTGAAGACTCTCTTCTATATGTTATTGGAGGATATTAATAATCATTTTTAAGAGAATTTAAAGGTGTTAAAGGTGTGAAGATGATCACAACATACAAGAAGAAAAAGTTGGAATTTTGGTGTTATATGTTGACATAACCTTGTCAATTATTATTTGTTGATTTCTCCTTCAAAAATCTAAGTTGATATTCATATATACAAGCCTCCAAACGTGTATTAACAGATGTAAGTGATGGTGTACTCACTTTATCACTTGGTGACAAGTGGACCAACAAAAAAGAAAGTAGTTGGCAAAGTTGCCAACTAGGAAAATTCAAAAAGGTAGCCAACAGCTACATGGTTTAGGAGCTGAATTTTATTTGAAATGTTTAACCATAACATGCCTATTATTTTGCCGAGAAATTGAGGGAATAGTGGAGGAGTTAAACCATCTTATCCCACTATTTTATCTTTACATTTTATTTACTATTTTGAGGTAGAAATTTCGGCCATTACAAGTGCAAGGTGGACCAATTATGTTGCTTCATTTTGCCATATGTACAAGGTGATTAGGTGACCAACCAATGATGTAAAGACACTTAAGCATTGATGATGAAGATTGTCACACATTGGAGTTCTTATCTCCAAGGCTCATTTCACCCTATAAATAGAAGATAAAGGTGGAGAAGAAGAACAAACACTTGAAAAGCAAAAGTTGAATTGTCTTGCTATCTTCTTCTCTCCATTCTTGTTTCATTGTTTGTAGCTAAGGTGTTCTTCTGATATTTGTTGTAGAGCTACAAGCCTTTTGTGTCTCATTTGTAAGATTGATTAGCCAAATCTATAAGGCTACATTAATAGGTGATAGAGGTGTTGCAACCAAGAGTTGCATAGAGCTTTTCATCCAAGTCTTGAATAGGGTTGGTGTTTAACCCAAGGATCAAGCTTGGTTCTTGTTGTAATTTGGTTAGTGAAATCCAAGGAAAGGTGTTCCTTGGGATTGGAGTAGGTCACATGGACCGAACCAGGATAAATCCTTGGTGTTCTTGTCTTCTTTATGTTTTTCTGTTTTCTGCCCTTTTTCTACTGCAGCATTCACACAACTTCTCACGTTTTGAAAAAATAGCTACAAACTTTCAAAATTCGTGATTTTTGGTTAAGTTATACTTCAGACTGTTAGCTTTCATTTGCAACAACAATCACTTGATTTGAGCTAGGGAAAATTAGTCTTTTAGTCGTTGCAAGTTAACTGCTCCAATCTGGCTGCAATCTGACCAGTTTTGAGAAAACTTGAATTCTATTTTAAACAAGAATTGTTTAAGGTCAGGAACTTTTGGAAACATAAACTAGACATCCTGAGGAGTGTTTTGACAGAAATATCAACCTTTTTGGTTGAATATTCAAAGAGAAACACGTTTTCCAATTTCAGCAACATTCTGTCTAATTCTGTCTAGATTGACCATCTAAATCTTTTTTTTTTGTTTGAGGGGTCAAACAATCTTATTTTTATCTGACTTTTAGACATAGTCTTGTCAAGACATTGAAGTTAAGTTCTGAAAATTTCTATAATTTTTGGAGTTGTGTACAAGGATTATTGAATTTTTCAAATGCGGGTTCTGAATCTGAGGTGGTGTCAGATTCTGTTTTCAAAGGGGTTTTTAATCAATGGTAGTAGTGTAATTTCCACTAACCACTATTCACCCCCCCTTTTGGTGGCATTTATTGCAGGTGTACAGTCCAACATGAAATACCTTTGTAACTCTTTAAAAACATCTTTTAAATTTATGAAAACATTTCATATTCCAACAATCTCCTCCATTTTGATGATTTCAAAACCAAGGCTTTTAAAAAGACTTTTTGTTTGAAAAACTATATTTGAGCTAGCATAGAGTTTCAAACATGGAATTTTACTATCTCCCTTAGTCAATGCATTTTATGCTTCCCCTCAATACATGAAACATGATCGAAATTTCTTCAAAGCTTTTTAAAGCTCCCCCTGAATATGAAAACATATCGAAGACTCCTCATCATAGATAATCCTCCTAAAACCAATAGATGTAATGGTAAACTTTTCAAATTCCCGCTCAACCACACCATGCATCAATTTGTAACATATACACCATGGGCATATTCTCCCATTTACACTAAGCACGCAAAATTTTCAAGCCTATCAAGTCTTGCTTATTACGCATATCCAAAACCACCAATTATACCAACACATGCATCAACATTTTAAGCCTCCACATCAAGCATGCAAGAAAGCTCAGTTTATTGCACTCCATGTCAAGTACCAACATATCAAGCCTTCATGTCAAGTAAGCATACAAGCATTGCCAAACAAACAACATTTTTCTCCCACATTTTGTAATCATCAAGATTAACAATGAATGAGAAACAGAGATTTCATTAAATTACTAAAAGTTTGCAAGATAAAACAAATCATCATATAGTTAATTCACCCTAGCTAGGACCTCTGTCTAGAATGGAAAATGGGGATAAAAGGCAAAGACTAGTCCTAGTCCTCGTCCAACGAGAAGGACAAGCCGGAAATACACGCCTTCATTCTTGCCTTACATTTTGCTAGCTTGTTGTTTAGTGTACCTACTTCGTGCGGGAGTTCTACAATTTGTTGTTCTAATTCCAGAACACTAGTGCTAGGATCACTGCTTGTGTCTTCTTCAGCCGTGGGTATCGGAGCCATATCTTCCTCTTCATCTCCTTCCTCTTTTTATCCCCTTCCTTTTCGGGCTTTCTTTTCTTGGCTTGTGAATATTTTGATGTTGGTCTTGCCATAACAGACTTTTGGATAGATGTTCTCAACATCTGAGTAGTCAAGCTCAACACCCTACTTGTTGAGCATATAGTAGATGAGGTTTGCTTATGGAAGAGTTTTAGACTTCTTAGTGACTGCGCCTATAACATTGGCCATGAGGATTTCCTCATAGTTCAATGGCTTCCTATTGGCGATTCGGTAGGCAATGTAAAAGTCAAAGTTGCTAGGGAATTTAGCCTACTTGCCATTGATACAAAAGGTTACTATTGCCGTTAACTCTCTATAGAGCAATGTCATGTCATTTTTATTCTTAGTGGGGTAAAATCCAAGGAAGCTGTTGACATGTTCCTCACTTAAGTTCCACTTATACATCCCACTTCCATACTTTGAATGAATCCAAACCTTCATCCGAGGCTCCAATATGCTCACAAATCATTTTTACTACCCATTCAACAATATTAGCCATCAATGATTTTATTTAAGGAGAAACGGAAACCATTAAAGTACTCTATAAATTTGCATAAATAGCCTTCTGTAGCTCTTGGACATCTTTTCATGTCACTTTCGGTGCAAATAGACTTCCAATTTTGAACTTATAGCTACTTAATGATTGGACTTAACTCATTATTTGAGGCAATATCATCAATTTGTAACAATTTCAATTGTACAGTTGATCTCACTGAATTTTCCCATTCTGAAAGCAATTCTTGAGGCCTAAGAGAAATATATCTGAATATACCTATGCCGAGGGGCTCATCCAAGACTACTTTAATATTTCTCTTGATTCATGGAAAGTTTTGATAGGTCAGACCACTCCAGATTCAAGCCAATTCATCAGCTGGTCCCAAGTCTACATGACTGCGGCTAGTTGCTCAAGTTCTAGGTTGAGTGGACACTTGAGACCTTGAAGTCTGCCCATGTTGAACTTGACATGATCCTTCTGCCTCATCTTGAGAGGTTATAGCCCTCTTAGAAGTGTTCTTGGACCTTGTCACTTATGGATTTTAGTTTTAAAGGTTGGAGAAGGTGGGGAAAAATGAAGAATATAAGGGAGATGGGATGTAGTTGACAAAATTGGAATTTGTTGGGAATAAAATGAAGAATTTCACAAGAAATCAAGAGAGGTGATTAGATTTTTGAAGAAAAAATTGCCAGAGCACTTTTTACGGTTGAGAATTTGATTTGAATGAGAAGGAGAGATGAATTTCATTTTTTAAGTGAGTTTAGCATTTCTGAACCTGCAGACATCGATCGATCGATGTATACATCGATTCTCAGCTTGGTACATCGATCGATCGATGATACATCGATCTCTTAGCTTGGTACATCGATCGATCGATGTATATGTTTTTATGGAGTTTTATTTTTATGACTTTTTAAGAATTTTATAATTGATTCAAAGCTCTTAGTAGGAAGGGATTTTGTAAAGATATCCGTTAGTTGGTCATTTGTTGGAACAAATTCAACACTTACCCATCCTTTTTGAACACAATCTCTTATAAAGTGCTTCCTCACTTCAATGTGTTTGGTTCTACTATGGTGGACAAGATTTTACGCTATACTTATGGCTGAAGTATTGTCATATCAGCTAGGTACTTTATCAAACTGGACATTAGGGTGTTTATCATCTAAAGTAGTTAGGCACAACATAAGGCGGCCGATACGTATTCAGATTATGTCGTTGAAAGTGACACGCTATTTTGTTTCTTGGAGAACCAAGAAACTAAGCAATCTCGAATGAATTGACATGACTCGGGGGTACTCTTTCAATCGACTAGATTTCTGGTATAGTTGGAGTCACTATACCCTCTTAAGTCAAAACATCCATTTTTGAGATACAATAACCTAAAGTTCAAAGTACCTTTCGAATACCTAAAAATACGTTTTATGGCAACTAGATATGATTGCTTAGGCATACTTTTAAATCTAGCACATAGAAACACAGCATGTAAAATATCCGGTTTACTTGCAATTAAATAAAGTTGACTACCTATCATACCCTTATATTTAGTTACCTCAACTGGCTTTCCTTTTTCATCCTTGTCAAGCTTTGTACTTGTGCTAATTGGTGTGCTCACACTCCTTCTATCCTCAAACTTGTATTTCTTGAGGAGATCCTTGGTATACTTTGTTTGAGATATGTATACTCTATCTTGAGTTTCTTTGATTTGAAGTCCAAGAAAGTAGTTGAGTTCACCTATAAAACTCATTTCAAATTCTCCTTCCATCAACTTAGCTAAATGCTCACAAAAAGAGTCATTCGTAGCATCAAATATAATGTCATGAACATATATTTGAACAAGTAATTGGTTATTTCCTTGTTCTTTAATAAATAGAGTAGTATCAACTTTTGGTCTTGAAAAATCTTTTTCAAGGATAAGGTTACTCAATCTCTAATGCCATGCCCTAGAGGCTTGTTTAAGTCCATAAATAGCCTTTTTGAGTTTGAATACATGATTTGCGTAATCATGATTTTCAAACCATGGTGGCTGAGCTACATATACATCTTCTTGAATTATTCTATTCAAGAAGGGTAATTTCACATCCATCTGATATAGCTTGAAATCCTTATAACATGCATATGCTAGTAGCATCCTAATGACTTCTAATCTAGATACGGGGGCGAAAGTTTCATCATAATCTATACCTTCTTCTTGTCTATATCTTTGAGCTGCTAACCTAGCTTTGCTTTTATTTATGTTTCCTTGATCATCCATTTTGTTTCTAAATATACATTTAGTGTCAGTTATAAGGTGATTATTAGGTTGAGCCACTAACTCCCAAACATTACTTCTCTCAAATTGATTTAGCTCTTCGTTCATGGCTAGTGTCCAAACATCATCAATTATAGCCTCTTTTATATTTTTAGGATCAACTTGTAAAATACAAGCGTTTTCATAATGGTTTCTTCTTGTTAATATGTCTTGACCTGTTTCTCCTAATATCAACTCTTTAGGGTGGTCTTTCCAATATATATATGATTTTGGTAAGTTTGGAGTATCACATCTCACTTGTTCCTCTTCTTTTACCTTAGCTCCAATTTCAAGTGGGTCAATCCTAAGATCAAGAATGATATTTTGGTTTGGATTCTCATGCCTGATTTCAACGCTTTCACTTTCTTCATCATCATTTAGACTTGGTTCATCATCAGGGAATTCAATGAAATTAACATTAATTAACTCTTCAACTTTCATATCTCTTTTAGTATATACCTTAAATGCCCTGCTATTTTGAGCATAACCCATAAATATTCCTTCATCCGCATTAAATTTGAGTTTATCCAAGTTATCTTTGGTGTTAAGTTTAAAACACTTCAACCCAAATACCTTGAAATATCCAATGTTGGGTGCTCTTCCTTTCCAAAGCTCGTAATGAGTCTTCTTGAGAGTTGGTCTCAAATAAACTCTATTTATTACATGACAAGCGGTATTTTCCGCTTCAGCCCAAAAATAATTAGGCAGCTCAAATTCATTTAGCATGGCTCTACTCATTTCTTGAAGTGTTCTATTCTTTCTTTCTACAACACCATTTTGCTGAGGAGGTCTAGGAGGGGAGAAGTTGTAACCATACGCTTTGGATACACAAAATTCTTGGAACTCACCATCAAACTCACCACTTCTATCACTTCTAATTTCCTTGATGGTGTCTTATTTTTGGTTTTCTAGTCTCATACAAAGTTTTGTAAATTCCTGGCAGAGTCATTCTTTTTAGCTAAGCACATGACCCAAGTGTACATAGAAAAGTCATCTACCACTACAAAAGTGTAATATTTTCCACCTAGGCTTTCCGTACCAATATCTCCATACAAATCAATATGAATCAATTGTAGAGGTTTGGTGGTGGATATTTCACTTTTGAGCTTGAAGTTTGCTTTAACAAGCTTTGCCTTTTGACAAGTGTCACATAAGTCATGGTTTTCAAAATTTAACTTTAGAAGACCTTGGACCTTTCTATTTTTATAAATCTCTTTACAATTTTCGAAGGTAATACGTCCAAGTCGTCTATGCCATAATTGTGTTAAATTATTTTTGGCAACTAGACATGAAAATTTTTGTGATATGAAATCATGTGTGCTGAATTTATAAACATCATTTTTCCTTATAGCATAAAAAACCATTCTACCATCGTTTTTCACTATGCATTTTCTTTTTGCAAATTCCACTTGAAATTTAATATCACATAGTTGGCTAACACATACCAAATTATACTTAAGCCCTTCTACATATAATACATTATTAATAGTAAAAAAAGTTACCAATTTCTTCTTGTCTAAGGATTTTGGCTCTCCCATTTCCAAAATGTACCATTCCACCATCTTGGAGTTTGAGCTTGGTGAACAAAGTCTTGTCTCAGGTTATGTGGGTAGGACATCCGCAGTCCATAAGCCACTTGCTTCCTTCTCTTTTGGCTACTCTATTTTTCTTGAGAGCCTACAAAACCAAGAGGTTTATACATTGGTACCTTTTGATAGTTGGGTCCTTTTGGGTTAGCTTGTCGACCCTTAAGCTTCCAAACATACATCTTACCAAATCTAGCTCTACATGCACTTTTTATATGTCTTACATTGTTATAATGAAAACAAATGGGCACATGCCTTAGTTGTGTGTTTTTTTGTTTATGAGATAAAGAGCCATTTTGATTTCTTCTATTATTTGAATTTTTCTTTTGGCTTAGTAACTTAGGCTCAATAGTAGAGGACTTAAATCCTAAACTGGATTTATCATTTCCTATCTTTTGGTTTCCAAATAATTTTTCTATATTGCTTTTACCATTTGTTAATTTCTGTAAACCTATTATTAATTTTTGTATGTTCCTTCTTAATCTCCATATTTCCTTGAGCCACGGTCTTATACATGGTAAGTTTGATATCATGTTCTTGGTAAATCAAAATATTCTTATCATGCAAGCTCTTTTTTTCTAATATGCACTTTTTAAATTCTTTCTTCAAGTGTTTATATTTTAAATTTAGTTTTTCAAAATCATCTTGTAAATCTCTTATTTCATCTTGTAAATTGACATTAGAAGAATTAAAGTTACCTCAAGGTCATTCTCTATTAATGTGAGACAGATGTGTTGTACCTTTTGATTTTCAACTATGGCAGCAAGTCCAACATGCTTGTCTTCAATTTCTTCTCCTTTTGTTTTGGAAAGAAGATCATCCTATGTGGTTACTTTTGCATTTAAAGCTTTCTTCTTTTGAGGACAAACTTCCTTTTCTTTATTTTGCGTCTCCTTGACATGGCAATCGGCAATGAAATGACCTGTTCGACCACACATATAGCAATTTTCACTTGATTCTTTGTCCTTGGGTGGTTTCTTGAAAAACTTTCTTGCTTGAGCTTTATTTCTTGTATTTACTCTTCTAAATTTTGTAACTAGAAGAGAAACTTTCTCATCTGACTCATCGGACTCTACCATCAATCCTTTGTGTGTGGACTTAATGGAATTCATCCTATTTTGCACATCAATAAGAATTTAATTAGTAATTAGATTACCGGACAGCTCATCAAGTGTAAAAGTCTGAGATTTTTGGATTCGGTGATGGGCGGTCACTTTGGGTGTCCATTCTCTTGGCAAAGAGTTGAGAAGTTTTGAGACAAGACGTTCGTTTGAGATTTTCTTGCCAATCATGGAGAGTTGATTCACTATTCGAGTGAATCGGTCGATTGTCTCCTTAATCTTTTCACCACTCTTCATACCGAACATTTCATATTCTTTCATGAGCATAAGTCTTTGGAGGAAATTGCACTTATCACCCAAACGTTGGTCAAATTTTTTAGTTAACATTTAAAGGTTCTGAAACCTCATTTGGCAGCCAAACATGGCCAAACTTGGTTAAATTAACACCAGAAACAGGCTAATAACCTGCTGCAGCTGGTTTCACTACATTTTACCGCCAAAATCAATTCTCCCTCAAAAATAACGTCTCCGCCTTGCCTCCCTCCTGCTGCAACTTGTTCCCCTCTGGTTTCTCTCCATAAATTAGCCTCTCACTTCACAAAATCAACCAACGTCCATCAATAATTCAAGAATTTGAATCAAGATTCTCATTCTTCCCTTTCTCTATTGAATCAACGTTCAATCAAACAAGATTTGCATGATTTTGAATGCTACAGATTGAAGTGCCTTTTTGTGGTCGTTGAATCCAACATTGCCTTTGTGGCATTTACAGATGAATCGGATTAAATTGGTGATATCGTGAATGTATGGGTGATGAAGGAATATGGTCTCAAGGAGTCATGGATCAAACAACATTCAATAACTCCCTCGTCAAGGATAGAAAACAATATTCATTAACTCCCTCGTCAATTGGGTAATATACGTCGTTTTCCTCAATATATGATCTCTGTTCCATTCCACCCACTGCCTTGCTCTCCTTTCGATTTCCATTCAATTTACATCTTCCTTACCAAAATAATCAGTAAAAAGGAATGATGAATCAAGTCCTTCAGTGCTCTGACTTCCCCCACCGGCCTTATGGCTGTGTGAGTAGATTACGTTGTAGAACAATAGGCATTAGATTCGGAATTGGTAACACAACAAATGATTATATGGCGGCTAGAATTGTCGAATATGATAGTGATGCGAGATATAATCCTGATAGTTATCACTCCGTAGTTGATGTATATAGTCTCAGAACTAACTCTTGGAAGGCGTTGAGGAACACGCCTCACTTTTCAATAAATCCACATTATTCTCCTGTCTTCCAGATGCATTCATTGGTTGACAACTGTGAAGAAAGCAAGTAGGAAATACAAGAAAACTTAGGAAAAATTTTCTGTATTATTTTCTGCGTGTCGTATACAACAATTGCAGCGTATCTTATAGGTACAATTGCAGGCCTATCTAAGGAAATTACCAATCACACTTAATTTCGTATCAATTACACTTAATTACAGTTGTCAATCAAATCAACTCCTAAATCTCCTATTTTTGGTATGTACTCAATTTTGGTCTTGACAACACTCCCCCTCAAGTTGAACAGTGGGATCCACAATGTTTAACTTGGACAAGACTGCTTCAAATTTCCTCCCATTCACTGCCTTGGTTAACACATCTGCTAACTGATCTTCTGACCGGACAAACGGTAACTCAATTAATCCTCCTTCCAATTTCTCTTTGACAAAATGTCGATCAATCTCTATATGCTTGGTCCGATCATGTTGCACAGGATTCTCTGATATGCTAATCGATGCTTTGTTATCACAGAATAGTCGTGTAGGAAGGTTTACTTGTAACCCAATGTCCTTAAACAGTTTTTGTAACCATAATACCTCGGTGATTCCTTTGACGATTCCGCGAAATTCTGCCTCTGCACTTGACAAGGCAACAACCTTCTGCTTTTTACTTCTCCAAGTCACAAGGTTTCCTCCGACGAGTGTAAAGTACCCAGATGTGGACCTCCGGTCTGTTAAGCTACCTGCCCAGTCAGCGTCAGTATAAGCCTGAATACTTAGATGCCCATTATTACGAAATACGATACCTCTTCCTGGTGTACCCTTTAGATAGCGTAGAATACGTGTAACTGCATCCATATGATGTACCTGTGGATTATGCATAAACTGACTCACCACACTTACTGCGAATGCAATGTCGGGTCGCGTATGTGATAGATAGATTAACTTGCCAACCAATCGTTGATACTGTCCTTTGTCAGTAGACTGCGCTCCATCAACTACCTCCAACTTGTGATTAGTGACCATTGGTGTGTCGCAAGGTTTACAATCGAGCATTCCCACTTCTGTTAATAAGTCCAAGATATATTTTCGCTGTGATATGTAGATCCCATCTTTTGACCTCAACACTTCGATCCCGAGAAAGTACTTCAGTCCTCCAAGATCTTTCATTTCAAACTTAGAGAACAGGTGTTTTCGAAGACGGTTCATTTCCTCAGTATCGTTCCCAGTAATCACCATATCATCAACATAAATAATCAGGCATGTTATCAACCCTTCTCTCCTTTTGACAAACAACGTGTGATCAGCATTACTTTGTCGGTACCCATCCCTTTTCATAACTCCAGTGAATCTACCAAACCAGGCTCGAGGAGATTGTTTGAGTCCGTATAGTGCTTTCTTTAACCTGCAAACTTCTTTTGGTTTAAACCCTGCAGAGAAACCTGGAGGTGGGTCCATATAAACCTCTTCTTTCAAGTCGCCGTGCAGAAATGCGTTCTTGACATCAAACTGGTGAAGAGGCCAATTCTGAGTCGCAGCAATAGAAAATAGTACTCGAATGGTATCAATACGAGCCACGGGCGAGAAAGTCTCTGAATAGTCGACACCATATGTCTGTGTGTAGCCTTTTGCCACCAATCGCGCTTTATATCGTTCAATACTCCCATCCGCTTTGTGTTTGATTGTAAATACCCATCGGCAACCCACTGATCTCTTTCCGTTGGGAAGAATGCATTTTTCCCACGTTTTATTTTTTTCCAGTGCTTTCATTTCAGCTAACATGGCCTCTTTCCAAACTGGTTGTCCCTGTGCCTCCTTAGCATTCCGTGGTACCTGTTCTGAACACAGAGACACAAAGAAACTTCGAGCCATATCAGATATTCCTTTGAAAACAGTATTTACTGGATACCTTGAAGCTTTTGATATGTGAGTGGGAGAGTATCTTTGAGGAGGAATTCCTCGTTTTGTTCTGGGAGGTAAGACCCGTACCCCCCTTTGCTCAACTGGAATATTATCACCTGTATACATTTCTGAGACAACCGGATCATTTATGTTTGTAGTGGGCTCAATAGATGTGATGGTATCTGTGGTGGGTGTGTGTGGACTTGGTGGATCATTTGCAGATAAGGAATTAAATTGATCACTGCTTATATCAAAATGCCTTACCTCAGACAGTGCATTCGTTGGAGGGGAATCATCAGGAAGTGGTATTGGCGACTCAGGTGGCACAATGTTGGGAGCTATAGCACAGTCGGCGCCATCTACTTGCTGTGTTAGAACAGCTGTCGGACAAGTGGATTGTGGCACCAACCAATCGAGGGTTCCATTATTTGGATAAGTGCACTCCCCCTGAACCCGAGATGAGGAGGTATAGTAATATTCAGTTTCAAGAAATACACAGTCCATGGTAATATGAATACGGTGGGTTCGAGGATTATAGCAGCGGTAGCCTTTCTGAGAAGATGCATAGCCAACAAAAATACATTTCTCGGCGCAAGGGTCAAGTTTATTCCGCTCGTGTTTGGGAGTATGGATAAAGACCGTACAACCAAACACTCGTGGGGGCAAGGTGAATATGGAGGGAATATCATGTTGAGTAGACAATGTTTGAATGGGTGTCTGATAGTCAAGAATTTTACTAGGGAGTCGGTTAACAAGGTATGTGGCAGTAGATACAGCCTCCGGCCAGAAACTCATCGGGACGTGTGAGTCAATCATCATGGCTCGTGTCATCTCAAGAAGAATACGATTTTTACGCTCAGCAACACCATTTTGTTCTGGAGTATATGGGCATGTAGTTTGATGGACGATGCCATTTATTTGGAAAAATTGAACTAGCTCCTGGGTAAGATATTCTCCACCATTGTCCGAGCGAAGAACTTTGATTTTTGTATCAAACTGAGTATAGACCATATTATAGAAGTGAGTAAATTTTTGGTGGACTTCAGATTTTTGTTTCATGACATATAACCAGGTCATTCGAGAAAAGTCGTCCACAAAGATAACATAGTAGCGAAAACCAAGGGGTGTATTATATGGAGCAGGACCCCAAACATCAGTGTGTATTAGAGCAAACATATGATTAACACGAGTATTATTAGCAGAATACGACGCCCGAGTTTGTTTTGCCCGGAGGCATGTATCACATGTAAAAGTAGAAGGGGAGGAAGTAAACAACGTAGGGAACAGACGGTGCAAATAACCAAATGACGGATGCCCTAACCGACGATGCCATAACCACACTTGGCGATTTACCGTCCCGGTAGCAAGATTAGACTGTCCCTGTTGTGCCACCGCATCAACAAAGTACAGCCCTTGGCGCTCAGTACCACGCCCAATGATCACCCCCGTACGAATGTCCTGCAAAAGGCAAAAATTAGGATACAGCAGTACAATACAATCTAATTCTTTAGTGATTTGACTGACAGATAACAGTTTAGTGGACAATGAAGGAACGTAGAGGCAATTTTTAAGTGTTATAGTCGGGGTGATTGAAATGGAGCCACCTGCAACCACTGGGATTGTGGCCCCGTTGGCGGTTTCAACAATAGTCTTAGTTGGAGGAGTAGGAGCGATTATATCTGACGGGTCATTAGTCATTGTGTCTGTGGCCCCGCAGTCGAAGATCCACGGGGATTGGCTATAAGTTGTGTAGCATTGGGACTGGTGTGGTAATTTAATTATGGTGGAGGCCCTTTTTGGAATTTGTGTGGAAATTGGGGACTGATCTGATAATAAAGGGGATATTAAGGTCTGGGAAAGGCAATGCTGAGACTGTTGGGGCGCGGGTGGAATTTTTAAAGAATCTGGGACTGATCCGTTATCTGCAGAACCTGTAGGGTTAGGAATAATATCCCAATTAAGTGCAGGGGGGTAACATGCAATTTGTTTATTTAAAGGGGTATTTAAAGGAATGTTGGGGTTAGGGTTAACCCTAACCCCATTACCTCCTGCGGCGGCCTCCTGATTGTCTGCTGTTCCTGTTGCCGCCATTGCTGCCGCTCCCTGTGCTGGTGGTGGTTTCTGAAAAACTCCATCAAGCTCTTGGCTTTCACCTCCATTTTCTGTGGTCTGAGCCACCGCAGCTTTTCCTTTCTTTGAGAAATCGCCCCACCACTCAGGATACCCGTGAATCTTGAAGCATTTGTCCCTCGTATGGCCCCTTCGTTTACAGTGGCTACACTCCATGCTAGCCTTCTCTTCCGCCCCACGCCGTGATGCTTGGCCTGAGCGTGGTGGTGGATGGTCTCCTCCTTTTCGTTGTTTCCCGTCAGTGGTTCTGGTTGCAAGACCCTGTCCTACTCCAAGTGATGACGAAAGGTCTGATGGAGTTAAAGCTAGGACCCCGTTCTGGATGTTTGATCGTCTTAGTTCATTATACGCCATTTCAACGGTTGGTCTTGGCTCCCTTTTCAGTATTTCCTTTTTGGTGTCTGAGAAGCGATCATCAACGGCTAGAAGCAGTTGATACAACCTTTGTTCTTGGATTTTTTTCGTGTACATAGCTATATCTGCTGGAGATTCCATGGGATTTGGGTCCATGGAATCGATTGTCATCCACAAGCCTTGAAATTGATCCCACAAGGCTTCAAGTGGTCGATTCCCTTGTTTAATAGTATAACACTGCTTGTGTAAGTCGAAGATTTGAAGGGGGTCTCCTCCTGACCCATACGTGACTGCCAACCCATCCCACAGGGCTTTGGCAGTTGAATATCTTGAAACATTGTTTATGAGACTATCGTCAATATTATCAATCAACCAGGTAAATACCAGTTGATCACTCTGTTCCCACGTTGTATAAGCCGGATCTGTTGGCAGGGGGGGTGGAGGAACCCCTGTGATATGGGCGCTCCTCCCCCTGCCTCCAAGAGCGATTTTCATGAGTCTGCACCACAAAGGATAATTGGTGCTGGTAAGTTTAACCTTTAAAGCAAGGTTGGCAGATGTTGCTGAGGATGCGGGTGGTTGAACATTCATGCTTTGCTGGAGAAATTTTGCAAACTGTTCGGTTAAATCAAAGTTGGCAGGGAAGTTGGGTTTTGTTTCTGAGCTTTCTGGCTGTGTTGAATTTTCTGGTATTTGTGACATCTTGGTCTGTGTGTTGCAGGAAAAAAACCTGGTTTGGACAGTATAAAGCTTGATCAAAGCTAGCTGGGACAAGGTATGCGGTTTAAAGGCAATGAGGATACTGATCTGAGCCTTGATAGCACAGATCAAACAGGTATAATACTTGGTCAGAGGATGGTGAAGGCTATGATGAGATACTCCTCTGAGCCAAACAATTTCTTCAAACTTTCAGATCAGGTTCAAATGCAACGAACCTTGCTCTGATACCATGTGAAGAAAGCAAGTAGGAAATACAAGAAAACTTAGGAAAAATTTTCTGTATTATTTTCTGCGTGTCGTATACAACAATTGCAGCGTATCTTATAGGTACAATTGCAGGCCTATCTAAGGAAATTACCAATCACACTTAATTTCGTATCAATTACACTTAATTACAGTTGTCAATCAAATCAACTCCTAAATCTCCTATTTTTGGTATGTACTCAATTTTGGTCTTGACAACAACAACTTGGTACTTTGGTGGCCAGGATGTTTCTATACTTGATTTCGATTTGAGAACTGAGTGATTCAATGCCTTAAATGTATGGATGATGAAAGAATATGGTGTCAGAGAGTCATGGATCAAACAATACTCTATACTTTCGGCCCCTTCATGTATCATTTCCAGCTTTTTCCATGTTTCATGGGCTGTTTCAAGATTTTGAAATCTTATGAGCACGGTAATAGTTAGAGCGCTTGAGAGAATATCGAATGTTTTTTCGTTTATGGCAAAATTTATCGTTTCTTCATCGGTATAGTCATCCTCATCTTTCAATATTGATTCTCCTTTTGAGTTGGTAATCATAGGAACATCAATCCATTTGACAACAGCTCTCCATATATCGAATCCATCTTTCAAATGATTTATCGTTAGAAACTTCCACGAAGAACAGTTTTGAGCATCAAACATAGGAGCTTTGATGTTTGAGACTGAGAACAATGCGGTTGGTTTGCAAGTTGAGGTGTAAGATGAAGAGGTTGTTATTGCCATGATTTTAAACCTTGCTACTTTCAAAATTGGCCAAGCAATCAAGGTTAGGCTCGGATACCAAATATTAGGTCCTAGACAGTCACTCTAGAGGGAGATGAATAGAATATTAGGTGATTTTTCAGAATTTTCTCATTTTTGGCTATCTCCCACTCAAATGAACTCCAAATCAAAGTAAAAAAGGGAGATGAGAGATAATGAATGAATACACCCGATATAGAGTGGTTCGAATCGTAAATGATTGTACTCCACTAACAAAGTGGATTTTCAGCAGTTACTTTTTTTAATTACTCTAAATGAGAACAACAACATCAATACTTACGCTAACAACCTAGTGTAAGCAACAACAACATCAACTTCTTGCATAAAACAACTTTGTGCAACTACAACAACTTCAGCTATAAGCAAGAACTCGTCATAACTTCAACAAAGGTCTCTCAAAGAGCTTTCTCACAATGGGTTATGGAAAGTAGTGCAGATTAGGCTTTCTCATTAGTCTAAACAGAACCAAGTGATCAACTATGTATGGTTCCTCTTGTGTTAGACTCACACTCTCTCAAATTACAACAATGAAGAACAAGCAATAAGAGCTTAACAAGCTTTAAGCTCTTTTGCACAAATGACAGAATTTTAAAACAATTAATTATGAAGCTAGAAGAGGATAAAAGTGTGTATTGCCCTAATCTGAGCTTCTCTAATTTATAGGAGTTCTGAGCCACGTTTCTACAGCCTCTCTAAAGTGTTCAACTCAATCATAAGTCTTGCCAATGTCCAAATAGCCTTTAGCCACCCTATGGATAGATTTGATCCTCCAAAGCCACCCTAGTGAATCTTAGACATGGATATAATAGTCAAGAAAGTGTTGTTAAAGTCACTAAAAGGTCTACAAGATATTTGAGCAAGATTGGAAAGAGAAAACAACTTAGATCTCCCTTGGATTTTGTTCCGATGGTCATAAAAATTCGAATTCTGGATGACATTGATCGATCAATGTGTGAGTTCTGAGAGATCGATGTCTTCCAGTAAGGTTCTAGTGTTGCACCTTTCACATATCGACCAATCGATGTCTCTTCTTTGAGAGAATGGTGTATACATCGATCAATTGATGTCTTATTGATTTAGAGAGCGATGTCTCACAGAATGGTTTCAGTTTTGTACCTTATATATCTCGATCGATCGATGTCTCATCTTCAACAGACTGATGTACATCGATTGATCGATGTCTCATTATTTAGAGATCGATGTCTCACAATAAGGTTTCAACTTGGAATCTTTACTACATTGATCGATCGATGTCTCTAACTTTAGAGACTGATGTCACATTGATGGATCAATGTCTCTAACTTTAGAGACTAATGTGACATCGATCGATCGATGCGTTCCAACTTTAGAGATCGATATCTCACAGAAAGGTTCCAACCTTGGACAAACTTAACGTAGATCGATCGATGTCTCTTCTTGAGAAAATTATGTATACATCGATCGATCCATTTGAGAAAATAATGTCACACAATGTGTTTTTCTCATTTTACTTTAATTCCAAAGTATGAACTACCTTTTTAATTCTTTAAAAACATCGTTTAACTTCATCAAAACATTTCTTATTCCAACAATATTTATATATATGTATATGTGTCTATACATATCTATACATATATACAAGGCTATATATAAGCACATATATACATCTATGCAAATGGCGATTCTCTTCCACCCTGGCGACCGAAGGTGGCCGGTGGCCTAGCGCCGCCATTGCTTTCTCCTCCTTCCCCTACTCTCCAATTCTCCTCCTTTATATGCATTAAGTAGAGACAAATTGTCTATACAAATGGCATCCAATGTGGCCAACCGGCCGCCACAACCGAACCCTACACGATCGGTTCTGGGGAAATTGTTCTCTTCTTTATTCTGCAAAACCTTCAATTGCCCCAAAACCAATTCAACGGTATAAAGGGAGTCCCATGATCGTATTCTCTGAGGAATAGATCAACTTACTTGCGGCTCGTTATCGATTCACGTTGGTGTGAATGTTTTGGTATGGAAGACCACCGATGGCCACCATCTGCGCGAATATTGATCGCATTGGCGTCACAAGCATGGTACATTTTGGACTTCTCGACTCTACGCATATTTTGTTGTACTTTGAGCAGGAATCGGATTATCTCCAATGTTTTGTGCGTTAAAGCTGGAGCATTGCTGGTAAATATATGAGGGTTACCAACGGACCCCTGATTACGATCATAAAGTTGATGTTCCAATTGTCCCAATATGGGTAGCATTCCTAGGATTGCCAGTTCACTTTCATCAGTAGGATGCTTTGTTCCAGATAGGCCGCATGCTCGGAAAGCCAATGAAATCAGATGCTGCTACAACAGAGGTAATCTGCCCATCAGTGGTGTGTATGTGCGTGGAGGTTGATATCTGCCACGAACTGTCTACACGAGTTTATATTAAGGTATCCAATCGGTTCCTCTCCCAACCTGTTGTTTATGAAGATCTTCCATTGTATTGCACTTCTTGCTTTCGCTATGAATAAGGAAGCCAATTGTGTGAAGATAAAAATGCAAGCACAGCCACCTAGTGTCGAAGATTCTGGGGGTAAACGCCTGTACCATTTGTCTAAGGAACCCTCACAACATTGGACCACTAACAAGCCCCAACCAGAGTTCACGAACACAACGAAGATAATAGAAATTCTTCCATCCGCGTCAGAATCACAGCCTTTGGCAATGTTCTCTCCTGAGATGGCTCATAATTTATCAGTCTCGGATACTCAAGATATTTCCAGGTTAAAAGGCATTGATGATAGTATGCTGAATGAATTACCTGCTAATACCGACTCAATTTCTATTTCGGATAGTGAGGTTGAAGTTGGACCTCATCATTCTCAATTATCTGCAGCACCCTCGGATGATGATATTTCTCATTTTGTTTCTGCCTTAGTCCAAGCGGTCGTTGTTGAGGTCACCTCTCAGAATCCACTTCCGACCACGCCCACAGTCATCAGTGATGATGGAGTGTTTCGTGTTCCACCCAAATTATTACGACGACAGTATAAAACCATTGAGGCGCTTTCAGTGCCATCTACAAATTCATGGGCAGCTCTCTTTAACTCATTTGATGTATTATCGACCCAATGAAGATTATGCTTTGGAATGTCAGAGGTATTCGTACTTCCATCGATCATATCCTATTATTAGTTCGTTGCTATCATTTGCATCTTCTTGTTGTTATTGAACCTAAGGCTAGGCCTTCGTCATTGGTATCATATCGTCTTAAATTTGTATTTTCACAAGTGGTGTCAGTTTGTCATGATGTCATTTGGATATTTTGGAGAGATGCAGTCTTTCAGCTGGAAGGGGAGTGCCCAGGTGCTCAAAAGCATTCTATGCGGTTATGTTGGTTGCCTTCGGAAGATTCTTTTTGGTGTACTTTTGTCTAAGGTCTTCACTCCATTACGGCTCGCCGCCCTCTTTGGGAGGACCTAATTTCTTTTCAGGGCTCCATCGACATCCCTTGGCTTGTTGGTGGAGACTTTAACACTTTTTTGACACTTGATGAGCATAAGGGCCGATCATCTCCACCGCTTCGCACATTACAGGATTTCAATGATTGTCGCTCCACCTGCTCCCTCCAATCGATTAACTTTCAAAGATCTCCTTATACTTGGTGTGATGGCCGGGCGTTAGCCAGTGTTTCCTGCCGTTTGTATAGTTTCCTTTGCTCTTTGAGTTTCTTTGATTTATTTTCTACAGTACATTATCAGCATCTTAATCGGAATACTTCGGATCATTCCCTGCTTCATTTAGAGTGTTCAGCATAGAATTCTACCATGGCTGCCTCTTTTAGATATTTGGATGTTTGGGCTACTCATCCTTAGTTTTACAGTTTTATCAGTCATCACTTGAAGTCGTACATGACGGTTGGAGCCATGTGGGGAGTTTATTTAAAACCGCGCCAGCTCAAACATCATTTAAGACAATGGAATAAAGATTTTTTCGGAAATATCTTTGACGCAGTGGCAGTTGCTGAGTCTGAGGCATTACGTTGTGAAAGAAGGTTTCATTCAGACCCATCGGATCACACGTGGATGGCATACCATCGATGTATGGCTATATTACGCCTTGCTCAATCTCGTGCACTATTATTTTGGAAGAAAAAAGCAAATGTGAAATGGTTGTAGGAAAGAGATGCAAATACTCGCTTTTTTCACCAGACAGTAAAGGATAGGAGCCGTAAACAGGCCATCCGTAGGATTATCCAAGAGAATGGGGCGGAGTGTGACACTCCTCAGGATATTGAACTCGAGGCGATCCGATACTATCAGGCTCTAGTTACAGCTGCCCCAATTTCCCAGCCTGACACTCTCTTTCAGTACATTCCTCAGTTACTACCAGATGAGGATAATCATTCTCTTTTATCTCCGCTGACTTTACAGGAAGTTAAGCAGGCATCTTGGGATCTCAGTCCCATGGGTGCAGAATGTCTTGATAGTTTTCCAGGCTCATTTTATCGTCGCTTCTGGCCGGTCATCCATTTGGATGTCAACAAAGCGGTTCAGTTATTTTTCGTGGGTATTCGACTGCCTAGTCAGGTTGTAGCTGCTCTCATTACACTTATTCCTAAGGTGGCAAATCCACATTCATTCTTGGAATTTCGGCCTATCTGTTTGAATAATTTTCTATTTTAAGTCATTACACGATTGTTTGCCACGCGGTTGTCTTCCTTGCTTCCGCGACTCATATCACCTGAGCAGGCTAGATTTATGAAGGGTCAGGATATTACAGAGCAGATTCTACTCGCGCAAGAATTGGTGCATGTCCTAGATCGGCAGGTTAGAGAAGGCCATGTTATTATCAAATTGGATATGGCCAAAGCTTTTGACAGGGTAAGCTAGTCTTATCTTAGACAGCTTTTGCAAAAAATGGGCTTCCATTCTCGGCTGGTGCAGATTCTATTATATAATTTATCCGCCACAAAATGTTTGGTTTTAGTCAATGGTAAGCCGGTGGGTTATTTTCCTGTGTCACGAGGGGTTAAAGAAGGCGGCCCTTTATTGCCTCTGATATTTATTCTCGCTTCTGAAGGTTTTTAACGAGGTCTTAAAACGCTTATGATGACGGGTGTTTTACAAGGATTTCAGGCAGGCCATGTTCCGCAGGTGTCATATCTGGGATTCGCAGATGATTTAGTGATATTTTTAAATGGCTCCCTCCGGAATCTACAGCGCTTCAGACACTTTTAGACTCCTATCAACAAGCATCTGGACAACTGGTAAATTTTCATAAAGCCAAGTAGCGATTGGATCTGGTGTATTTGGGTCGCGTGTTTCTCAAGAGTTAGGTATGCATTTGACTACCCTACCTATCAATCATGCTGATTACTGTGTTCCTTTACTTGTCCATTTTGATGCTAAGTTGAATTCCTGGTCATCTAAGCTACTCTCTACAGCGGGTCGCCTGATCTTAATTCGCCATGTACTTAGTTCTATGCCATTACATATTATTGTTAGTTCGTGATTACCAAAGAGTGTTTTGGAGGCTTGAAATTGAAAGATGTCACATTTTCTACGGAATGGCGCCATCACTGGCAGTCTTGGGAGCGCATCTGCCGTTCCAATGAGTATGAGAGTTTGGGCATTCAAAACCTTGAAATGGTTCAGTAGGCACATGACAATCTTCTATGGTGGAAATATCATCAGTTCGCTTCATTATGGGCGACCTACTGTCGCACAAAAGTTGGTTGCAGAGGCACGGTGTATGTACATATTTATGATTCGCCAATTTGGAGCGTATATGTCGAATGCATGCTTACCTGGAGCCTCGGGTACAGTTCACTCTTGATGGAATTAATTGGACTGCAAACACATTGGGTCAATTCACTCTAAGATCCACTTATAGCCTACTGTCATTAGTCTCGCCTTCTTTTGATTGTTCACAGTATGTTTGGTGCCAGGTTCTCCTTCGGGGGCAAGCATATTTCTTTGGAAACTTTGGATGCGCTCTCTGCCTTTGGTAGACAACCTACGTGCTTGGCAGACAATCATTCCGTCTCAATGTGCTTTTTAAAGGACACACTCAGATCGGCGATATCATATCTTCCTGCTTTGCTGAGCGATTCAACCGTTATGGCATGAGATATCCATTCTGTTCTCAGGATGGATGCCTCGTCAGTCGACCATTCGTGCCTATTTACTTTGCTGGTGGGCTATTTTTAGTAAACTCCAAGTTGGCAATTTTTGCCAATTAGCTCCTTTTTGGTTGGTCCACTTGTCTCCAACTCATAAAATGAATAATGTATCATTCCCAACTGTAAACTCACGTTTTTCAACATATATATATGTGTAGCAACTCAGATTTTTGAAGAAGAAATAAATAGATAACACTTGACAAGATTATGTCAACGTGTAACACCGAAATTCCCCAATATTTCTTCTTATGTGTCAATAACATTTCCACACCTTTGACACCTTTAATATCTCTGAATATTGATGATAAATGTTCTCTTATAACATATATAAGAGGGTCTTCAAGAAAAAATAGAATGTGACATCTCAAATCGTCACATATCCAGCTATAGTCAATAATATCATCAGTTGAGAGAATAAGATATAAGATCACCATATTATCTTCAAAATAATAATAACACAGCTCCAGAATGAAGATAATAATATGCTCAAGAGATTCCTTGAGTGAAAATACCAAAAATACCCTTGGGGGTAAAATTACCAAAATACCCCTGGTGTGAGAAAACTCCAGAAATGATCCCGATGGTCAGAAATAATCATGATACCAACTTAGTCATGATTAATAGTATAAGAATGTGCTCTTGAAATATTTCCACCATATCATGTTCCTACAAAACTCAAAATACCAATTTTGCCCTTTTTGGTAAGTTGTAGAAACTTCCAAGGCACGTTAGTCACAAGACAATAATAATCACCAAAAACACATAATAAGCACATAATGAACATGTATAAATCATGTACAAATGAAAACAATCATTTTATCACATTTTAGAAAATTATTTCTAAAAACCTTAGACATCGATCGATGTACAACAACCTGAGAGACCGATGTCAACTTTTTTTAACTTTTAATCACATATAACACCATGTATGACATTTTTAAGTATTAAACACTTAAAATCATGACTTTGAAAATTATCCAAACATATTTCTCAACAATTTAGTACCCCGACCACAAGATAAAACCATAATAGGCAAGAAATAGGTGTTTAGAAATAAAATGAATGAGGATGGTAAAGTCGTTAGAAATAAAGCTAAGCTTGTAGCACAATGATATAATCAAGAAGAGGGAATAGACTATGAAAAGACATTCGCACCGTAGTACGTTTATAAGCTATGCGATTACTGCTTGCTATTGCTTGCATAAAGAATTTTAAGCTTTATCAAATGGATAAAAAAAGTGCATTCATAAATGGTTTTATACAAGAAGAAGTTTATGTAAAATATCCACCCTGATTTGAGGTTATAAAATATCCTAATCATATGTATAAGTTAAAGAAAGAATTATATGGTTTAAAACAAGCACCTAGAGTTCAGTACGATCGATTTGCTACTTTCCTTTTAGAAAATAGATTTAAAAAAGGAAACATAGATGGTACTTTATTATTGAAACAAGAAAAATCGGATGCTTATTGTTCAAATTTATGCTGATGATATTGTTTTTAGATCTATATGTCATAAGTTAGTCGAAGAATTTGAAACTTGCATGAAATCTGAGTTTGAAATGTCTATGGTAGGTGAACTAAATTATTTTCTTGGCTTGCAAATTAAGCAAACTAGTAAAGGAATACACATAAGTCAAGTAAAATATGTAAACGACATGATTAAGAAGTTTAATTTTGAAAACTTGAAACCATCTACTACCCCTGTGAGTGTAGCCACCAAACTTAATTAAAAGGAAAGTAGAAAAGATTTTGATAATGGATTGTAAAGGATATATTTAACACCTATCAAGTATCAATTAGATTGAAATAAGAGATACAATATGAATTTCACTTCCTACAAGATATACTTTACATATACTACCTATACCTAATAGGAAATCAAAATACTATCTATCTATAAATATATACATATAGCTATACTACACAAAAGAAAAAGAGAAAGAGACAAAACCTATAAATCTACCCCAATTCCCCTCCCTCTTCCCAAGTCCCTGCAGCTAGCCCACCCCCCCAAACTCATTTTTTTGTTGCTGCCGTCCCCCACCCCAACAAAAAAGAAAATCAATCCCTCCCTCCACACAAGCAAATCTTCGGCCATCAAAGAAAAAAAATAGTTTTCAGCCATCCGAAATAAGCTAAGGTCAGCCGAGGGAGGGAAAAGATTTCGCGTAGGATCTATTCACCGGAACGAGCTAGGTTACCTTCCCCTCTTCTTGGATTGGCCACACTTGCAATAAATTCCCATGTGTTATGTTATATGATTTCGTATGCATGACTTATATGATGTTAGTATGTGCGTGTATATGTGCGTGAATTGGTGTTGATCGTGCGGTTTGAAATTAATCGAAAAGAATTGATTTTTTCATCCAAATAAATGAAGAAAGTCATGAATAGCCTTAGAAATAGGTCACATAGCCCGGAAATTAGGTCGGAATTGATCTAAAAGTTGAAAACGGCCCTGGATGGCAGCACGTGTGAAAAACACGCACGTTTCAGTGGCGGCGCATGGTACCCACGTGCGGCCCCTGACGGCGCGTCCGGACACGCGCTGACATGTCTCGGTCAAAAAAGATGCGTCGCGCTATAATGAGTCTAATTCAACTGGTTTTGAGGTTAATCGGAGTTAAAACGAAAAAGTTATGAATTTTTGAAGAAAATTAGAATTTAAACCAAAAAAAGTAGAAAACAAAAGGGATCAGGTGGGGGACAGCGCGGGCCAGTCTGCCATTGCATGTGCTGAGATGGCGGGTTCAGTAATTATCAAAAAAAGAACTTTCGAAAATAAATAATAGTAAATAACTAATTAAAATTAGTTTAAAAATCTAGAAAAATATAAATAAATTCTATAAAATATTTAATTCTAAAAATAAAATATTTTCATCTAATTTCTGAAGTTGTGTTATTTTTAAATTATTAAAATAATTAAAAATAAATATGAATAACTAGAAAAAATTTAGAAAAATTATATAAAGTCACGAAAAAATTAATAAAAGCTAGAAATAATATAAGTGATATATAAAATATTTTTATGACATTTTCAATAATTTAAGTAAATGAAAGAGGAGGATAGTGAGCCAGGAAAAAATAATTAATTTAATATTAATATTATTGAATAAAGAAGAGATTTAGAAACCCATTAAATCAATTAAAATAAACTAAAATAAAAGAAAAAAAGGGAGAAAAAGGAGAGAGAATAAAAAAATTAAACCAAGAGAAAAAAAAAGTAGGGCAAGATAAAAATTAATAAATAAAAGGATGAAGTGGTTGAAAGCCTAGGAAAAATAAAATAAAGTGTAGAAACATAAAATAAAGTCTAGAAAGATAAAATAACGGTAGAAGATAAAATACAGTAATGAACCCCACGCAATACAGGGTAGCTACGCAATATAGATAATACGCAATATAGAACAAAGCATGCAACACAGGAGAAACGGAAGTGTGGAAGTGTGCAGCATTCATGGCACGTGCATTCCTTCGGGGCGAGTGACTCCACGTTACGGAGTGTGTGTTCGTTGACTCCATGTTACGTAGCGTGTGTGCTGACTCCACGTTACAGAGCATATGTTAGGATCCCGGTACATGCATTGCATACATAGATAGAAGGAGCATGACGTGTGATTTGATGCGATTGGGTGTGCGACACGGTAGTGTGAAAGAGCATGCATCATGAAGTTGCGCATTGCATTTGGATATGTGATGATGTTATATTTTTTTTACCGTAATACTTACTCTGCAAGTCGGATCAAATATGTGTTATTTGCATAATGTTATGCTTACTTTGCGATCGGATCAGGTATGTTTTATTTCCTTTATTTATTTGCGCATTTATTGTATTTATCATATGTTTACGTCGCGATCGGACCAAGTATGTTTTATTTGCTTTATTTATTTGTACATTTATTGTAAGTATGGTTCCTTCTGAGATTAGACGGATAACCTACGGGTGATTTCCCAATCACTCACCTCCTCAACTTATCCTCCCACAGGTGAGCCCGAGTACGAGTATACTTTTGTAGAGGACGAGTCTGACGGTGCAAGCTGGGGCAAGTGAGCTTGGAGATATTTCTTGGGGAATACTTGATGGTTTTCAAATTTATTACGTTTTATTGGACTTTAAGATTTTCATTTAACGTATTGGGTTTCGTCAGCCCTAAACTCTGGTTTATTTACATTTTGGGATTATTATGAATTGAATTTGACTTTTTAATTATCGTTTCCGTGAAATAAAAAATTTTATGTTATTTCTAAGGTGTAAGAAGTTTGAACGATGCCTTGTAGTTCTCGTAGTAGACTACGGCGGGTGCACTATTCCCGATGCAAGGGTTCGGGAGCGGGGCGCTACAGTACCTAAATCATTGTTGTACATTGCAGGGAACTCATACATCTAAAGGCACATCTATCAAGTGGTTCCTTGACGGTGGTTGCTCGAGGCACATCTAAACTTGATTTATACAACTTTCAGTTGTGTGAATCTTGTATTCAAAGAAAACAAACACGCGAGTCACTTAAACCCAAAAATGAAATTAGAACGTCTAGAGTTTTTGAATTACCACACATTGATTTGTTTGGTCCTAGTCGTACTAAGAGTCTCGGTGGACGTCATTATGCATGTGTTATCGTTGATGATTTTTCTCGCTATACATGGACTTTATTTATTGCAAATAAAGATGATAGTGCCGTTGAGATTGCCAAACTAGTAAAACAACTTGAAAATGAATATGGTTTGAATGTGATAAAGATTAGAAGCGATAGAGGCGGTGAATTTTAAAAACAAGGACATGATTGCATTTTGCGAAGAAAAAGGAATCAAAGACGTGTTTTCGCCACCAAGAACCCCACAATTAAATGGAGTAGTAGAAAGAAAGATTAGGACACTACAAGAAATCGCTAGAACCATGTTGTGTGAAAATAAATTGCCTAGATTTTTGTGGGCGGAAGCCGTAAAGTATGCATGCTATATAGTTAATCGTTTGTCAATTAGAAAGAAAATAAATAAAACTCCTTATGAGATAGTAAATAATCGCATGCCTAAAATTGATTACTTTTGCGTGTTTGGTTGTATATACTTTGTTTTGAATACAAAAGATAATTTAGATAAATTTGAATCTAAATCAATTGAATGCATTTTTGTTGGATATCCTGTGAATTCTAAGCATATAGATGTTATGATCCCATCACTAGACAAATTTTAGAATCCATTCATGTGAAGTTTGATGAATTTTGTGAGGTTGAAAACGATAAAGAATATGACGATGCTTTTGAACTAAAGGCCGTGTTAGATGATGTAGAGGATGATGCCGTGCATGATGAATTAAATACACTAGAAATGCATGATCACTTAGAAATGCATGAGAACTTAGAGAATAATCAACCAAGATGGCATATGGATCTCCCACACGATCTCATTATAGGTTATATTACTCATGGTGTTCGACCATATAGAAGAATAAATCCGGATGAAATAAACCATTTTCATGCTATGATATCCGAAATTGAACCTAAAAACGTTTTTGATGCTTTGAGTGATTCTTCTTGGATTGATGCTATGCATGATGAATTGAATCAATTTGTAAGAAATGATGTATGGGATTTAGTGCCACGACCACAAGATAAGACAATAATAGGCACAAAGTGGGTGTTTAGAAATAAAATGAATGAAGAATGTAAAGTTGTTAGAGACAAGGCGAGACTTGTAGTACAAGTATATAATCAAGAAGAAGGAATAGACTATGACGAAACATTTGCACCCGTAGCACGTTTAGAAGCCATATGACTGTTACTTGCTATTGCTAGCATGAAAGGTTTTAAACTCTATCAATTGGACATAAAAAGTGCATTTTTAAATGGTTTTATACAAGAAGTATACGTGAAGAAACCACCCGGTTTTGAAGATTTGAAATACCCCGATCACGTGTACAAATTAAAGAAGGCACTATATGGCTTAAAACAAGCACCTAGGATTGGTATGATCGTTTTGCTACTTTTCTTTTAGAAAATGAATTTAAAAGAGGCACCATAGATAGCACCTTGTTCTTGAAACAAGATAAATCGGATTTACTTATCATTCAAATTTATGTTGATGACATCATTTTTGGATCTACATCTCATAAACTTGTGAAGAATTTTAAACTTGCATGAGATCCGAGTTTGAAATGTCTATGGTTAGTGAATTGAATTACTTTCTTGGCTTGCAAATTAAACAAACGAGTAAAGGAATACACATAAGTCAAGTTAAATATGTGAATGAGATGATTAAAAAGTTCAATTTTGAGAACTTGAAACCATCCCCCACACCCATGAGTGTCACCACTAAACTAGATAAAGATGAACATGGAAAAGGCTTTGATAATGCTTTATATAGGTCTATGGTTGGTTCTTTGCTTTATCTTACCACAAATACACCTGATATCATGTTTAGTGTTTGCATATGTGCACGTTTTCAAAGGCAACCTAAAGTGTTTCATTATAATGTTGTGAAAAGAATATTTCGATATATTAAGCACAACCCCACTTTAGGAATTTGGTATGATAAAGATTGTGAATTTGAATTGCATGCTATACTGATGCGGATTATGGTGGATGTAAAATAGATAGAAAAAGCACAAGTGGCACTTGTCAATTTATAGGAAATTCACTAATTTCATGGTTTTCGAAAAAGCAAGCAAGTGTGGCCTTATCTACTACCGAAGCTGGATACATGGCACTTAGTCTTTGTTGCTCACAACTGCTATGGTTAAAAAAACAACTTTCTGATTTTGGTATCACGGTAAATCATATTCCAATCTATTATGATAGTATGAGTGCTATAAACTTGTCTAAGAACCCCGTGCTACACTCTAAGGCATAGCACATAGAAGTACGATATCACTTCCTTCGTGATCACGTGAACAATGGTGATATTGTTATAGATCATGTACGCACTGAGGCACAAGTAGCCGACATATTCACTAAGACACTAAATCAAGCCACGTATGAAAATCTACGCTCTAAATTAGGAATGATTTCTGTTGATTTGATTTGATATTTCTTTCCATATTTACATGCACTTTTGATTTTCTTTCCAAAATAAAGGGGGAGAGAGGTGCATGATTTAAGGAGGAGCGAGAGTGACTGGTTGCAAAAATCAAGGGGGGAAAAATTCAAAATTCAAAATTTGAAATTCGAAATTTGAATTTGTGCACGATTGGAGGGGGAGCAATTAAATTTAAATCATGTACTAAGATTATTTTGTAAATCATCAAAAAGGGGAGATTGTTTAGAAAAAGGGTTTGAGTGATTCATAAAAATGCATGATTTAAATAACGTGTGCTAAAGAAATGCTTGACACATTTTATGACTTGACACGTTTTTGTGACAAACTTGCCTTACATACTTTATATATAATGTTGCCGTACTAACAATCCGTGAACTTTAAATTTTACATCAAATGGCAAACATTTGTTGTGTTTGAACTATTTTCAGGTGCCACCATTAATGAACTAAACTAGTTCATTAAGTGAAGTACTTAGTTAAATGAACTAAGTAGTTCATTAAATGGAGAAATATTTGGAGAAGACATAAAGACAACAAACATAGAAATGGAAAGTCTCCCTACACCAATTAATCACACGTTTTTCATATATATATATATATATATATATATATATATATATATATTTTTTTTTTTTTTAAAAAGGCACTATACACATATATTCCAACGTACTACCGACACATTATATATATTACGAACGTATGTAAATGTCACACCACTATACTTACCTCATATTTATGAGTATATTCAGGTCTTATATCATATGATATAAGTCATGGTGATGACAAAATTATTACGACACGTTACAAGGTTCTAAACCAATAATTATCGTATTGGGTGACAACCGAAACTTCGCTAACGTGTCACGTACTTGCCATATATAGATGGCCTGCCCCTACACTTCAAAAATGGCCACAAATTTCGTGGCTTACATGATACACTTAGCCATAAAATCATTCCATGTTGGCATACACAAATCACCCCCAATTAAGGCCAAATTGTGGAGATTCCAAATTCAAGTCTTTGTCACATGTAGGCGCCACTTTGATCAGCCATTAGAGCTGAATATTAAAGTTATTTTATGTATATTACGTCTGACATTATATATATAACATGTGCAAAAAGTTGGAATTTAATCAGAGAAAAGTCGCGTAATCGACAAAGTCAAAAATTCAGTTTTCAACGAACACAACACATGGAACGTTTTTGGGATGACATGTAACATGTATCTAGACACTTTTTACATATTCAATACATACTAAAGTGTTCTAGAATATTCAAATCAGGGCTGATTGGAATATACCATATGTGTATAATTATTGTGCATTATTTTACAAAGTTTACAAAAATAAATTCAGCACATGTTCAAGTTTGAACCACACGCCTAAGGCTGCATGGTGGAGCCTATGTGGAGCCTAGTTGGCATCTTGATTGGTGAAGAATAGACTACACAAAGTTAGTGACATAATGGAGGGAGCTACACAAGGTAATATTTCAAACTATGTCACAAATGTAACACATGCTGAAAATTCAGCATGTGTGAATTAATATGGCCGAAAGTTTATGTCTTAATTGTGACAAATTTGCTTCTCTATTTTCAAGGGATTGATGTGTAATAATATGACAATAATTTGAACATCTTGAGATTATTGCGCATGCTGAAAAATTTGAGCATGTGATGCATAAGGTTTGCCGAATTCTTGGTCATAATGGAGACCAATTTGCTTTGCAAATTAAGTGGGATTAATTGTGTGATAATTGGTAAGGTTTTTACTACTACTCTGGCACATGTTTTGAATGTTATTCTCAGATTTTTACAGTCATCAAGTGATGATAAATCTCATCCAATCAAGGAGTGCCAAGTAAGCAAGGCCAAGACAATCATCCAATCAAGTTATACCAAGTAAGCAAGTTGATGTCACGTCTATACAAAGCATTCTTCCAAGGGCTTAAAAGAGAATTTCCAAGGTGAAGAGAAGCCCTAGAGTTGGCGGACAAAGCAAAATAAAAAGGAGAGAAGAGCAAACAAAAATGAAAGACAAATCTCACAATTTCAAAAGTGCAAAAAGACTCTCTGCTCTCTTCTTCTACATTTCTTTCTTCTCTTTCTCTCTCAAGCCTATTGTATATATATTCAAACATATTTTATAGGCTTCATTCATACCACCATACATGCCTCATTGTTGTAAAAGGTTGATCAAGGTGTGATCAAACTTTCATCCGCTCGGTGGTGGTGTTCGTGATCATTGTGGTTGCTTGTTTCGATTGTAAAGGGTTGAGTTGGTGTGTAACTCCAGCAACCCCTGTGGTAAGGTATTATTTTGTTTAGTGATAACCGAGGAAGGTGTCCTCGAAGACTGGAGTAGGTTGATTTAACCGAACCAGTATAAAATTCCTTGTGTTCTGTACTTTACTGCACAGTACTTTCAGTTTCCTGTACTTCACATCCATTTCGTCGCAATCTTAAAAATAGTAAACAAATTTCAAAAATTGTAAAATTTTGCAAAAACATAGACACATCTCCTAAGTTTAATTTGGCGCAAGTTTCAACTCATTTGGACAAGTATGAGCCATTCAAACATTAATAGTTCTGAGACTACTGCAATCTGATTTTCAGACTTGCAAAGGTTGAGAACTTGGACATATTTGACATACTTCCCAAAGGAATTTTTCAAAACTATTGCAATCCATTTAAATAAATATAGTAAGGGATTGTTCATTAAATTTTCAGACCATTTAGAGCTACGGATTAATCGGAATAAAATTTTAAAATCAGACTGCTATTTCTGGCAAATTTGTGCAATCTCACCACAAAACATTTTTCAAGGGGTTAAAGGTTGAGTTTTGATCTGAAATTGTTAGGAGATACTCAAAACATTTGAGATTCAAATCTCTCCAAATTTCAGAATTTTTGAATGCCTGTAACATAGTTTTTCAAACGTTGCAATACAGGACCTGAAAACAGAAACTATTTTCAGAAGTTGGGTTTTTGGGTCAAAACAATTTTAAAAACCAAATTTTCCGCACCCACTATTCAACCCCCCTTCTAGGGATGCCTTACAGGTCCTACAGTTTTAAGTGTAGTCTATGCATGAGTGCAGCCTGTACCTACAGGAAAGTTGAGAATATAATATGTGAATTAACTTGATAAATTCATTATTCTAGTTATATATATGCATAGCATGATCTGCATGACTTTGTTTATTCATTTATTCCCTCTACTGTTTTATTTGATTCTGCTAGTACTCTAATATTGACGCGTGACTATTACACTAAATGTAAGGATAACATCCTTTTGACGTTAGAGTGCATAGACTTGACCTGGCACTCCATGAGGAGAAACCACCAAATCTTAGGGTGTCAAGTACGCCATTTGTGAGGTTTGATTACACCAAATCTCAGGGTGTCAGTATAATGTTCATTAAGTCTCGCGTAAGTCTATGCATTAGACATTATATCCCTAATTTTGATAATGTCTAAGCTTACATCAAGACATTGAAGAAGAGTTTGTAAGCTCTGACATGGATATGACTAGCACCCTTATGAAGAGGCTAACAAATATGACCCATGAAAAAAGTCGTGGTATGCATGAGCATATCATGGAGATGAGGGATGTTGCTACTAAACTAAGCTCCCTTAAGATTGATATCTTGGAGCCATTCCTGTTGCATTTCATACTCAACTTTCTCCCTGCAAAGTATACTATATTCAAGATCTTGTATAACACACATAAATAAAACTGGTCAATTAATGAACTTTTTACCATGTTTGTTCAAGAGGAGCAGATGTTGAAGAATGAGCCAATAGAAACTGTGTATCTTGTAACTCATTTTAAAATAAATATGAAAAAGGGCAAAGGTGTTCCAATGAAGAAAACTTGCGATAAAGACAAATGTCGGTTTCGCAAGAAAAAAAGGACATTGGAAGAAATATAGCATGAAATATAAAGGATGGATAGAGAAGAAAGGGCTTTCTAAACCCGAGGAAGCAAAAGAAAAGTGAGTAATGCATCTATTCTGGAAATTAGATGCGCCCAACTGTTGAACGAGAGGGATCTTATAGGCTAACTTTAGAGACCGGTTTTCAGTTAGATTTAGAAAACACTTTTTATTTTCAATCTTTTTCAAGAAATTTGGTTTCTCTTTCTAGACTTTTAATTACTGGATATGACTTCAATTCTGATCTTTTTGTTATGAACCTTTTGAAAGATAATAAAATCATTAGCTCTTCCAAATTGAAGGTTTTTTATTTCCACTTGAGTTACATCCCATTTATGAGGATATTTTAAAGTTGTTTGTGCTACATATGATTCACATGATTTGCTTGATTTACATGCAAATTTACAAGATGATTGGAGTGACATTTCAAGTGAGAATAATGATGTTTTAGGTGACAAACATGATAAAGTTTGAGAAGCATGAATAGGTTGTCCATAACAACCCTTTGTTTGAGTGTCTTGATAGTGGCATCCCATATGATAGTACTGAGACTTCTAATTTGTATGCATATGAATCTGAAATTCCACTTGAGTTTACGTTGCAAACTGATTTTGAGGATGATAATTTACATGTTAGTGCTGATTTGTGCTTTATTGAGCATGATAGCTCAACTACATCTGATTTGGAAGTTCTAAGGAGCGTACAAGGTACGTTGTTTATTCCTTATGTTTTACATACATTCTCTTTCATGCATGACAAATCTTATGTTAGGAGTCTTCTACCTACCATGTTAGTACATCCTAAACACACTAGGAAGAGGTGCTTCTTGTTGAGTGTTCATGTAGGTATGTGCTATGATGTGTCGTTATTTGTCATCATTCAATTGATTGCTCACCCTAAGCATGTAAGACTTAAATTATGTATGATCATTGCACTTGGTTTGCTTGAACTTGTATCTTACATAGTTTATGAGTCGTTTGTGGAGTATCACTCTTATCCAATTGTGTGTTTAGATTTGTGTGACCTCACACCTTTCCCTCATGAACCCTTCGATTCGAGGATGAATCTTCTTGAGGAGGGGGGATTGATGAGGATCGGGAATCCCATCAAGAGGTCACGGGTCCTATGACAAGAAGGAGGGGTAGAGAACATGGACATCAAGTTGGAACCTCCTTGTACAATCATGTTCAAGATGAACCTAAGGCTCATTGGGTTCATCTCATGGAACCTACATTGTGAACGTGTTCTCCCACCCCCAAAACGTGTGTTCTTTCTTTTTGAATTTTGTCTTGTTTTTTTGTGATCCTTGTTTTATGTGTTTGCCTTGTAGGTAAGTAGGTGCATGCAAATTCTAAACCAAATGGAGGTCCAAAATGGATTAAAGGCGTGTGTTTCAAAATGGGAGACAAAAGGAATGTTGTCTTGAGAGGAATGATTGTCTCCACAAAAACAAGTTCAAATGTGTCCAAGATGAAATTCCTTTTTCAAAATTAGCTCAAAATATCTCCATCCACCAAAGGAAGGGCCGGCCACATGGAGTTCAAAAAGGAAGATCAACTTGAATTCAAATTTGGACTAAAATTCAGCCACGATTTAAATTTCAAGTTCCAACCAATTTGATGCTCAAATTTCATGACACAAGATAAAGATTTCAGCCATTTTTGAAGACAATCACACGCCAATCTTGAAGCAAGAATGAGGATAGATCACAAATCAAATTTGAATCCAAGTTTGAATTCGAATTCAAACTCAATGTGAATTCAATCTTCAACCAACAATTGAATTCAATTCCAACCACTTTATCATCATGAAATCACATCTTCAACAACCTCATGAGTCATCAAAAACGCCAAGAAGATATGGGGAAGGATAGATCAACAACAAATTCAAGTGCACTCAAATTCAAACTCGAATTGAATTCAAACTTCACCCAACTTTTGAATTCAACTTTAGCCACATCCTACTCATCAAATCAGCTTCTCCAAGGCCTCATTTGATCATCATACACGGCTAGATATGTGAAGAGGGCATCCTATAATCAATTCAAATTTTAGCTAGGATTTGTTTTATTTTTGAATTCAAACAATTTTCAGTTTTTAAACACTTGTTATCTAGTTTATTTGAAATCATTTTAAGGCTGAAAGTGATGAGTATTCAGCCTATAGATAGATCCCTTGGGGCGGCTAAGAGGACACCTTTTGGATGAATAACAATTCTTGATATTTCCTTCACTTTGTGTGAGACTTTGTTTTCTTGGTTTTGCATTAAAAACCTAAGTTAAGATCCTTCAAAGTTGAGCATTTTGAAGGTGTTACCATTGCTAAAAGGTGCCGTCCAGGAGGGCCATATTGGTTTGTCTGATCAACGACCATCTTGAAGTGTTGGTCTTGCTCATATGATCCACACGTTTTTATCACTAAGGAAGCAAGGGGAAGTCTTCTTCCTTGTGCCTAACCCTTTGTGAAGGACATTTGGAAGGTGGAATTGTTGGAGCCCACGACTTGCACGCATCAACGAGTATTCAAGGTTCATGTATCTTTATCTTCTATTTGATAAATCTGAACCACTTGATATGTTCAAAATCTTCAAAGTATAAGTAGAGAAACAAAAGGAGAAGACAATTAAAATTGTTCGATCAGACAGAGGTGGTGAATACTATTGACGTTACACAGAAAAAGAACAAATGATTGGTCCATTTGCGAGTTTCTTCAAAGGGAGGGTATTGCTGCTCAATGCACTATGCCTTGCACGCCACAACAAACATAAAGAAACTAGATGAATGAACAAAAATGGTTACTTTCTTGGATATGCAACCAACTCCAAATGATACAAATTTATTGTCCCTCGCATACTCCAAAAGTGGTTGAAGCTAGAAACTTAAAATTTCTAGAGGATCGTAAAGTTAGTGTGAGTGATTTGAATCAACAATTTAGTTTTCAGGAAGTAAGGGATACACATGTTATACCTTTAAATGGGAAAAATTCAGTTGCTATTCAACATAATTAAGAGCAACCAATTGTGCAACCTTAAATTAAAGATTCACATCAAGAACAATCTTAGCTCACTAATCTGACATCTACTGGACGATTGGGAGTTTGATAATCTTCAAGAAATCAAAGTTCAGCAATCCCTGAGGATTATATTGCATATCTTCACGAGTCCGAGTATGACATTAGACTGAATCATGACCCCATCATATATTATGGTGGAATACAGACTATATCTAAAGAAGGTAGAAACCATGCCAAGCACAGAATGTACGTGCCAAGCGGGCCAGACTCACACTGTCGTGCCAAGCTACTGACCTAATCATTGAGGCATGATGTCAAGCACTCTCTTTAAGGCATCGAACACCTATGCTTGTCTATAAATCTCTCGTTTAATTGTATCAAGTTAGTGTATATACATGTTATTTGATCATAGGACTACAGAATTTCATCAACTTGATGATTTAGGATTAGTTTAAACCATTGGTCATTATCCGGCAAAGTAGCCGTTGAAGTGTCACTCCCATTACTAGTCGTTGGTGCCATCATTGTATATATGCCTTCAATGGCCGTTTATGAATAACATAAGTGACTTTTCTCTTCTTGTGCGACTATTAAGTAATAATTGAAGTGTTTTTCTCCATATGGTGTTAGAGCAATAGGTGTTGTACATTTGTTTTCAATTCAAATCAGCCTACTATTCATCTTCATCTTCATCTTCATCACTTACTGCTATTTCTGTTCTTGCTGAAATTTGAAAATGGAATCTGTTGGATGTGAGTCTCCATCTCATCCTAGTCCGGTTGTTGTTCCTACCAATTCAACAGGTGCTAGCTTAAGTCATAATATTTTTGATTCCACACTTGTTACTATAACCAATAATAAGCTCAGTGGAAACAATTATTTGGCTTGGTCTAGAGCAGTCAAGATGTTTATTACTGGTAAAGGCAAGGAAGACTATCTTAAGCTGGACAATGAAGTTCCAGATAAAAGTTATGCTCGTTTCAAAAGCTGGAATGCAGAAAATTCTATCATCATTTTGTGGCTGGCTGGATCCATGACTACTGAAGTAAGTGATAATTTTATTCTATATGATTATGCTGATGAAATCTGGAAAGCAGCATAGGAGATGTATTCTAAAGTAGATAATATGTTACACCCCGTGGTGTGGGGGGTAAATAAAAAGTAATAATAAAAAGTATAATTATAAATATAGGTACTAGTTATCTTAATGGTAGGTGTAAATAAGAGATATGGATAGGAGTTAATTTCATAACAGATATACTTTACATATACTACCTATACCTAATAGGAAACCTAATTACCATACATCTATATATACGTATATACTAGGTCTACAAAAAAAGGAGAAACCAAAAACCTAATAGGCAGCCACACCCTCTAGCATAGGTAAAGAAAAACGACAGCCATATTTTGCTTCAAATCAATCGGCCACCAACAATTTAGGAGGAAGAAAGAAATTGCGAACTCGACCCAACTCCGACCCACATACGGTATAGTATATACGAATTGAGGTAAGTATCCATCCTATACTTATCATGAATTTGTGAAATCCGTATTGTTATTTTCATGTGAAATCATGGATCATACATAAGTAACTGTGATTGCATAAAGTGATGAATATACGGATATTCATGGCCGTGTTTATATTTTTTTTAAATAAGGGAGGTGGAGTTCTTCCTTCATTTTACTATGATATCATGTCCCTTACTTATGGTGGAGGAATACCTTGTTTACATAAAAGTGCATAAAGTAACTTAATGTAACAACTTAAAAGACGAAAAAGAGAACAAAGTAATCCGTCACAGTTCATGCGAGTGAAAGAATGCCCATATTGTATATGATATGCCTCATCAAAACCTTGGCAAGCAAAACCACCCTTGTGGATAAAATTTTGCTCGAAGGAAAAAGAGTACATATTTATCCAATATGGGACATCAAAGTGCAACATGTGAAAATAGCAAACATCCCACAGCCAAAACATTCGCGAGCCATCTGCATCCTCCAAAGCAGGCCACACAAGACAAAAGAAAAGCATAAGTATCTGATAAAAACAGTGATAAACGGAAAAACCATGAGGGAGCAATATCATACCCAGCCTGCCTGCATCTGTAACAACGCAGGTAGGGAAAGAAAAAGTATGCCAATCCATATGGAAGACTGTAGTAGTGTCAAGTATGTTGAAAGTTGTTGGTGGTTACATCCAACGCAACACTGCCGTGGACCAAAGGTGGCAGCTCGTCTGAAGTGAAAATACATGTAGTAGCTGTCATCATGCCATGCTGTGCTAAATAATGAGCAGGCAGGTTGGCCTCTCGATATTTATGTCCGATTGTTGTCTGAGTATGTTTAAGCAAAAGATATAGGCGGCGTAGATGATAATCGCATGGCATGACTGTAGAATCCGAAAGCAGGCTCACTAATTCTTTACAATCTGTCTCCACCTCAATGTTAGGATATAATGGAAAAAATATAGTAGAGGAAAAAAGGCAGCCTGTGTTTCAGCTACAAAAGGTCGAAGAAGAGTCAATCAAAAAGTTACAGCTCCAAGACAAATGCCACATAAATCACGCAAAATGGTCCCACCTGCGGCAAAAAGACGGCCGACGGCGGCATCAGTGTTAAGCTTTAAAAGGCCCGAGGGAGGAGTCATCCACCGTATTACTTGTAATCTGGGCAGTTTAAGCGGAGGTAAAAGTCCTGCCTGCTGAAGATTGTTGGTGTCTTGTGCTATTCTAGTACCATCTATTGTCTTCTTCCAATAATAAATATCAGCACATATCTTCGCCATTAACCCAGAGCTTGTCCATTTCGAATCCTCATTATATGTAATGGATGTGTAAGAACACCAAATATTGTATAAAATTATGCCTGAAGTTATAATACGCAACACACCTAACAGAGTGCGTGTGGAAGAAGAGAGCCACCAAGCCGTCAAATTTGGCCACAAATCCATGGAAGACGGATGCATCCCATCCAAATATTCTGCAAAAAACATCCAAATCGGGCGGATGAATTGACACAAAATAAACAAATGTGAAACTATTGTTGATGCGGATGTGCAAAACGGACATTGAGTTGGGTGTATAGCCATAAACTTATGCAAATTATCTTCCAAAGTCAAAGCACAATTTGACAAACGCCACAAGAAATTTTGAATGACAGGCCGCTGCTGTTTATGCCAGATGAATGAGGATGATAAGATAGTTGGACGTGATACATGACAAACCTCAAATTCAGATTTCAATGTGAATAGGCCCGTATTGGTGAGTCGCCAAATTATCATATCACCATCCCACCGACTGTGCTACTGGCAAGAGGAATGTACCTTACATATTAGCTTCCATGTAGGTGAATCAGGGAGGCTGGATGATAGTCTCCTCTATTGCCATATTTTGCCATCATATATTTACTCCACAATGTGTTTTTTTGATGATAAGACCACCAAATACGAAAACAGTAAGCCTTCTGCAGTGTAGCCAGATTTCTCAGGCCTAAACCACCCTCCTCATATGCTGTTTGAATGCGGCTCCAAGATATCCAGTGTCTTTTAGGCCCCCAATAAAATCGTGCCATATTCCTATTGATCTCTGTAATGACTGATTTTGGTAGTCGCCCTGCCGCCATTACATGTAAAGGCATTGTTGGGATAACATATCGCAGTAATACTAATCTGCCTGCCTACATCAGTAACTTATTGTGCCATCCATGTAAACGAGAGTCGATATGCTGTAATAAAGATGTGCAATACCTTGCCATGGAATCCCCTAATGCAAAAAAGATCTGAGATACTTTAAAGGCAAAATAGTCGATTGCATTCCAAGTAGCTGTACAAATTGTTGACGTCAAAATGTAGAAACATGGAGGAAACAATAAAGCGACACTTCTGCAAATTTACCTTCTGACCCGATGCATATTCATATGAAGCCAAGAACTGTTTGAATGATTGAAGATTGCGTTTTCCACCTCTCAAAAACACTAAAAGATCATCTGCGTAAGCCACTCTTCCCTTCACCGCCTTTCTCCCGTCCGCAATCGGTACTCGCAATGGTGGGTCTTCCATCCTCATCCAACCCACAACCAGCAATAACACCTCCGATTTCAGCGTCATCAAAGTCATATGCATCGCTTTTTTCATCTAACTCCATGCCAATCGCGTCGAAGCAAATACAAAAATTTAACGCCAGCCTGATGATCGAGTTTTCAGCGGATGAAATACAATCTTTGGCTGCTCCATGCCGCTTTGCATTGGTGAGAACTTTTTGGTATGGCCGCCCTCCGATAGAAATAATACGATCCACCATTGATCACATTTGGTTTTCTAGGGCCGTGAAGATTGGACTTTTCGATGCTAAGCATGTGCTTCTTCATTTTGATCATCAGAAGGACTACCTTCGTTGTTTTTCTCGTCAAAGTTGGACGATATCCGGAAAACATATGCGAGTAACAAAGTGGACACCGGATTAAGATCCTGCAGTTGAGGTGGCCATTTTGCCAGTGTGGATGTCTTTTCCCGAATTACCAATACATTTCCACAGGCAAGATGCTCTTTTTCAAATCGCTCGAATGATTGGCACCCCGATGAAGTTGGACGCGACAACAACTGCTGTTACCTGTCCCTCGTATATGCATTGAAATAGATGTCTCCCTTGACCTTCAAAAGTGCTTATGCAGCCGGTTGAGTATGAAGATCTGCCAACGTATTGCTCTGATTGCTTTCGTCTTGGCCATATCACCGCCGACTGTGGAAAAGTGACATCTACTGATCAGCTAGGCCCACGTGATCCTCTGCTAAACTGACGTTTTGAGCCTGTTAAGGATAAGAAGCAGTGTTGGACTCCAAAGAAGAATATACTGAATCAGCACCCATGGTTGAAGTATAGAGTGTGACTGCTCCGTCCACTCACCCGGCTTTATATCTGCCATCGACCCCACATGGCATTCAATCCTTTTCGCCATCTTGGGTGGTGCAATCGTCATCCCCAAATATCTGTCAAGTAGGGTCTCCAACATGCAAGACCTATCGCCTCTTCGAGGAATTGATGATCGTATGTTAGGGGATCTACCGCAATAGGCAGATGCCTCTTTTCTCTCTGACAGTGAATTGGTGGCTACTCTAAATGTATATCCGCTGGATGAGCAAGATATGGAAATTTATGAATCAATGGCAAATGTGTTCCAAGCAGCTTTAACCGATGCTAGTATGACGCTGGCGGATCCGCCAGATATAAATGTCACACGAGGGTGGTGTGCCTCCACAAATATTACGTCGTCTGTATCAAGCAGCTACAATTTCAGCAAGACTAACTAGGTTATGCGCAACTCACCTCTCTAACTCTTTTGAGGCATTATGTCAATGAAGATGTTAATATGGAATATGCGGGGTATTCAAACCTTGGAAGCTACAATTCTATCGCTAATACTACGATACAATTTACATTTACTAGTTATCATTGAACCAAAATCACGTGTCTCTTCTTTGTTGTTTTATCATTTAAAATTCGGATTTACAAAAGTTGTGTCGGCTTATGATAATCATGTTCGGTCTTTTAGAGGGAATCGCTATTTTCTTTGGAATAGGAACGCGATGGAGTCCAAAATCATTCGCTCAAACTTAAATGCTAGCCTCGGGTGATATTTTTTGGTTCACTGCGGTTTATGGACTGCATAATGTCATTGCCCGTCGTCCGTTATGGGCCAATCTAAAAGCTTTGCATAGCTCGATGGATATTCCATGGCTAGTAGGTGGAGACTTCAACACATTTCTTTCATTAAATGAGCATAAGGGGCATTCTGCGCCGACACTTAGATCATTGCAAGATTTCAACGATATAATTTTTGACTGCTCTCTACGATCAGCCCCATTTAAAGGCTCAGCATACACGTGGTGTGACGAAAGAGGATTAAACTAGGTCTGGCGGCGTTTGGATCGGTATTTGTGTTCAATATCTTTTATGGATTTGTTTCCTGTCATGCACAGTAAACACCTTAACCGGGCCACATCTGATCACTCACCTATTCTCTTGACTTGTGATTATGAGACACCCACTGCTACTGCTAGCTTCTGTTATCTTGATGTTTGGGACATTCATCCGGATTTTGATAATTAGTTTGCAGTCTATGGCAGTCTTTTCCTACAGCTGGAGGTATGTGGGGTTTTTCTGATAAATTGCGTTGTTTAAAATCTTATCTTCGACAATGGAACAAAGAGGTTTTTGGAAACATTTTTGATGCGGTTCTTTCTATATACAATTTTGGACGACAATACAAGCTGATGTAGTCAAGGCCATTCAAGAATTTTTCTTGGAAATTCGAGTTCCTCCTCAAATGGCCTCGGTGATGATCACGATGATTCCGAAGACGCAAACCCCAAGGACGTTTGCCGACTTTCATCCAGTTTGCATGACAAATTTCATAGCTAAGGTAATCACCGACTAATCTCTACTCGGCTATCTTGTCTGCTGCCAAGATTAATATCAACAGAGCAGGCAGGCTTTATGGCAGGAAGAGGAATAACGGAGCAAATCCTCTTCGCACAAGAGATGATTCATGTTATTGATTGTGGCGCCCCGCATCCCGGCCCAGCCGGATACAGTGCGTCTGCCGTACTTCACTACGAAGAGTACCAGGCATCAGTCCATAACATAAAAAAGTCCAGGATAAAATATGAGGACTTTCATGCTTACACGTCAACAAGTAAGCAAAACCGAGGAAAAATAAAACTTTTAAAATAAAACGTCTACGCAACCATCATTAGTTTTACAACTCAATCATAAAGTACGGAGATCCCAAAAAGTAATTGTTTCCATCACAATTTCATAACAAGGATCATCGATCATAACCATCTCGTCAAGTCTCTTAAGTCGTCCATCTCTCGCGCTTCTACGGGTAAAGAACCCTAGGTCCATATTCAATCCATTCCACTCTATTTCTTGCGGCCTCTGGGAGGAAAAATAGGGGGGTGAGTGACCACGTCACCAGCAAGTAAACTATAAATAATCATGAATTAAATGGAAAGTACATACAAGAACCGAACCCCAAAATTCGGCTTAAAAACATACCTGACCTTCCATCTAACACCCGTAAATAATCAGCTTATAACTTATCAAGATTAAAACTTATCAAATTTCATAACTTATAAAAGCTCATAACTGATAACAGTTCATAACTATTTAAAGGTCATTACTCAATAAAGATCATAACATCTCAGTCTAAGTATCACGTACCCATATTCGATGACTCATTAAATGCAACTTGCATGAGTATGTACGTGTGATGCATCATGATGAAAATGAAAATAATCTCTTTCGTTCTTTCATTTAAAACATCATCGTCAAGAAAACAAGAGAGTATTCAGATCTATTCTCCCGGACCTGAGGCGGTCACTTATTTCTCTTCGAATCTATTATTCCCGGATTCGGAGCGGTCACGTCATCACTTATCAGGTCTATTCTCTCCGGGCCTGAACGGTCGATATCAGATCTATTCTCTCTGGGCTTGAACGGTCCATATCATAAGATCAATTAACCCCGGATCTGGAACGGGTCCTTACTGGCTAGAAAACACACGGTACCGGTGGAGAGCGTTCTTTTAAAAACAGAATCTTTTCTTTAAAAACGCTTTTTCATCTTTCTTTCTCTTAAAATCAGTTCCATAAATCATGTAAATGACGATGATGCAACGTATGACATGTACTATGCAATCCATGACATGATGCGTTACATATACACATACGTACAACTTATTCTTTAGGCTGAAAAAATTTCCAGAATAATCGTTCCATATGCACGGCCACAAAACCTCGTGGTTTAGGACCATTATCATGAGTTCTGGTCATACATATGCATAAGAGTGTCTTTTCTATTCGTAACAAAATTTTTGTGATGATACGAGATGTGTAAGACACTTAATTTATTTAACTACGAAATAGGGTGCGGCTGAATTTCAGCAGTGCAGTGTCCTTTCTTTTACCTTCCTATAAGCCCATTAAGCTTTATTTAATTTGGGCCAACCTTGGAGCAATGCTGTAGATATACCAATAATCAATGATCATAAGCCCAAACTACATAATTAAGTCTAAGCCCATGAAAACAAAGCCCCACAACAAATTCCTCAATTCTGCCGAAAATTCTAGATTAGTAACGCCCACTTAGCGTTGGTGATTACCCCTTAAAATAATCATTCTAAGTTAAGTGGTTTGCAGAGAAACACTCACATATGTCTGGAGTGACCAACTTTACTTCGAATTTTATTGTGACCAAACCGTAATTTGTTTTTCAAGAATTCCAACTCTCAAACCTAGCAAACACATAGGGCTAACATCCTGCCAAAAATCAGCCCGATTGTACATTTCTAAGGTCCATTTCCGGGTCAATCATTATGTCACATAAAATCTGCTCATTCCAGTAATTTCCAGGTTGACCAGTTTTACTAAAAATTTCGTTAAAAATAAACCGTGTCTCCTTTCAACGAAATTCCAACTCTCATATTTACTATACACATAGGGCTAGTGTTATGCCAAAAATTAGCTAAATTGAATACTTCTAAGGTCCCTTTTCAGGTCCTACAAAACGTCACAATAATCTGCCCTGTTCCAGTAAATTCCAGTTTTGTCACATTTCCTTACTAGAATGACCCAAGTTGAGTTGTTTGGCTTAAACACCTTATAAAACATCAAGTACACCTTTAGCATGTGGATTTGCAGGTTCTAACACATTCTAAAAGTCATCTACACATCATTTCAAATAGTTTGAATGGTACATATATCATTCATTTGGCCATGCACATCATGTTCATACTAAAATCCATTCTTGGTATAATTGGTGCATACATACCCTACCCCCAAAACAGCACGTTTATACGCATGCAAGGGCAAAAATCATATCATCATAATGAACATATTAAGCTTAAATCATAAAGCACACATCTTGTTCACACCTTTACCCCACAAGTTGCAATTTATTACAAGAACTTCATTTATTTTCCCCTCCTTCATCCAACCGTCCCCCATACATGTCAAAGAAGGGATCTTTTTCACATTCATCCTAAATTTACCTCATATTCAAACTTAAAACAACAAAGGTTACACCTTTGGAGCAAATCTTACACATGCAAGCCACTTTACTTAAGGAACCGAAAATTTCATGCATTAAACTTGGCATTTCACCTCTAAGATTAAAACTTAATAGCATCTAGACATTCAAACATGCACTTTCACACCCAAGTCATGAGGATGTATAGTGTACTTGCATTTTTCAAACTTACTCCTTTCTTTAGCTTGAAATGTGTATGAAATGGTGAGGTCTTCCTCCTCTTCACATATGAACCCCACGGTCTTGAAGAGGAAAAGAGAACAATTGTTAGTCCATATTCTTAAGTGAAAGATGTAATAGATAGGGGTTAGATGGACTTACCAAAAATGGAGCTTGAGTAGTGTTCAAACCTCTTAAGACTAGCACCTCTCAAAACTTGAAAATTTTGAACCTAGTGACCTTGGAGGTCACGGTTTATGAGCAAGAAAAAGGGGTAACATGAGCTTCAAGCTATGTAAGATGTAAAATCCCTTGAAGAGTTGAGTATTTACTTACCTAGACCAAGTTTGCACTTGGATTTATCTTGCACTCCCTTGGTTCTCTTTGGCCGTGTGCTTTGGAAGGGAGGAGAGGAAAACAATCTTGCCTTTGGTGGTTCTTTGAGGGTTGGAAGAATGAGAGGATTCTAGAGTGCTTTTGGGATGAATTTTTCTTCTTAGGCTAAGTGTTAGCCGTTGGGGGTGTAAGAGGGGAATAAGAGATTACCATGGTAAGGTTAAGTTGGCTAATCCTTAGTTACTTTAATTAATTAGGGTTACTTTATGACTAACTTGAGTTACTTTATTCCAATCATAGTTACTTTTTGGTTAACCTTGGTTACTTTAACCTTGGGGTTAATAAAAGTAACCATGGTAGAATTCAAAATTCTCCTTGGTTAGCCACTTGAGGGTATCCGGCGGTTGGGGTCTTAATGACCCTAACCATGCCTAATTTCTTTTTATTAAAACAATCTTGTGGTTGCCTTCTTTTTAACCTAATTATTTTTTCCCTTTTTCTTTTGAAATATGAAATTAGGGAAAATTTTTGAGTTCTTTTGGGCTAAGGGCCGAAAATTTGGGTGAATGTTAGGAACAATTTTGCCCATTACCCAAAATTGTTCAATTGCTAATTGAACTCGCTTAAAGGATGGCCCTTAAGATTTCTCTTCTTGAGGTCTTAAGAAATCCTATAAGACCTTCTTTATCCTTGTGGCCGAAATCTCTCAAGCACTTGGGAGTGAATTGGGCCACTTCACATAGTCCAATATTCATGCTTGAATTTTTATATAATACTTTCCTTAACATAATAAAAATAATCATCAGACTAAATAAAATTGTACTTGAATATACAACTTTTCATAAATTCTCTTAGATAAGTCTTAAGTACAAGGTGGTTCCTCATTGGGTACAACATTGATCGCTCCACAAGAGGGGGTAATGTTATGGTAAAATTAGACATGGAGAAAGCATTTGATAGAGTAAGCTGGTCATATTTAGACCAACTTTTAATAAAAATGGGTTTTCTTCCAAGATTTGTACGTCTTGTGTTGAACAATCTCTGCACCACACGTTGATCGGTTATCGTTAATGGTAAGCCTGTAGGTTTCTTTTCGGTGGGCCGTGGGGTGAAGCAAGGGGACCCTTTGTCTCCATTTTTGTTTATACTGGCATCTGAGGGTTTTTCCCACGGCCTCAAGGCCATGATAGAGGTAGGTACACTTTGAGGTTTTCATACAGGTAGAGCGCCTTCGATTTCTCACTTAGGTTTTGCTGATGATCTATTAATTTTCCTCAATGGCTTGGCTCATAATTTAGTGCGATTTCGTGATTTCTTGATGGCTTATCAAAATGCAAATGGACAGTTAGTAAACAACCATAAAAGTCAGTTAGTGAAGGGATCACCAGTTGCAGGTCACAATGCATCTCAACTTTTAGGCATGAGGCTCATTTCTTTGCCAATCGAATATCTTGGCTCTTTTGAATAAAAAGGTATCAACAGGGCTTCATATTGTGAACCACTATTACAGCATTTTGATGCTAAAATTAATGCTTGGTCCTCTAAGTTATTGTCCATGGTGGGACGGCTTGTTCTAGTACAGTATGTTCTCAATACTTTATTATCGCAAGCTCTCGGTTTCCAAAATGAGTTATTCATTCATTGAATAGAAAAATGGCCAATTTCCATTGGAATTGTTGATATCGTTGGCGCTCATGGCATTCAATATGCTCTCCGATTGAATCGGGTGGATTGGGACTTCGTAATTTGTCATATTTGCAGAAAGCGTATGACTGCCAATTATGGTGGAAGTATCACCGTGCACATTCTTTATAGGCGGTCTATTACACGCAAAAGTTTGGGGCCCGCCCAACGATATATTCTCAAATTTATGATTCCGCAAGTTGGAAGCGAATTTTCCAGCTTCATGAATTCATGCAAACTAAGATTGAGGCAGTGCATAAGACCTTAAACTGGACGACTGATTCTAATGGGCAGTTTTCAATCAAATCGCCCTACCAAGAGATTTCACAACCCACTGCTTCGTTTCCTTATTCAAGATATGTATGGTGGCCTAACACACATCCAGGGACGCGCATTTTTATGTGGCGATTATGGACAATTTCGTTGCCGTTGATTGATCGTTTGAGACGTTGGATGTCGGCTTTACCCTCACAATGCTTGTTTTGTCAGCAAGACTCAGATATGCAGGATCACATCTTTTTGCTATGGCCCTAGATACAGGCTTTATGGAGAGAAATATCCATTATGTTTTCGGGGCCGATGCCTCAAAATCGCACTATTAAGGGATATCTTGCTCGCTGGTGTCAGCTATCTTCGATCGTGTCTATGCGAGGCCAATTACGTGCTGTAGTTCTATCTTTGATAGTTTGTGTAATTTGTAAAGAATATGGATCTAGTAGATTTGGCTCAGAAGGCTTCTCATATCAGCATCTATATCACCGGGTTCGAACAAATATTTTTACTTGGTGCTCTGCAGTGGCTGGAAGAAAATTTGCACAAAATGTGCAACACTTGGTTGATCTATCTTTCTCTCATCAGCTGCGCTATAAGAGAATAAAGATAGTTCGATGGGGGCTGCCACCGTCTAGAAAATTAAAACCGAATATCGACGTAGTGGTAAGCTGAAATCTTTCAGCGGGCGGGGCAATTTTGAGAAATGATCAAGCTATCCTTGTCTCAGCCATATGTTTTGCATTGCCTCCTACCAGTCCTACGCGTGCTGAGCTATTGGCCCTCAAAATGTTGTTAATCTATTATAGCACACAGTATGACCATCTTGTTATTGAAACTGATTGTCTTGGCCTTCTATTGACGTTATTCAATGAAAGTCGGTACACGGGCACATTTGCACACGAGCTACAATGGGCGACAACTTTTTTGCGATTTAATGTTGCCACCATTCAATACCGTCCTAGGGAAGCAAATACAGTGACACATACACTAGCTCGCTATGGATATTGCACAGCTAGTTTCTGAATTTTTACTTCTTTCCAGAGGTTCGTGGTGCTACTGCTTTGGATGTTACGGTATCAGCATTATGTTTGTGAGATCTCCCGTTGGGTTGGCACAGATTGTCGGTGGTTGCTTGCGTCCATTTATGATGCAGGCAACATGATGCGTTCTGCTTCTCGTTATTTTGATACTTTCCTGAATGGCATATATTTTATTCTCTTGCTTGGACTCACTATATACTATTTTTATGCTCGAGTGGTGGACATGCTCTTTTCCGTTCTGCTGCCTCAATTGATCGTGCATGGTACAACAAGTCTCCCATTAGGGTTGACCACATTCATCATCCGGTTGCCTTGGCCTCATCGAGTCTAAGGAGACGTGGGTATGTGTCTTTATCCTCATGCTATTCCATCCTCTCTTATCCCTCAAATTTATACTAATAGCAATTCTGCTTTTTCGAGTTTTTTGGTATGATATTGGTGTGCCTCGCCGCAAATGACGACCATCCATCACAACAAAAAATTTGCAAGACTTGGAGTTACATTGCCTAATCACAAGAGTCTGCCTTTTGATCAAGTAGAGACTCATTTCGACTTTGATGGTTTTCCTTTTCAAAGATGTATTACTTTCCGATTTGTATTTTACCAATTTTGCAATTGTATAAATATGTATGATTTTCCTTTCGCCAAGGTTTTATCCATAAGGGTGGTTTTACTCAGCAAGGTTTAATGTGGCATATATCATATATGATTAGAGATTGGTCATTATTACTGCTCTACATTATTGTTTTTCATATGATGAAAGTTCTTGTGATGTACTATGTATTTCTCCGCCATAAGTGAGGCATTTTCTTAATAATATTTTGTTTTTATAAAAAAGATATGAGAAATATATATATATATATATATATATATATATATATATATATTGGATTGTGTAGGAATTTGTTAAAAGAGGCCGAGAATATTTGAAATCTACAAGCTTAACTCTCGGCCCAAATTACTGAGGAAAGAATGGCCTTTTTTCATTTGACATAGATGTGATTTGTAAACTTTATTAATATTAATATATATATATATATATGTTAATATACCCACACAGGCCGAATTTAGTAAGTGCCAAAAATTGTGCAAGTACCAATGTGGTACTGCTGGCCGTGGGTTGAATTTGGAGTATAATAAATGATTTTGAAAGTATAACATGTGTAATCTATAATTTTATGTATATGTGTAATCGAATATATATATATATATAAAATTATAATTTTGTATCGTAAATGTGTATATATATCAAAATCCGAGGTTTGCATATGACATGGGAAAAATATGATTTTGCCTTTTTGGCATAAGTTATGATTTTAGGAGACATAAATTGGCGTATCGTTATTAATTTTGGTGAAGAAGTGGGCGGAGGGAGTAGCATGTACGTATATACGTGTATATGTGCATATATAGGCGTGGGCATATATACGTGTACACATACACGGCTAGGAGTGATGGTTTTGGTATTTCGGATACTTTTGGTCTATTTGGATATTTGTTTGTAATTATTTAGTATTTGGATGGCATTTTGGTAATTTTGACAAATTTGACATCTTGGCACATTTTGGTAATTTGGACTAACTTTGATACTTGGAAAGTGGTTTTGGAAATTAAACCTTACAAGGAAAATATATCGGTAAGCCGAGTTGATTCCTATTTTAATTATCGAGCGCTGCGGATGTAACTACCTCGTCAGGAACATGGTTTCTGTAAGCCTATTTGGATTGCTGCAGATATAACTACTTCGTCAGGGACAGGGCTTCTGTATGCATATTTGGGCCTGAACGTAACTACCTAGTTTGGGACATGGTGCAAAGGCATATATGTAGTGCTATAGATGTAACGACCTAGTTTAGGATAGGGTGTCGATAGTTTATTTAAATTTTGGAGGCATCAATTCGTAAGTCTTACGATATAAATCACTTGTAGGGAAAGTGCTATAGCCGTTGCATTGATTTGGACCATTTTAGCCGGGTTTTGGATATTTTAAAATTTTGAATTTTGGACCAGTTAAGCCGGATTTGGATATTTTGATTTAGACAGAGATCGGATTTGGATTTTGGACATTAGACCGGCTAAATCGGATTTGGAAACTTTGGGCTTTTGGATTTTGACATTTTGGGCCTTTGACTTTGGACGTTTTGGCATTACATAGTTGGAACGTAGTTTGTTGGGTCTATTTGCTCTATTTGCTTTTGGATGTTAGGGGCAAGATTGTAAATTTACTTGCAAAGAGAAGCATGCTATTATTTTACATTGTTACTTATTTTGTTACTCTTGCTTCTCCGTGTATGATCCCATGGTAAGTACAGTGAGGTTACTTACTAGGCTACTTGTCGCTCATAGCACACTTCTCTATTTTCTCAGATGATCAGGGCTATGAGTTAGTACACCCGAAGATGACCGTGAGTGGAGATATTGAGGTAGATGATATTCCGATGAGACTTTTGAGGTCTTAGTTGAGACAGTTATTTTCGTTACTCGAGGTTTATGTAATTTTGAAGATTTAGTATTTATCTACGTTTGATCATTGCATCGGATTTAGATTTGCCTAGACATTGATATTTATGCTGATGATTACGTTATTGACGATTTTTAAGTTTTGACTTCCGCTGACGTGTATACGTTTTGTCTTTGACACCGTGTATTTTCCTTAGCAAAATACGGCGGGTGAGTCGTTTCGAGTATTAAGGCTCGGGACGGGTCGCTACATGTTGTATCAAAGCATGCCTCTAGATCCATAGCAGAAGTGATGATTTAGGCCATGATCTTAGAAATTAAGTTACGATTTTGCCACTAAGTCATGATCGTAGACATAAGTGACGATTTTTTGATTAAGAGTTGATATGAACATTAGACAATTATGTGAACATAAATACTGATTTTATTCGTAAGTGATGATTATATATCAAGCATGCTATAGAAATAAGATGTGATATTAGACTTAAGGAATGATGATACTAGGAACAATTCTATAAATAAGTTATGACTCTAGACTTAAGGGGACGATCGGTTAAGGAACACACATGCTTAGGGTATACCAAACGATTTTACTTACTTACCTCACTCACTTAAGTTTTGATCGTAACCATTTGCACATCCTCTTATGTGATTTTAGGCATCCTAAGTGAATTGTTTATAACTAAATTACATAAATTGCAATGTTAACCAGAATGCCGTACCGTAGACGCTGGTTGATACGTCCGGCGGTTACTAGGGCTGCTTTCCCCTAGCAGTGGCATGAAACACAGTACCATTAGGGTAGCTGAAGCGGGTTTATGCCTATACTCTGACAACAGTATTCGAATGCGACTGGTCTAAGTTGAGATCATAGCTACTAAGGACTGATTTAGAGTAGAATGATAGAAGCTAAGTAACAATTTATAAACATTATGATCAGTAGAGTTTAGTGAAAGATACCATATTAAGGAATTTATAGTCTAGGGTTAAGATGTTGAATTTAGAGTTATCAAAATAGGACTACGATATTAGTCTTATGAGAGGTATAGATCGATAGCGACATGCGATAACCGACTATAGTATACGCCTTGGAATGATAAATTGTCGCAAAATATGTAGTTAAGTGTTGATTTCTAGAAACACTAAGTTACTTGGCTTGAATCTAGTAGGCTTGAATTAAAATAGAGTAAGCATGAATAAGTAGTGGATGTTATTCATGAAGGATTTAACTGAGTTAGAATTAGCAATAGAAATAAGAAAGTAAGAAGTGCGGTAGATCAGTGTGCCGCGCGGAAGCATGGTGAATTAGAACACCTTAAGATAATTAATATTCAGCATGTCATACTAGGATTGGACAATATAAGTTAAGGATTTTATCATAATAGACGAATGTTAGACTCATAAGAAAGGGTACATAGACGGATTTTTCCTTAACAATAAGGGTTGACTTAGAAAAATCATACAAATTATGGACAAAAAAAATTTATCAAGTAGTTAAATGTTTTCATATAAGAACATATACCATGATATATTTCTATTTTAAAGGTTTTTCAAAGATTTTAATTCTAAAGTATTTCAACTAGCTCGTTTATTTACATAGTCCTTTGACTTTACAAGACTATATTTTCTTTCTGCATTTGTATATTAACCCAATAGAACTTCAACTATCCCCTGACAACTCTGAAAAATAGACATATTTTTGAAAGTCGATATTTTCGAAAAACGATATGTTTACATATTTCTTATACAATATTTCAAACTGCCATTTTTGGTTATAGCATTTTTGTGAAAATAAATTCTATTTATCGATTATTAATATTGCAATCATTTATCCATTAAATGTCTTAAGTTATTAACCGCTTGCAAAGAATTTACTTATTTTTGTGAAGCAAAATGTATCTTTCAAAATTTATATTTCTTTTGGAAAGAAAAAGACACCGCGCTCAAATCGTTTTATATAAAAGAAAATTTTACGTGTCTCAATTGTTTTAAAGTGGTTTTACCCGTAATACTTTTGCGAACAAGTATATCATTACTTTTATACGATGTCACTTGAGACACTGCTTTGCAAAAACAAGTATATGATACTTTTGTTCTTGTGTTTACAAGAATTAGAATAAATATTATTTCAATTAATTAAAGCCATATTATAGCAACATAAGTTATGTTTTATTTTGAACATAAAGAAAAACATGTCCATACACATATTTCGTATACTAGGCTATTGATGATATATCCAAAAGAAGTAAAGACATGATCATAGAGCTAGCTCATAAAGATACATGAATTGATTTGAGTGCATGGTTCTCGGTTAAGGAAGAGTAATTGTTAGTCTATTGGAGTATTTAAGGGACATTTGAGATTAGTTCCCTATCTAGGTAATGGATGATTAGTTTTAAGAATTCAGAAATTGTAGAATACAATTATATAAGTTGAATGAAATACGCTAAGTGGTGCGAGTGGAGTTTGAAGGCTTAACAACCTAAAGTGAGGTTGATATGATGACATTCGTGGCGTATACTTGAATGGATTAAGTAGGACCAAACTAAGTTTTTGATTACGTAATACGCATGTTTCGAGGGCGAAGCTTATTGTAAGAGGGAAGGTCTATTATTCCTTGATAGCTCCTTTCCAACACACTCTTGTCAAATCATTCTGACTCGGTCGGCCGTCAATGGCTGCTTTGAAAACAGCATATGATCGTATTGGCTTCACCAGACCTGTGAATATCGGTCTTCTTGACAAATCACATATACTCATCTGCTTCGATCATAAACGAGACGATAGTAGCTGTTTCCGCCGACAAACTTGGAATATACTTGGCTATCTGATGCGTGTCACGAGGTATACTCATGATTTTGATCCTAGGTATGATGCGCCTATTGTTCCTGTTTGTATTTCTTTGCTGCTCTTTCCGTTTATCGACATCATCAAGCATCACAATTTTTCATTGCTTCAATGATCGGCACAGCTATTCGATTATATACCGCCACTCAAAAATGTTGCGTCCTTCAGTTGCTCGTGTATGTCTTGAGATTGATGTATCAAAAGAACTGCCTGATAAATTGCATATTCAAAGTCGGAATCATGAGTTTTTTCGAACAAGTCATATATGAAGATGTCCCTTTATTTTGCTCCACATGTTGTGTTTTGCGGCATAAAAAAGGCACTTGATCAATCTCAGCGAAAGAGTTTCAACCACATGTCTCTACCTCCAATGTTTGGAACGAAAAGCCTTCAAATGCACCGCCTTCTAATTTACAGGCTAATCTACAGGATTCAGATATAGCAGGTAATGATGTGGTCTCGCAGCCGCCTGCTATAGTGGATTCTGACACTCCTTACCTCCGCACATCACTCCACCTTCGATGGATATTCCACCTTTGACCTATTCGCAAAACTTAGATATATTGGGTCGTGCTAAGGAATGCACACAATAGAAATTTTCAACCACTGAAGATCTCGTTCATGGGCATTCTGATACGGAAGTTTATCTTTCTATACATCCACCTCAAGACTCATCAAATACTTCTGATCTTCGCTCCAGCAATCAAACTACATCAGATGCTATTGCACGTCGAATGGCACACTTTGCTCCACCTCAATCGGATGAGCTCTTGTTTCAACAGATGCTCCAGCCGCCTTAGAATACTAATGATCACGGCTTTGTGATCCATATCAAAAAGCGCCACCGTCGACCAGCATCGCAGGTAACACGCCCCCCACGTCAAGTTGTCACCCGCAGTTCTGCTCGGGCTTCGCACTCTTGCTCTAACACCTCTTAATGCATCTACTTGCATGGAATATTAGAGGTTTACAAACCTCTTTATCTCGCTTAAGTTTATTATTACATCATTCAATAGCTTTTCTTGTTACTATTGAGCCACAACAACCTCCTCCTCGGTTGCAACGTGTTCAAGTTCATCTTGGTTTTACATCTTCCTTATTTGTATGTGATGATCGTGTTTGGCGTTTCTGGCGTAGAGAAATTCTAGATTTGCAGTAAGTTTGAATAAGGGAGGAGGTCTCTCATTTTCATATGCGTATCATTACATCTAATGTCATTTATTAACACTCTTGCGTTTATGCCCGCCATACCATACTGGACCACATCAATATGTGGGTGGATCTCCTATCCTTTGGGGCTGATCTCCTTGGCTGATATCAGGAGATTTTAACACTTCCCTTTAATTGGAGGACCATCAAGGACACAGTCGACCATCATTGTCATCTTTGGCTACCACTGTTGATTCTTTATCATGGCATATTATTCCTCATTTGAGATCTAGATTTACATGGCTGAAGGTCGTGGTTTTGGCCAAGTACGTCGTTGCTTAGATTGGGTCTTTTGTAATACAACGTTCTATGGCCTGTTTCCATGCATTAAACTCACTCAATTGAGCCGGATCACTTCAGATCATTGTCCTCTACTATTGCACTATCCTGCCTCTCTGACTGCTTCACCCAGACAGTTTCGTTCTCTTAGCATTGACCTCTCATTCTCAATCTATCAGTTTTATTAGACAGAAATAGGAGTCCTATCCTAGCATAGCTGGTATGAAGGGTTTTTGTGATAAACTCCGCTCCCTCAAATGTGACTTATCTATTAGGAATAAGGAAGTATTCGGCAATATCTTTAAAAAAGTTGAATATACAAAATCCTTAGTGCAGCATGCTGAATTGGCATATGATAATTCCCCTACTGATGAAAATCGACAAGCTTATCATGCTACGCAGGTAGACTTTCGCCTCGCATGTGCGCAAGAATGGTATACTGCCAGCAAAAGGCCCGGGTAAAATGGTTAAAAGAGGGTGAAGATAACACGGCGTATTATCATGCAATTGTTCGTGACCGGCAGCAGCGACAATATATACATCAAATAATCAATCGGATGGCAGCTAATGTGATACTCAACAGGATATTCAGCAGGCTGCAGTTGATTTCTACACTGCTATGTTCACTGCTAAAAATATACAAAATTGTCCTGATTTACTTGACACTATCCCACATCTTATCACAGCTGAGGACAATGCATTTTTAATGGCTATGCCCACAGAGGAAGAAGTAAAGACAGCAGTTTGGGCGATTTACCCTTAGAGTGCTGTTGGTCTTGACGGTTGTAACAGATGTTTCTATCGCACATGCTCGGATGTTACACACATTGATGTCTATAAAGCAGTACAAGAATTCTTCTTGGGTTTTTCTTTACCTAAGGCGGCGGATCACACTATGACTGTTCTACTCCCTAAAGGTACTACTCAAACAACTTTTGTGGATTATATGCCTATCGCTTTATGTACCTTCTTAAGTAAAATTCAGACCTGCATTCTTTCTACTCGCTTAAGCACATTACTACATCTCATTATATCCTCCGAACAAGCGGGCTTTCAAAAAGGTAAAGGCATTGCAGAACATATGCAATTCGCTAATGAAATGATTCATTGGCTTGATCACTCTTCTTGTTCGGCAAATTGTTTGACCAAACTGGACCTTGCCAAGGCATTTGATCGGGTTAACTGGAGTTTCTTACACTTGGTTTTAGCCAAATTTGGCTTCTAAGACTTCTTCACCAAATTGTTACATAATCATCTCAGCAGCACATATTTTTCTATTTTAATTAATGGAGTTTCAAGTGGTTTCTTTCAGTCGACACGCAGAGTAAAGTAGGGTGATTCTCTATCGCCGTTGCTCTTTATTGTAGTGGCAGAAGCTTTTACTCGGGCTCTTCATTTGCACATATAGCATGGCTATATTCGTCCATTTCCGATGGGACGCCTTCCTCTTCAAATTTCCAATTTATCCTACCCGGATGATCTTCCTTTATTTGTTACTGCAGATAGAATAAATTTGCGAGATGTAAAAAGTTTCTTATATATGAACAAGCATCTGGGCTGGCCATTAATTATCACAAGAGCACAATGGTGTTTTCTTCGGCAATCTCCAACCAATGACGGTGTGAATTGCATGGACTATTAGATATGCGCCAATCATCTCTACCCATAAAATATTTGGGATCTTACTTGCATAAAGGTATTACGTGCACCTCTCACTATGTGGACCTTCTTTCTTATGTGGATCAACGATTGCCGAGATGGCAGCAGCGACTTCTAGGTATAGCAGGCAGAGTAGTTCTAATAAAATCAGCTTTATCGTCCCTTCCATTGCACTTAATGGAAGGCACGCGCCTTCCTAGAGGCATTATCCAAGCTGTAGAGCATCGCTTTTCCTATTTCTTTTGGGGCCCAGGCCGACATCACTGGCTTTCTTGGCAGAAATTCTGTTTGCCTACGCATGAAGATGGTTTGGGAATTCGTGAATTGACATCTATTCAAACATCTTACTCCTGTAAAGTTTTGCACTTATATCATTACAGCGACTCTTTATGGGGTCAATATATGCGTGCAAGATACGGCCCCCAGAATGATTACCGCCAGAGACTTTACGACTCTCCCGGCTGGAAACAGATATGCGCTATACGCTCTTTATGTTGGGAGACCACTTCTCTCGCCACATTACCAATCTGGCCTACCCCATCTGAGGCATTTACATTATGAGCAGCTTACTCTATGCTAAGACCATCGAGCTTGACACTACTCTCATATGACTACATTTGGTATCGCTCACAGCGGCCTTCTATTCAGTTGTTCTTATGGCATTTCTATCATGGAGCACTCCCTCTGCCTGATAATCTATGTCGTTTTATGTCGATCTTGCAATCCTTTTGTCCATTTTGCCACGCTAATCATGCAACCAATTACATCTCTTTTTTAATTGTCCAGAGGTCCGCATGATATGGTCTTACATTACCGCCTTACTTGATATTCTTCCATTTCGATCTGGCCCGTGGCATTCTTATCTTCTACATATATGTTGTTCGACCCATCCGACTTTTTGAGTGCAATGCAAATAATTTTCCCAGGGGTCATACTTTGGAATATTTGGAAACTATATGCTTCAATTGCATTCGATGATGAATCATGGTCTCCTCGTTCGCTTATGCGCTCTATCTGACTAGACCTTTAGGCATCCAGAATTTCTGGTACACGCATAACTGCCATGATAATCCATTTGGTCATAGCCCACCTTTCGCCATCATAACGACTACATCGACCGCCATTACTACGTTGGGCCGCCCCACCAATAGGAAGATTGAAACTTAACACAGATGCAGCAGTCAGTCGGACACATGGCAGTGGCGGAGCACTCCTTTGTGACTCTGCTGGAACTTTTATACATGGAATATATTTTCCACTTTGTCTGGATATGCCATTGCGAGTGGAAGCTCAAGAAGCTGTACTTGCCATTCTATAATATATCACGCGCTATGGGAATTTTATAGGCGAAGTAGATTGTGTTGAATTGCTTCGGCTTACTGCGTCGCCTGCTTCACTCATTGCCCCGGATTTAGGCATACTACGTACACTACTGCTACCGTTGTCTTTGTCAATTGTGCATACTCATAGAGAAACAAATATGCCTGCTCACTTATTGGCGCAGCTTGCACTCTCCACTCAGACCTTTACATCATATGATTCGACAGCTTCATTATCACCATCTCTCAGAGGGATCATCATAGCAGATGCTGCACTTCCGACATTTCGCCAGCCTAGACATGATATACATAATGCGCCACAACCTCCATGACAGCTATCATCCATTTCTATCTCCCATATGGGTTGCCATGACAGTCATCTGTTGTCCGTGGTCTATTTGGCTACGGACAACATGGGTACGCCTTTACTTCTTCGTTATTACTCCTGTTTATACTTATGCATTGTTGCTACTAATTTTTTTCACCCACTTTTTTTGGAGCTGCGACCACATAGATGCACGTCAGATGTCTCCTATGTGGGTTGGCTCATTTCATCGGCTGGTTGCCTTGGTCTATCTGACCAAGGTGACGTGGTCATGTTGCTTATTACTTTCTCATCTTGATCTCTTATTTCATTCGTTTATCTTTTTAAACCATTTTCTACTCCGTTATACTGCATGGGGAACTCATCATCGAGGATCTCAAATGTCTGCTGCACCATTGTCACAAGGCCGTCTACGTCCGCAAGGATATGCGGTTCATTAGAACTATTTATTCTAGTATACATTTTATTTTCATTTATTTCTAGACTCAAGTATTGTAGTTATTTATTTGGGAGAGTCTCCCGTTGATATAGGGCTTTTATGTAACCACAGTATTCCTCCGCCATAAGTGGGGGCCATATATATATAAGTAAAACTCTAGACGGTATCGCCCATCCTTCAACCAATATATATATATATATATTTTAAAGAGAATAATTTATTAATAATCCTCATTTATGGCGGAGGAAAACCATATTACATCAGGTACAGTCGTCATCGTAAGAAAATAAATGAAATAGAATGCATATAATGGTGTATCTCCAGTCGTATATGATATGCCCCATTGAAACCTTGCCAAGAAAAACCACCCTTGTGGATAAAACCTTGGCGAAGGAAAAAGCGTACATATTTATACGGCTGTCATTGATACAAAATCTATGGAAACATGAAGGTAGTGTCTCATTGGTTGCGCAGAGTTTGCTACTGTTCCGATGTAGTGGCCGAAGTGTTGAAGAAGTATGACCCTCGTTGAGATGTACCTCAGGAAAAGCAATGAAGCAGTTATCACCATGGAAATGAAGTAATAAATGAGTACATGAGTATTAAACAAACGCGTACCCCAGTCGCCCTGGCTGAAGTCAGGCCAGGGCGACGACCGCTTAAGAATGTTCCCAAATAACACCTTTCGGGTGCACTGGCATGGGACTATGGCTTGTATGAATATCCTCATCAACGAAGTGATCATTTTTGGCAACCAGAGCAAAAGAAACACAGGTATCAGACAAAGAGGTTTATAGCATAATAAAACGTGTAGCAACACGGCTATAACGAAATAACATATAGTAGGAAAACACACCAGCGTTGCATGTGTGCAGTAACACAGGCAACGACAAGGGAGCAAAGCCAATGTAGCATGCAGCATGTGTCAATGACGAAGGCCGGTAGCTGAAGATCCATGGTAAAGCACCACGTACTTCACTGGGAAGTGATTGATTGGATACGTAAGAACAAAGGCCCGCTGTTCTAAAACCATATCGAGCTAATCTGTGTGCTGCAGAGTTCACTTAACGTGGACAGTATTGTAGGGTTGCATCGCTTTAGCACACAAGATGTTTGTGGCGAAGAAGCCTGTGATTGTCTGAGTTTTCGCCAGTAGCGATACCATCATTTCGCAGTCAGTTTCTACAATAATGCTGTCATGTCGCTGTGCGTAGTAAATCGATGCGTATGTCATGGTTTGCAATTCTGCTTGTAGTGGAGTCATCCGAGGTAGAGCAAAGCAAATTGCCGAGATGAAGTGACCGTGGGATGAGCGCAAAATTGTTGCGCCCGCTGCCATTCGCTGCCCAACTGAGGCATCTATATTTAATTTTAGCTTTCCCGATGGAGGAAGTTCCCAGCGGACTATGGTCAAACGCTTTGAGCGGATTGGTGGCGAATATTTTTGTTGGACTAGATGAGGTAGATTCTGGGCAAACTTCTTCTTATTCACTGAAGCGCACCATGTATAAATAGCCGTTTTTACCTTGGTATGTAGGCGTTCGGGGCTGAAAGTCTCATCTCCAAATCTACATGCCGCATATGTCTTCCATATCTCCCAAGTTACTAACGAAGGTACTACTGCTCGTAGCTGGCCTATCATTGATGATTTTGAAGAAACGCTCCACCAACGTAAAAGATGTGCTTTGATTGTACTTGACTGTGGCATTGGACCCGAGAATGTTATCGACATATCCATCCATAGAGGCCGTATGTTTGAACAATGCAGAAAGACATGGTCTTGATGATCGTGTTGTTGTCAACAAAAAATACATTGTGATGGCATTGAGATAAGCCAGCAGCGCAAGTTGTTTACCATCGGCAGGGAGCTGTTCCATACTCGCCATAGAAATATTTTTTGCCCGGGATGCGAAGATTTCCACCAAATGTAACGGTATTCGACTTTGCTTAGTTCTTGGGCGGCGATTTGTGAATAGGCTGAATGTATAGAAAATTGGCAATTTGAATCCGGGATCCAATGGAGCATGTCATGTGTCCAAGTAGTGTGTAGCTCCATATACGCATTTACTTTACAAATGCGCTTCCATGTAGACGAGTCATAAATGTGTGAATAGACGGAGGAGCGTTGGCCGTACTTGGCTCTGCTGAATTCAGACCATAGTGTGTTTGATTGGAAGTATTTCCACCAAAGTTGGCAATCATATGATTTTTGCACATGTGAAAAGCTTCGAATTCCAAGACCTCCAACTTCAACCGCGCGACATACTGAGGGCCAAGATTGCCAGTGATGCCTGCCTTTCCAAAGAAATACTACCATTTTGCGACTCAGAATATTTATCACCCCTTTTGGGAGCTTGGAGCTGGCTATAAGATGAGTTGGGATGGTGTTGAGCACATATTTAAGAAGCACTAGACGACCCGCCATTAAAAGTAACTTAGTCGACCATGAAGACAGTTTAGCATCGAAGTGATTAAGCAAGGAGATGCAGTACATGGCTTTGTTGATTCCCTTGTACAAATATGAGCCTAAATATTTAATGGGCAAAGAGGTTGAGCGCATACCCATGGCCTGCAGCGCGTTATTGGACGAGGCTCCTTGGCCTAGAACAAGTTGACTTTTGCTGTAATTAACCAGTTGGCCTGACGCTTGCTGGTATGCGTCTAGAAAGTTTCGAAATCGGGCTAGGTTTCGCACGGTCCCGTTTAAGAAAATTAGGAGATCATCGGCAAATCCCAAATGCGAAACACATTTCACCCAGCATGTATTGAATCCCAAAATATATCCCGTTTGAAAATGGTGTTTAAGACCTCGTGAGAAGCCTTCAGAAGATAGGATAAACAGCAACGGCGATAAGGGGTCACCCTGTTTGACACCTCGGCCAAGAGTGAAAGAAGCAGTCAAAGTACCATTGAGAAGAATAGAGCAGTTGGTCATATTTAAATTGTTTATGAGGATCCTGACAAGTCGTGCGTGCATGCCCAGTTTACATAAAAGTAACTGCAAATATTTCCAACTTACACGGTCGAAAGCCTTAGCCATATCTAACTTGACAATGATTTGACCTCCTCTCGTGCGTTTATCAAGAACATGAACCATTTCCTGCGCAAGCAGTACCTGCTCTGTGATTTCCCTACTTTCATGAATCCTGCTTGCTTCGGTGAGATTAATTTCAGTAAAATGTTGGCAAGGCGGGATGCAAGAAATCTTGTAATCACTTTAGAAATAAAGTTGGTGAGGCATATTGGATGAAAATCTGCAAATGTTTGGGGGTTTACAACCTTTGGTATGAGTACTATTGTGGCCGTAGCTGTTGGCTTTGGCATTCGAATACCCGAGTAAAATTCCTGGACCGCCTTGTGAACATCATGCTGAATAATATGCCAGAATTTTCGATAAAAAGACCCCGGATAGCCATCAGGTCCCGCTGCACTTGTAGGACTGAGATCCCGAACCGCCATCTTCACCTCGGTTAGTGATGGGATCGCTTGTAACATAAGATTATCGCTTGAATCAATCAATGCAGGTATATACTGTAGTATGGCATCACAATCAGAGATTGGTTCCTCTGCAAACAAGTTTGAAAAGTACCAAATAGCCTCAGCCGCAATATCATTCGGCTGTGTATATTCTGTCCCTTCTGACGACAAAATTGTCCGAATATTGTGTCTACAACGTTTATGTTTGACTGTTTGGTGGAAAAATGATGTGTTCGCGTCACCTTCTTTCAGCCACTTAACACTTGCCTTTTGCTTCCAAAACAGAAAGGCACGGTTTTGTGCCAGTTTGAGTTCTGCTACTCGTTGGTGATATAATGCTTGCGTGATCTCCGTAGGTGCCTCATCGTGTTGAATTTATGCAGTTTTCACCAACGATTCCGCATGGGATACGCCATCAAAGATATTACCAAACGTATCTTTATTCCACTGCTTTAGGTCTCGACGCAAAAGGGACAATTTCTTGTGTAGTCCCCACATGCCCCCAACCGTTGGGTTTGTTTGCCATCTATGGGTGACGTAATCGTGGAAGTCTGCATGTGTTTCCAAAGCATCTAGATAGCGAAAGGCTGATGGAGCTCTTGGGACTTCAATGTCGCATGTCAAAGTAATGGAGCATGGTCAGTAGTAGCTCGTGGTAGATGTTGTACTTGCATAATTGGAAATAAATCCAAAAAAGATAATGATGTCAGAAAACTATCAAGGCGCCGGCACACACGGCCTAAGCCACGTCCATCTGACCAAGTGGAATTTGATCCTTGATAAGGAACCTCCTGCAAATGACAACGTTGGATAAAATCATTGAAGTCCTTGAGAGTGTGTTGTGAAGGTTGGGATTTGCCACGATGCTCTTCCAAAGTTCTGAAAGTATTGTAGTCTCCGCCTAGTAACCAAGGTATGGCATTCTCAGCATGAAAATGCTCCAATTCTTCCCATAGTATACGGCGCTCTAAAATAGAGTGACGCCCATATACCGCTGTTAGCCAAAAATAATCTCCAGAGGCAAGCCACCGAAACTTTATCGAATGATGTTGGTGACCATGACGCTCCGCCTCCCGACTCAAGAGAGATTCCTTCCAAAAAATCCAAATTTGATCATTACAGGCAGATAATGATTTACAGAAACCCAGTTGCAGTTGATAAGAAATTAAAGATGTGGGCCTAAGTTTTGGCTTAATGACGACTAAAGCATGTATGGTATATTTTCGAGTTAGTGATAGTAATCGAGTAAAAGATGTACGAATGCCACGAACGTTCCATAATAATATCTTCGTTGTGACAATACATCAAAAGAATTTGAGAGGTGGGCGGCACGTAACCTTGTTATTCGAGGAGATGTGGGATTGTCATGAGCCCGTCATAAAATTCTTGGCCCCTGAGATGGCTGCGGATCAGGAGGGTTCACCATTGTTTGGTCATTCGAATGAGTATCATAAGCTGCCTCCACAGTATGAGCGATGTGCTCTGCGCAGCTCTGATCAAGGTCATCCAGTCTGCTTTCCTGCTGAGGAGGGTCTACTTCATTGTCCGAGTAAAAACCAGCTACAAATTTGTCCGGGATATCTCCTACTATGCAATCGTCAACCCCTTTAAGTCTGGATATGTCCTGAACATCGGAAACTTCCGAGGGTGCAGCCATGCCTGGTGATGGAGGAATCACTATTTCTGGTGCTTCTGTCAGGGGCTGCGAAAGAGGCAATACAGCCTCTAAGTGTTGCTCAGAAGCTTCAGGTCTCTGAGGTTTGGTTGATGGTCCTAGCTTTTTGGGTGTCCAACGTTGACTTTTAGATTTGTCCACTGGCTGTTTAGGGTTTACCGTCTGCTTAACCGTTGGATTATCATCTGCAGCAGTCGACTGTTTTGTATTTTGTTTGCCGCAGTCTGCAGCAACATGGCCCAGTCGATAACATTGGTCGCAATATTTTGGAAAATCCTCGTACTCCACCGTCTACAGTATAACCCGAGATGATGTCTGGATGAATGCTCGATGAGGGAGCTCCTTAGAAACGTCCAGTTCAATACACGCGCGCTACCGAGGGGCGGTTCATCGTGGCTGTGGCTGAATCTAATTTTAGTGGTTCTCCTAACATAGCCGCCACTTGAAAGAGAGCATCTTTATGATGCATGTGTATGGGAAGACCCAGGAATGACACCCAGATTGGAACAATTGGCACTTCAACTGCGGGATCATAACCTGGGGTCCATTTGGTGATTGTCATCTGCTTACCAGAGATGATCCAACCTCGTCTGGAGAAGCATCGGATGTAATCCTATTCTTGATCAAAATGGAGTACGATGTGTGTTGTATTTAAAAGGCCAACCTTTACTGCTCCTGTGAAACCTATCCGATCAATGGCGACCCATATCGTTGCTAATGGCGGCCGTCCAAACCAAAAAGTGCCTACCAATGTGAATCGATATGGTGCGACTAATGAATGAATTTCTTCATTGGTGAAGGTGATCATGGGGCTGCCCTTATATTTATATATATCCTTTGGTTTGATTGGCTCTACCTCGGATCTGAACAAAGAGGCGAAGGATCGCATGAGAGTGGATATGGTGCCGCGATCGCGGCTCATGGCAGTGGGGCTGATGGCATTGTGGGTGGTTGTGCGGAAGAAGAAGCCGCCATGTGGTTGAGGGTGATAGCAAACACGCCGGAAAAAGAGAGGGGTGGAAGGCAGTGGTGGTGATCGAAGAAAAGCGGCAACGGCGGCTACGCCGATCGCCATGGGAGCGCTGGAGAGGGCAGCATTTTTTTTCAACCAATATATATATATACACACATATAAATATATATGTTGGAATTTTTAAAGCAGAAGAGCTTTTTTTTCGCTTGGATCTGGCGATCACTGGCTGCGCCGAAAAACCCGTGTCTCCTTTTTTGCTTCGCTGGCCATGGCCGGCAGCCAGCCTCTGTTAGCCAAGTCCTTTGCCTCTATAGTCTCTGCAGCCACCATTGCTTTCTCCACTCGGGAAATTTGAAGATATAAGGGATCACCATCGGTGCAATTCACATACACTGAAATTGATGAATTGGCCAGCCGCTTTCGTTTTGCCTTAGTCAGCACCTTTTGGTGCGGCAGGCCATCAATGGCGGCGATCCGCAAAGCGCTAGATGTCATTAGATTACAAGGTAAGGTTTCGATTGGTCTTTTGGATGATTCCCATATTCTATTGAATTTTGACAAAGAAGACGACTATACTCGCTGCTTTTATCGTGGAATATGGTGGATTCTTGGATATGAGATGAGAGTAACAAAATGGACTCTTGAGTATAATCTGAAATTTGAAATCCTTGTCGTTCCTGTTTGGATTGCATTACACGGATTGCCTATTCATCTGCATGATCAGAGGGCATTATATGCCATTGCCCGGGCTGTTGGTCGGCCGATCAAGGTCGATGTTGCCACTTTGAATTTTCATGGACCATCAGTGGCTAGAGTATGTGTAAAATCGGATGTCACACAAGAACTGCCTGTAAAGATTTACGTGGAATGTGGGGATTCATCCTTCTTTCAATCCGTCCATTATGAGGATTTACCCTTATATTGTATGAAGAGCCGCACTTTTGGACATAAGGATGGCACATGCACGGATCATGCTACTACACCATCCACAAAGTCAATGCTGCCGAAAAGGATATGGCAGCCGAAACCAGTGGTAGAACCATCGGATCCAACGCTGGTGACATTGAATTGCCACAGCCCACATATGCCCAAGATTAAACTGGCTGGTTCAAGATGCAGAGGATACTATTCCAAGTACTGCAATCGACAATGGGGAATGGGTCATACTTCTGACACTGACGTGCCTAACATGCACCAAACAGAAACAGGTGTGCCCGAAGTATCTGAAGATCTCTCCCGTCGCATCAGCCGATTACCTCAATCGCCTCCCATTAATGAGCTTATCGCACGGGTGGATAAACCACCTGACGATTCTGGTTTTATTCCAGTAATATCTAAACATCGCCGCCGAAATCGCAAAAATTTGCCACCGCTACCTCCGTCAGCCGTTCTTATACGCAGTGCTTCCCGGTCGACTCGCATGAGTGGTACATGCACTTCATCTCAATGAATATCCTTGCCTGGATTGTCCGAGATATTCGATCCTCACTCCCTCGGTTGATACATTTGATACGCACACATCATCTAAATCTTATGGCTCTGATTGAACCAAAACTCTCATCTTCACATCACACACGATATTGCATCGATTTAGGGTTTTCTCATTCATACTCCTCGATGGTGGGTACAATCTGGATCTTTTTGTGAGATACGTGTTTTCGGCTGGTGGATATTCGTGAGGAAGATCAGTCGCTACATTTGCATCTTTCTTATTTACCTGACCAGTTTGCATTTTGGTGGACGATTGTATATGGCCGACACACGGTTTTTCTCCGTCAGTCTCTTTGGTCTTCATTACGTTCCCATGCACAGGTTCATGATCTACCGTGGTTAATAAGTGGAGACTTTAACACCTTTCGTTCCCTAGAGGATCACAGAGGCCGCTCGCATCCGGCCCTTGCTAATTTACAGGATTTTAATGAGTGTATTGAGTATTGTGGTCTTATGGATCCATCGTATCATGGCCCTCGATTTACTTGGGAGGATGGTCGTGGCCTTGGACGTGTACATCGACGTTTGGACAAGGCATTCACAAATTCTATTTTCTTTGATGCTTTTGATCATTTAAATCTAACTCATCTTGTGTGAGCTCCATCGGATCATTCGCCACTGTTGCTTATATGCACCAAACCACAAGTGGATGGCCCCAGAACATTTCGTTTTCTAGATGCATGGCTTGCACATCCCGACTTTTCTGCATGTGTGAAGGATGCAAGGACGTCATATCCAACTATTGGTGGCATGTATGGTCTCTATGAAAAATTAAAGCGTCTAAAAAGGACATATAATTTTGGAACAAGACAATATTTGGAAACATCTTTGACACTCTGAAGCAGACAGAGACGGCAATGCGCTTGGACGAGCATGACTTTGATCAATATCCATCCAGTGAACATAGGAACACATATCATCAGACAAAAGCAGCAAGTATTTTAGCATCTACGTATGAATATGTCTTTTGGAAGCAAAAAGCGCGTATTCGATGGATACAGGATGGTGACGCCAACACACATTATTTCCATATAGTGGTGAAAGGTAGACGGTGCAAAACATCTACAGCGAATATATACATCAGATGACCGAAATTGTGACACACAGTAAGCCATACAGAGGAGGCTATTAACTTCTACAATGCGCTATTTAGCCGATAAGCAACCTACAAAAATCAGCACTTTTTAGCCGCCATTCCTCAGCTGGTGACTGCGGCTGACAATTACAGCTTTACACAACTACCGCAAGCTAGAGAGGTAAAGGAAGCAGTATGGCTTTTAGACTCACAAAGTGCTGCAGGGCCTGATAGTTTTCACGGTAACTTCTTTCGTTCTTGTTGCGATATCATTCATCAGGATGTGATCAAGGCTGTTCAGGAATTTTTCTTTGGCATTCCACAGTCAGCAGTCATGGCTAGTTCGTTTATTATACTGCTGCCTAAATGAGATGCCTCCCGTACCTTTGGCGATTACCGGCCTATATGTTTAGCCAATTTTATGGGCAATGTATGTACTAGCATCATTGCTACACGTTTATCTCTTTTGCTTCCTAAGCTCATATCAACGGAGCAGACATGATTTCTTAAAGGATATGATATTTCCTCGCAAGTACTATATGCTCAAGAAATGATTCATATGCTAGACCGAGGAGGATCAGGAGACCAACTATGTCTCAAACTGGACATGATGAAAGCCTTTGATCGAGTAAGTTGGGAGTATTTGCCAAATAAGTATATTGTTATCCCAAACACAATACTGCATGCAACGTGAGTGAACTCGACATATCAACTTCTATGTTGGAGAATCATATAATCGGGACAGATAATCACCTCTTGCACCATATTTTGACATCATATATCTACTCCACAGCGTGGTGTTTTGATGATAATGCCACCATATTCGGCAGCAATACGCCTCCTGCAGGGTATGCAAATTTTGGATTCCCAATCCACCTTCGTCCAGGCATATGAATTTGAGACCAAGCAACCCAGTGTCTCTTGGGACCCTAATAAAAGTTAGCCATTTTCCGTTGAATTATATTCAAAAACGATGTGGGTATTCTACCTGCAGCCATGACATGTAATATGTACTCTTTTTTCCTTCGTGCAAGATTTTATCCACAAGGATGGTTTTGCTTGCCAAGGTTTTAATGAGGCATATCATATCCCTTTCAGGTGGAACATCCCTCAACCTGCTAGATCTTTAGCGATTCCATTTTTTAGACCTTGAAGCTATTGTATTCTTTTATTCTTTGAACTTTTGTGTTTCAATGGTTTTCCTCCGCCATAAGTGAGGGCATTATAATAAAAGCAGGAGACAATGTACTCTTTTTATAATATTATTTTTATATAAAGGCGGGATTTTATTGATAATGAAAATCCTCACTTATGGTGGAGGAAACCATATTACAAAAATGTATATCAAACGAGAATAAGAAATGTAAAGCCGTGATAATATGTGATCTCCAATCATATATGATATGCCACATTAAAACCTTTGCCAAGTAAAACCACCCTTGTGGATAAAACATTGGCGAAGGAAAAAGCGTACATATTTATATCATCGGAGTACCTATGCATGATTACAGTCACGAAACAACATAATGATGAGTACAATCGGTGTGGCGTCCAAACAATTCCTAGAGATGTTAGGCCGTGGTATGTTGCGGTAGTGTCTGGCTCCGCTCGATCGTTGTATGCTAAGTTGACAAATCGTCGCAGCAAGCTCCAGTGTTTAGGGCAAACAGAATAACGAAGTGTCCAAGGCTTCCATTGTAAAGCTCTAGATATCCAGTTCAGCAGTTCCCAAGCAAACATCCATGAGAAAGATCCTCGACAAAAAGCAGCATGATATGCGTTAGTGTCCACTAATAGATATGGGTGATGACAACCAATCGAATAGTGATGAAAATGACATACCAATGTTGCCCGAAGTCCTAGGACTACGGGCAACAAAACAAATGCACAAAAACCTTCAAAACTTGACAAAGATAGTCTATGGAACAAAAATAAATGTCAAGCCATACCAGGGTTGCCTGCATCGCAAAGATACATGCAACAAACCAAATACTCCAGCCAATGAGATTATGTTCGGAGTGCATGTAAAGTGCCATCAGTATAATAAAACCCACGCGCCGTGGGTGGCAGTTGATTCGCTTATGTATAAATCCTTGTAGACGGTGACATACGCACAAACTGGCTTAAGTAATGTGCAACCATGTTGATCTCTTTGGGGAAGAAGCGAAGCTGACTGTCTGTGAGACTCAAAAATAGAAGTAAACGTGCGTAGTCTTGCAATAATGCAAGCTAAAGGTTGGACTGTTGAGTGATTTGTTTACAGTCCGTCTCTACTATCAGTTGGCGATGCAGTTGCCCAAAGAACAAAAGGCTATAAAGAAGAGCTTGAATTTCAGCTCGTATTGGTGAGAGACAAGGAAGGCAAAATGAAAGGGCAGCAACCATGCGCCCCTGTGAATCTCGCAAAATCGCTCTGGCTGAAGCAGAAGAAAAGCCCGCCGACGCATCAACATTGAGTTTTAATTTCCCTGATGTTGGAAGTTCCCATTTCAATGGCAATATGGTCTTAGGACGTAGTCTTGGGGAGAAGCCTCCATCAATGTGAGATGGAACATATTGAGCCAGAGATGTACCAGAAAGTGATGATGCCCAATCATAACACGATTGGCGAGCAAGATTATAAATATTTGTAACTGGGACATCTACATCTCCATATGCATGATTCGTGTATACACGCCAAATGGACCAACAAAGCATAATAGGGCCAACAACTCGAAAGTTACCTTTGAGAGTACTAGCTGATGAGGACAGCCAACGTTGCAATAAATAAGGACAAAGCTGCAAATCTTGATGTAACGGCCCATCGAGCAACCAAGATAATTTCAGCCATGCAGCTTTCACATAAGAACATACGAGGAATATATGCATAATATTGGCTGAGTCGCTGTGGAAAAATGGGCATATGGTAGGACAAATGGTAGAAAGTCGCCGCAAATTATCCTCAATAGGCAATGCAGAATGTAATAATCGCCAAGCAAAAATGCTAATTGTTTTTGGCATACCGCGCCACCAAATAACTTTATGTGAAAATAAATGTGCTCGGGATGGGCGAACAGCTTCATATGCATGGCGAATAGAGAAAATACAAGATGCACTAGAGAGCCATAATGGATGGGGAAGACCAGATGAGAGTTGAAGACAAAGAGGGTGAATAGAGCAAATCCGCTTCCATCCAGGAGAGTCATATAATCGTGGTACATAATCCGCTCAAACTCCATATCGATGATGCATATATGTTGTCTATAACGATGTGTTATTATGATAAGACAACCATAGTTTACAGTCATAAGCACGCTGAATGTGAAACAAATTACGTACTCCCAATCCGCCTTCCATTTCCAAATAACACACTTCATCGAATGATAGCCAATGATGTCGTTCTCCCCATAAAAAGGAGGCGATTTTCTGGTTAAGAGTGCGAATAACACTTTTGGGCAAACGGGATGCAGCAAGTATGTGAAGTGGCATAGACGTCAACATCGATTTTAATAATACCAATCGACTACCTGGAGAAAGGAGATGACTAGCCCAGCCAGTAAGTCGCGCTTCGAAGTGTTGTATCAGAGAAGTACAATAAGAAGCTCTATTTATACCACGATATAGATACGAACCCAAGTACTTGATGGGTAATGAGGATGGCTGCATGGATAGGACTCGTGCAACATTCCGGAGATGCTGCGATGTAACATAAGAACTGGCGACAAATCGAGTTTTGTTGTAATTAACCAGCTGTCCAGATGCATGTTGATATTCTTGAAGAAAAGAGTGGAACCTGCTCAAATTCTGCACTGATGCATTTAAAAAGAGCAACAGATCGTCCGCATAGGCTAGGTGTGAAACTGGTGGAACCTGGCCCAACGCAAATCCTCGTAGGGAACCAGTAGAAAATAAACGATTTATACCATGGCTAAAGCCCTCAGAACAAAGTATAAAGAGCAGAGGAGATAACGGATCACCTTTTTTTACTCCATGCGTTGGTGAGAAAAAGCCATAAGAAGAACCATTAATGGCTATGGAAAGCTTGGAGAGGCGCATATTGTTCAATATAATGCGAACAAAACGTGAATTGAAACCAAACTTGAGAAGTATGGCCTCCAAGTAAGACCAACTGACTCGATCAAAGGCTTTTGCCATGTCGAGCTTGATCATGACATTGCCCCTATGAATTTTCCTATCAATCAAATGTACCATCTCATTTGCCATCAGGACATGTACGCTAATGTCATGTCCTTTTAAAAATCAAATTTGCTCCACAGATATTATATTTGGTAGTATCGTGTTCATACGTGTAGCAATGATTCGAGTAGTCACCTCGCTGAGAAAATTTTAAAGGCATATGGGACGGAAATCTACATACGTTGCTGGGTGTGATTTTTTGGGAATCAAAGTTATAAGTGACGAGACCATTACCTGCGGTGGAGGCACTCCGAGAATAAATTCTTGAATGGCAAGAGTGACGTCGAGGTGCAATATATCCCAACAAGTCTGAAAGAAATGTCCGTTAAAACCATCGGGCCCGGCGGCGCTGTTTGGACTGAGGTTCCAAACTGCAGATTTTATTTCATTGACATCCGGAATGGCAATGAGCATGTCATTATCATCGTGTGTTAGTAGTAGAGGAATATGCTGAAGAAAAGAGTCTACCCCGGTCACTGCCTCTTGTGCGAATAGGTTTATGTAAAAATTAACTGCTGCATCACCTAACGCTTGATTATCTTGAAGTCTTTCCCCTAAAGGACTTTGTAGGTAGCGGATTTGTTGGCGTCGGTGTCTATCTTTAACCAAAGCATGAAAATAAGATGTGTTGGCTTCACCTTCTACTAGCCATTGAGTTCTAGATTTCTGCGTCCAGTATGACATTTGAGCTTTTGTAGCTTGGAGAAGCTGAGCTTGAGCCAAAGAGAGTGTCGTTCTATTTTCAGGCATAAGGTCAGCGTCATACTGAGTTTCCAGCCTATTAAAATTTGCCTCTGCCATAGAAACATCGCTAAATATATTGCCATAAATCTCGCGGTTCAAACGACGGAGATCTTTCTTAAGATGATTTAGCTTGGAATAAAGACCTCGCATGCCACCAGTCATAGGGTATTGTTGCCATTTTTCTTTCACAAAAGCCAAGAAGTCTGAATGTAAGGCCCATGCATTGATATATCGAAAAGGAATATGGGGTCTTGTTTGAGATAGCGTGCATTTTAGCAATAACAGGGCATGATCTGAAGTTGCCCTGGATAAATGATGAACCACTATGTCAGCAAACAAATTTGAGAACGAAACTGTGCACAAATATCGATCCAAACGACGCATAATTCGACCATGTCCAGTCCCACATGCCCAAGTAAAAGGAGAGCCCATGAAAGGAAGAGCTTGTAAACCACAAAGATCAACACATTCTTTAAAATCCTCCAATGTGCGAAGTGGAGGGGTAGTACGACCCTTATGCTCGTCTAAGGAGAGAAACGTATTAAAATCACCACCAATTATCCAAGGAATAGATAGGGTGCGAGACGCTTCAATGAGAGAAGTCCAAAGAGGTCGCCTATCAGATATAGTATGACGTCCATAAATTACTGACCAGGCAAAAGGTTGTTGTGTTTGTCGCCAGACAAAAGAAAATAAAGTTGTTTGATCACCATGGCTAACAGTAAGTAACTGTAAGGATGATGAACTCCAGAAGACCCATATATTACCTTGGAAGGTTTCAATAGCATTTAAGAATCCCAGCTTTAAATGGAAAGATGTAAGCTTAGAAGAGCATTGTTTCGGTTCAATAATTACCAGTATGTCCAGTTTTGTGTGACGTAGCAGGGTGATCAAGCGATCTAGAGAGGTACAAATACCCCCTACATTCCATGTAATTGCATTCATGATGAGGTTGGCGGCTGGGATGAGCTCAAATGTGTTGCACTTCTTGTTATTGCACTTGACGGAAGTCTTGGCGGAAATTTATGACGTTGTCGTCGTCTACGTCGAGGCCCCGCTGGAATGAATCCTTCAGAATCAGGGGCTGAACTATTAAAGTAATCCTCCAGAATATCTTCATCATTAATACTAGCAGGGCGAGATGACAATCGCTTACCAATGTTTTCAGCAGCCTCTCTCATATGCTGGTGGATTTGAGAACGTGAATCTTTGTCACTTTGAATAACTGTATTGCCCATGAGGTGAAGATCTGAGTCGGACACTTAACAAACATCTGGATCATCTGGATTTTGTGATTGCGGTAATTGGTCTTCTGGCTCCCCTACAACAGATGTTGAGGCATATCCTCTTGGTAAATTGTAGGATCAACAGTATCATGAGGATGCTGCGATTGTAGCAAGGTTTCATGATCTCCCTGCAACAGATGTGGAGACATATCCTCTTGGCAAACAACTGGATTAACAAGATCAGTTGGATGTTGGGAAATATCCTGTTCTGCAACGTTTGCTGGTGGAATGGTCACTGTGATAGGTTCTGGCATAGCATCATTTTGATGGCCAATGTCAGATACATGAGACATCGTTTTTTGGAGCAGAATAATAGGGTCTGGGTCAGAAGTAAGAGCTTTGTGTTGTTTCTTTGGTGTCCATCATGTGGCTTGCTTTTGAGGCTTGAACGGCTTCTCAGAAGGCACATCACCGCATGCAGAGGCAATGTGACCTAGGCGGCAACAGTCAACGCAGAAAGATGGTAGATCTTCATATACAATTTGCTGTTGAATAATTTTTTGTTTCTCTTGCAGCAATAGCTTCTTAGGGAGATCCTTAGAAACATCAGCTTCAACACAAACGCGTGCGACTGAAGGACGCAATCCATCGGTGGTGGCTACATCTAATTTAATGGGATGTCCAACAACGCGAGCAATCTCAAAAAGTGCCACCTTTTGATGAAAGTGTAGCGGCAAACCAGGAAATGCCACCCATATAGGAACGATCGGAACATCTGTGGCAGGATCAAAGTCAATCGTCCACTTGGTGATTCGCATTGTATAGCCGACGATGGTCCATGATCTGCGATAAAAGCAACGTATATAGTCTGGCTCATGGACAAAATTAAACAGCACATGGGAATGATCCAAAAGTGCGATCTTTACGCGAGATTTGAATCCTATACGATCAAAGACTTCACGGATAATCTTCAATGGTGGCCGGCCAAACCAAAACATGCCAACCAAGGATAACCAGTAAGGCGCAGCCAAAGCATCAATTTCAACGTCAGAAAAGGAGATCAAAGGATGACCTTTGTGCTTGGAGATTGTCTTAGGCGATATGGGTGATTAGATGGAAGCGGAATTAGCGACGACGGCGGCAAAAGAGCGGGCGTCACAGGCATCAACGAAACCTAGAGAAGACGACGCCATTGCTCCTTTCATAATATATTTATACATACATATATATATGATTGGAGGCTACACATTATTGCTACTTTACACTTTCGTTTTTCGTATGACATACACTCTTGTAATATGGTTGCCTCCACCACAAGTGAGGAATTTTTAATTTAATAAATACCCGCCTTATTCAAAAATATATATATATAGCGGCGATGGTTTTCGGCGGCGTGACGACGGTTACGTTGTTACCTTATTATCGATTCTTCCATTGGCAATTACCTTTTCATTTGTTTCGATTCTTTTGTTTTGGTTTCTTTTCTGCGACTGGTTTTGCGATCCATCTACAGTCTGTTTCACAGCGGCCCCAACTCTGCAAGGTATTGCAAAAGTTTAAACCTTTTTAATTGTAATGCTGCATCATCATTTACTACTGGTCTTGAATTCATATTTGGTCTGACATGAAGGTTCATTCACCGCCGCCACTATCCAAGTCATTTGCGCTATGGTATCGTCTGCAGTTGCAGGCAGATTCCCATCGTGTGAGACTGGATGCTATAAAGGATACCCCGCTGTTTCCTTTACGCAAGATGAAATTGCTGTGGTTGCGAATCGCTTCAAGTACGCCCTGGTTGGAGCCTTTTAGCGTGGCCGGCCATCTATGGCAAGCTTGCGCACTTCGATTGATGGAATTGGGTTCACAGGTTCAGTTAATATTGGTCTCATTGATGAGGGACATGTGCTGCTAAACTTTGTCAAAGAAGATGATTATACGCGATTCTTTTATCGTCGTCACTGGCGTTTCCAGGGATATGATATGAAGGTTACGAAATGGACTCCTTCTTTTGATCCATGTCTGGATACCCCAATTGTCCCGGTGTGGGTGGCACTTGATGGTCTTCCAATTCATCTCCACGATTATCGTACGTTATGTGAGATTGCAATGTTGATTGGTACCCGGTTAAAGATGGACTCGGCTACCTTAAGTTTTCATCGTCCTTCTGTGGCGCGGTTTTTTGTTGAAGTGGATGTCACCATGGATTTACCATCTAAGATATTTATAGATTGTGGAGAGCATTCTTTCTTTCAAGTAGTTGTATATGAAGATCTCCCTAGGTATTGCAGCTAATGTCGTCGGTTAGACCATTCAGTGGGTTCATGTGGCGATGGGAAAGTTCATGCACCAGCGCATCCGACGAAGAATGCAGGAAAGAGTGAGGTTTGGATTCCTAAAGGAAATATTCAAAAAGAGGCTGGAGAACAACCTGTTGGAGATTCTATTCCTAATCAGCAACTGGTCAAGACTGGAGAATTACATGCAGATTCTGAGGAGACCCTACAGCAGGAATTGGTTGATGTTGGGGCAGGGGACGGTGATGACAGGGAAGAACTATAGGAGGCAACAACTCAATCCATTCTTGCCAAGGAATCACAGGACCTTGCGACTACTGCGGATACGCCTATATTGCAGATTTTCTCTCGGTTGACTTCAGATTTATGTCCCGTACTATTAGTGCCGCCAACGTTGGGTGTTCAAGAGCAGCAGGATGAGCAGCAGATGGATACATCCTACTCTGCTACACTATCAATCCATACTGATGACTCTAACATAGGAGAGAGAGCAGTACACATATCTCCTCCGCCCATGGAGATTTCAAACACGAATGTACATCATGTTCAAGAGGTGAACCCAACTTCTGAAGTTGCTCCGGAAGTCCAAATTCAATCCGTTCAAATTGAATTGCCAGTGCCACATGCGATACTGCCAGCTAGTGAACATCCTTCCTTGCCCGATTATAATCCTTTAATTGAACAATTTTATCAAGACCACTTTCGGGAGGATGAAGATGATGTTGATCTTGCAGTAGGTTCGGACAATGAAGCTTCTCGCTCATCTATTCAGAGTAAAGGGAATGACTATGATGATATCCAAGAGAGTTTGCTCATGGCGGCGGATGATATGGATTGTCGCATGACATCGACTGGTGGTGGGACTCTTCTTGGCGGACTATCTCGGAAAAAGCGTAGAGCTCGGAAGAATCTTTCGCCACCTCCACCGTCCTCAATGGTTACTAGACGGGGAAGTCATCGTTCTTTTGAACTATAGTGTGATTAGTATGCCTCATGTTCCACGAATGATCATTTGATTTCGTTTTCCTTTTTTTAATTTGTAGTAAAGGCTACCCTCGACCATTTAACGAGGGATAGTTGTTGAATAAATAAAGACCGGAAGGTATCCTTCCGTTTATTAATATATATATATATATATATATATATATATATATATATATATATATATATATATATTGGATTGTGTAGGAATTTTTTAAAAGAGGCCGAGAATATTTGAAATTCTACAAGTTTAACTCTCTGCCCAAATTACTGAGGAAAGAATGGCTTTTTTTATTTGATATACATGTGAGTTGTAAACTTTATTAATATGAATATATATGTTAATATACCCACATAGGCCGAATTTAGTAAGTGCCAAAAATTGTGCAAGTACCAATGCGTACTGCTGGCCGTGGGTTGAATTTGGTGTATAATAAATGATTTTGCAAATATAATATGTGTAATCTATAATTTTATGTATATGTGTAATCGAAAATATATATATATGTATATCAGAGTATAATATTGTATCGTAAATATATATATGTGAAATCCGAGGTTCGCATATGACATGGGAAAAATATGATTTCGCGTTTTTGGCATAAGTTATGATTTTAGGAGATATAAATTGGCGTATCGTTATTGATTTTGGGGTAGAAAAAGACCGAGGGAGTAGCGTGTACGTATATACGTGTATATGTGAATGTATTGACGTGGACATATATACGTGTATGCATACACGGCTAGGAGTGAGGGTTTTGGTAGGTCGGATATTTTTGGTCTATTTGGATTATTTGTTTGTAATTATTTAGTATTTGGATGGCATTTTGGTAATTTTGGCAAATTTGACATTTTGACACATTTTGGGAATTTTGACTAACTTTGATACACAGAAAGGTGGTTTTGGAAATTTGCATTTACATATTTTTGGAAATTCACCTTAACAAGGGAAATATATCGGTAAACCAGGTTGATTCCTATTTTTATTATCGAGCGCTACAGATGTAACTACCTCGTCAGGAACATGGTTTCGATATGCCTATTTGGATTGCTGCAGATATAACTACCTTGATTAGAGACAGTGCTTATGTATGCATATTTGGGCCTGAACGTAACTACCTAGTCTGGGATAAGGTGCAAAGGCATATATTTGGTGCTATAGACATAACGACTTAGTCTGGGAGTGGGTGTCTATAGTTTATTTAGATTTTGGAGGAATCAATTCATAAGTGTTACAGTGTAAGTCACTTGTAGGGAAAGTGTTATAGCCATTGCATTGATTTGGACCGTTTTAGCCGGGTTTTGGATATTTTGGAAATTTGGATTTTGGACCGGTTGAGCTGGATTTGGATATTTGGATTTGGACAAAGTTGTAGTCGGATTTGGATTTTGGACATTGGACCAGCTAAATCGGATTTGGAAACTTTGGACTTTTGGATTTTGACATTTTGGGCCTTTCACTTTGGACATTTTGGCATTGCATATTTCGAAAATTGCATCATCGATTTTTGAATTGGTCTAACCCCTAATTGGACTTTGTTACGTACTTTATTGGGTCTATTTTGCTCTATTTGCTTTTAGATGTTAGGGGCAAGATTGTAAATTTACTTCCAAAGAGAAGCATGTTATTATTTTACATTGTTACTTATTTTGTTACTCTTGCATCTCCGTGTATGATCCCATGCTAAGTACAGTGAGGCTACTTACTGGACGACTTGTCGTTCATACCATACTTCTCTATTTTTTTTCAGATGATCAGGGCTATGAGTTAGTACACCCGAAGATGATCAAAAGTTGAGATAACAGTTATTTTCGCTACTCGAGGTTTATGTAATTTTGGAGATTTAGTATTTATCTACTTTTGACCATTCTATCGGATTTAGATTTTCCTAGACATTGATATTTATGATGATGATTACTATATTGAGGATTTTTAAGTTTTGACTTCGGCTGACGTGCATATGTTTTGTCTTTGACGTCTTGTTTCCATAGCGAAACACGGCGGGTGATTCGTTTCGAGTACTAACGCTCGGGACGGGTCGCTACATAAAATCTCTTAATTCTATGAATTGGACGTTATGCTTCATGATATAAAGCAAGGAGACGCGCCTGTAAACATATATTTTGAGCATATGAAAAGAATTTGACAACAAATTGATGTATATGGCTCACACAAATGGCCAAATCAAGAGGCAGATATGATGTATAAAACCATTACTTAAACCAGGAGAATCTTTAGATTCTTAGCTGGTTTAAACAAAGAGTTTGATGCTGTTTGGGGAAGGATTCTTGGCACCAAAGCCCTGCCCTTTTTATGTAAATGTTTTCTCTGAAATAAGGCAGAAGGAAAGTAGGATAAAACTCATGATGAGTTCTACTTCTACTACTGAAGAAACAACAATGACTGTCCCTGCATCTAAAGTATAGAAGGGTGATGCTTCTGCTCATATAGAAACCAGGAGATATGTTCTTCCTCACAATGAAACCCGAAGAACCAGTGATTCAAGGCCTTTTTATAAGTTTTGTAAAAAAACCAGGCCATACAAAAGAGAGATGCTTTGCCAAGCCTGGATGGCCCCCAGTCAGATTCAATTATTAATGGAGGAATCCTGAGCCCTGGAGGTCCCATTCCTCAACTAACAACAATTGGAGAGGAATCAACTCAAATGTATCCAACAATTGTGTTACTGGATCCTCTGATGTACCAATTCAAAGCAAGCTGGATGCAATTCTTCAAATCATGAAGCAACATCAGTCACAACAACAATCACTGGATGTTAATCAGGTTGTAATTCAAGCCACCACGGCCAGTTATGGTAAAGAGTCTAAACTTCTTTGTGTATGGATAGTTGACTCAGATGCTACACACCATACGACATGGAATAAAACTTAACTTACTAAGTATGTAGCGTTTAATAAACCTACAAAAGTTAAGGTGGCTAATGTTGCTGGAATCAATATGGTTGGATGTGGGAATATTAAGATCAGTGAGAACTTATGGCTAAAAAATGTTGTGCTTATTCTTGAGTTAAGCTTCAATCTCATTTCTGTACGAAAAATTGCAGAGGATAATATATGTGAAGTAAGGTTTTGTCATACCCCGCAACTTTTGGGTCCGACATTAAATAATTAGGAAGCAACTTAAAGTATAATTGATTAATTGTATAGATTTATGAGGCACAATTGAATAAAATATAGGTGGAAAATAATCAAAAAAGCTGAATTAAGGAAAATTAGGCTAAAATACCCAAAACGCCCTCCCCACTTAAATGATGGGGGAGTTATAAAATCTAGTATAACTCCCCTTACACTATGGTGCCAACGGTTACAAGGCCAAAAGAGAGGGAAAAATGCCTAGAGAGGAAAGAGAAGGAGGAAGGATAAAGAAGAAGAAGAGAAGAAGAAAAGGAAGGGAGAACGGCCAATCTAGGTTCAATCCTTACCGGAATTCCGCAGTACACTCGTAGGCGCATTTAGATTCCAAGGCAAGTAATCTTTCTATACGCTTTACGCTAATTTTGTTACCTTAGGCCCTATGTTCTTACAAAGAGAAAACTTGGATCACACATTAGTAGCTTTGGTTTGCTTATGTTGAATGATTTACTATATGTAATTGTTGTTGCTAGATGCGTAAAGTCTTGTTCTTTGGTCCATATTTCTGAAAATAGTTGTGTGGTGCTTTGTTGTTTGTCAAGCATGCCCATGAAAGTGTATTCTTGATGTGTTTATTGGTTTGTTCTATTCTTGTGTTGATTGTCTACACTTAGATGTTTGAGAGTAAGTGCAGTGAATTGAAGGATGAATGATGGCATTGTTATAGACTTGTTGTGTTGGGAATGTTGATGGTATCCTTTGAAGGTTGTGAATGATAGAAGGTTAAGAGTGGATATTATTAGACGTAACTAAGTATCAATTCATGTTAGATGTGTGGTATGTATGGTGAATCTAGATGGTAAGATGGATTTTGAGAGGTTTAGCATGAAATGGTTGAAGGAGGAAGGAGATGGGAGGAAGTTACTGCAGAAAAACTGCAGTTTAGAACCGTCAGAACACTTCGAACGCCTACATTAGGCGCTTCAAGTCACATTAGGCGCCTAATGTAGGCGTTCAATGTGTCCGAGAGCATCCCCGTACACTTCGAACACCTACATTAGGCGCTCTATGTCACATTAGGCGCTTCATGTAGGCGTTCGATGTATACGGCACATCCCCAAACACTTCGAACGCCTAGTATACGCGCTCCAAGTCACTTTAGGCGCCTCATGTGGCGTTCCAAGTGTACTAGAAGTCTTTTGACCCTTTAGGCGCCCTATGTATGGGTAGTAACTCTATACACTTCTTTTGAACATAAAATGCAAGGGTATTTGAGGTGTAATTGAGGAATAGATGGTAAGTTTGACTAAGTAAGAATAAGATTGAATCCCAAGTGAATTAGTGAGACGAACGGACTTGGAAAGATACGAACAGAGAGTGGTTGAGGTGCAAGACTGTATACTTGATATGTAAGATGTGTGCGAGATACCTTTATTCTCTTCCATTGCCCATAAATTACAAAGTGTTTTGAAAGTGTGCTAGAGTTGTAAACACTAAGTGTGAATGAGTAGGGTTAAGTATGAATTCAAAGTGGATTCGCGATACGAACGGGCATGAAGTGGTATGAATGAGGTGTATTTGAGTTGTAAACATTAAGTGTGAATGAGTAAAGTTAGGTATGATTCCAAAGTGAGTTAGCAATATGAAAGAGCACAACATGGTTCGAAAAGGGTGTGTTTGAGGAAGTATGAACGAGCAAGGTTAAGTGTGAACTCGAGATGATTTCGTAATACGAAAGGACATGAAATGATACGAGCATGATGTGATAGAGGTTCAGGACTTTGTACTTGATATGTAAAGCTTGTGTGCATGTTTACACGTTTGATATGATGTTACATGAGCATTCTGCATCATGACATGGACACTTTGCATTTCGACATGAGTTTCGGTTTGCGAAAAGAATACGAGTTTGAAAAGAATATTAAAGTTTTCGAAAAGCAACGATGGCTGCCGGTTGATCGCAGGGTATAAAAGTCACGCCTGCCAAAGCAGGGTATAAAAGCGTGATCTGTGAATCAACAGCAGGGTATAAAGTATTTTATGGGGCCGTGGACCTATCAGCACGGAAAATAAAGTTATTTTATGGGGCCGTGGACCTATCAGCACGGAAAATAAAGTTATTTTATAGGGCCGTGGACCTTTCAGCACGGATATATAAAATATGTTATGGGTCCGTGGACCTATCAGCACGGAAAATAAAGTATTTTATGGGGCCGTGGACCTATCAGCACGGATATATGATGTATGTAATGGGGCCGTGGACCTTTCAGCACGGGGTATAAAGTTATATGTTATGGGGCCGTGGACCTTTCAGCACGGGGTATAAAGTTCTGTTTGCTGTGGACTGATAACCCACAGGGTATAAAGTTCTGCTACGCGAAGAATATGACAAGAAGTATTATGAAAAGTTTTGTGAAATGACACGCATGATATGTTTACGAAAGAAGACATATGCATGGGTTTTGTGTGTGGTTTTGAAGAAGACCATGCATCATGATACACGAAGCATAAGATTTGACATGCAAGCAATGTTACTAGCATATGTTATGTTTATGTGGTATGTTTGGCTCTATATGTTGGTTTCATTTTGTGTGTCAATTATGTGGCTTATTTGGATTTGATGAATCATTATAAAGATGATATTTGCTAACCCGAGCATCTTATTTTGGGCATTGTTTTATATACTGTTGACTCGTCATGTGTGGTCCCGTAAGGTGTATAGACGGGTTACTTGCTAGCGATGTTTTCGCTAAGAACAATTACTCTACCTCCTTTTCAGGTGAGCCAAAGTACAAGATGATTTTTGTAGAAGATATCGGCGAGTGGGCTCATTGGGACGATAGTCACTAAAATGGACAGGCTTACAGTCCTTATCCTTTAGTTGAGGGAGTTACTGTTAAAACTTTGTATTGAAGGATACTTTAGACACTCTCCCTGACACGTTTTATTTTCGCTGTGTTTCTATGGGTTACATTGATGTTAGTGAAGTTTATAATTCTACGATGTTTCCGCTGATTTATCTTACGTCATGAATGACGTGTGCTTGATCTGCTTTGACGCTTCGTAGTTCTCATAGTAGGCTACGGTGGGTGCACTGGTTCCGATGACAGTGTCGGGCCGGGGCGCTACAGGTGGTATCAGAGACTAGGCTTCAGATCTATCTCTGAAACTTAGGTTCATGATCTTATAGCAAATTAAGATGTGATTTTCCCCTTAAGTTTGACCCTTAGGTATAAGTGATAATTTTCTAGAGTCTAAGTATGATCTGGGTTGGGTGTGTGTGAGTGCGTATATCATTTAAATTTCTATAATAATTTAAATTTCAGACCCCACTGATCTCTTGGACACAATTCTGTGATGCCCTTCTGAAGTGTTTCATGCCTGAGGCAGCAATCTTAGACAAGATAAGGCGTTCGACAGGCTGAAATAGGGTCGGATGACAGGGTCGGAGTATGCCGACCATTTTTATGCTTTTAGTAAACTCGTTCCTGTGATTATGTCTAGTAATCGCTTAAAGATGACAAAGTTTGAACGAGGTTTGGATTTGAGAATTCAGTCGGCAATTGTAAATGCGGAGATGAGAACCTACAAAGATTTGCTGGACACGTACTTTCACGTTAAGAGGGATTTCTGCAGAATAGCTGCAAGAGAGGCCGGTGCAAGATACTCTGACGGAGATAAGAGGCCAAGGGAGGAGATTGGATTTGGTGACAGGTCTGGACATTGGGTTAAGATTCAGAAAAGAGGCCCAGTCGGGAAGTTTTCAGAGACCCCCGCCACAGAGTCCAGTTGTACACCGGGCTGTAGGAGTTGCCGCATTGTTATAAGAGCCATGACAATGAATGTGGGAAGGTGGTAGGAGTATGTTATCGATGCGAATAGGGGGCAACCTTATTAGGGATTGCCCGGAGATAAGGAAGAATGATCCGGGAGAAGCGGCTCAGCGGCCGAGGGCAAAGTCGAGGATGAATGTCTGCGTCAATTTCATGACTGACACGGATATTTAGGAAGTCACCGACGTGGTATGAGGGACAATTTTTGTGAATAAGATATTGGCCAATGTACTTTTCGACAGCGGCATGAACCACTCTTTCGTGGCAAAGGAATTCGTTAAGCGCCTTTGTGGTTCACTAGAATAGTTGGAGACTGTGTACCGTGTCTAAGCGTCGAGATCAAATTAAGATCTCACACCAACATTTACCGTCGATTAAAACAAGGTACAGTTAAGAATTCTGAGATGGAATAGATAACCTTCCAAGGTGATTGCCGTTGATTCGAAGAAAGTTGGAAAGTTAGCACCGAGTGGTCTAACCCCATTGTTACCGAAGTGCGGAGTTTCTTGGGTCTAGCTAGTTATTACGGGAAGTTTGTCGAGGGACTTTCGACAATAGCGCAGCCCTCAGCCGGCTTACTCAAAAGAAATCCAAGTTTGAGAGGACGGGAGAATGCGAGAAAAGATTCACAAAGCTCAAGAAGAGATAAACCACATCTTCAGTAGTGGCTCAACCCTCCTGTACAGAAAGGTTTCTATAGTAATGCGTCAAAAAAAATGGCCTAAGTATGTAAACTATAGCATAAGTTATGATTTTCCATCCAAATCGAGTTGAGGGTAATACTTTACTTGTAGGATGTGTTTTGATGTAACATGGGCGAGTTATCGTATGTGTTATGAGGCAAATAAAACCTTACGAACAAAATTAACCTACATATGATCTTGATCTTGCAGCAGTTGTGTTCGCCCTGAAGATTTAGCGGCACTTTTTATATGGGAAGAAGTGTACTATGTTTACTAATCGTAAGAGCCTGAAGTATCTGATCTTCTAGAAGGGTTGGACATGGGACAGCGGCGATGGTTGGAAATGCTAAAGGACTACGAGATGACAATTAATTACCATCCGAGAAAAGCTAATAAAGTGGCGGATGCACTAAACAGGAAGTCTAACCATGCGTGACACCACCATTAGAGGGAGAAATGGAATAATTGGTCTAGATTCGATTGACTCTAAGGTGAATATTATGACAACATTGACCATCACATTGAGTCTGATCGATCGGGTGGAAGAGGCTCAGAATAATGATAAGACTTTGGGTGTTATTGCTGGAAACTGAGGTATGGTCAGGTTGATGGATTTCAGGCTAATGATGACGGGAGCCTATGGTTTAGTGGGTGACTATGTGTTCCCAGGGTGGATGGATTCAGAAGAGAAATTTTGTAGGAGACACACAGTTCGAATGTTATTTGTACAGCCCGGTAGCACAAAGAAGTACAGAGATCTCAAACAATATTATTAATGGTGAGGGATGAAGAGACATATTGCGGAGTTCATTGGGAGATGTCTGGTGTGTCAGTAAGTTGAGACTGAACATCAACAACCTAGTGGATTATTGATACCGTTGGAGCTTCCAGAGTAGAGATAGGAACTTATTACTATGGACTTTGTGGTTGATTACCGAAAACAAGTAGTGGATATAACATGATTTTGGTGATTGTGGATCGATCGACGAATCTGCACATTTTCTATCTGTCTCGAGGGAAGTATCTCTTGGAAGTTGGTAAATTTAGATATGGACAACATTGCCAGCCTACACGGTGTTCCAATAAGTATAGTGTCTGACCGAGACCAACGGTTCACTTCCAAGCTCTGGATAGTATTCTAGAGAGCCCTGGGTAAGGAGTTAAGGATGAGTACATCCTATCACCCTCAGACATGGACAGTCTGAACGGACTACGCATACTCTAAAAGACATGTTAAAAGCTGGTGTCCTAGATTTCAAAAGGAGTTGGGGAAGCAATGGTGAAGTTAATGGAGTTCTATCATAATAACAGTCACCACAGTGCAATTGATATGGCTCCTTCTGAAGGTTTGTATGGAAGGAAGTGTAGCTCCCTGGTTTATTGGGGTGAATTCGGTGGGAGGACCATCACCAAACATGAATGACTCGAGAAGACATTAGGAAGCGCGAGAGTCACTCGAGAAAGACTCAAGTCGGCTCAGGACCACAATAAAAGTTGGGTTGATTATAAACGAAGGCCTTTGGAGTTTAACGTAGGTGAAAAGGTTTATTTAAAAGTATCACCTACGAAGGGTATTGTGAGATTTGGAATCAAAGGCAAGTTAAGCCCGTTTTATTGATCCTTACGAGATACATGAGGAAGCGGGAGATTTGGCATTACCCCTGGTATTGGCGCAAGTCTATAACGTATTTCACGTATCATAGTTAAGAAAGTACATGACGAATGCAAGCCATGTGCTTGAAACCCGACCTTTGAAACTCAACGACGACGTTACTTACGGAGAGATACCCGTGAAATCGTAAATCAAAAGGACCCAGTGTTGAGGAAGCATGTGATCCCTTATGTGAATGTCAAGTGGAGCAAACACACGGAACGTGAGACCATTTAGGAGCTCGAAGAACAAATACGAGGGAAGTATCCTCAACTTTGTAACTACGATACGCAAGTTTCGAGGACGAAACTTTTTGTAAGGGGGGTGAAATTTCATACCCCGCAACTTTTGGGTCTGACATTAAATAATTAGGAAGCAACTTAAAGTATAATTGATTAATTGTATAGATTTATGAGGCATAATTGAATAAAATATAGGTGGAAAATAATCAAAAAAGATGAATTAAGGAAAATTAGGATAAAATACCCAAAACGCCCTCCCCACTTAAATGATGGGGGAGTTAGAAAATCTAGTATAACTCCCCTTACACTATGGTGCCAACGGTTACAAGGCCAAAAGAGAGGGGAAAATGCCTAGAGAGGAAAGAGAAGGAGGAAGGATAAAGAAGAAGAAGAGAAGAAGAAAAGGAAGGGAGAACGGCCAATCTAGGTTCAATCCTTACCAGAATTCCGCAGTACACTCGTAGGCGCATTTAGATTCCAAGGCAAGTAATCTTTCTATACGCTTTACGCTAATTTTGTTACCTTAGGCCCTATGTTCTTACAAAGAGAAAACTTGGATCACACATTAGTAGCTTTGGTTTGCTTATGTTAAATGATTTACTATATGTAATTGTTGTTGCTAGATGCGTAAAGTCTTGTTCTTTGGGCCATATTTCTGAAAATAGTTGTGTGGTGCTTTCTTGTTTGTCAAGCATGCCCATGAAAGTGTATTCTTGATGTGTTTATTGGCTTGTTCTATTCTTGTGTTGATTGTCTACACTTAGATGTTTGAGAGTAAGTGCAGGGAATTGAAGGATGAATGATGGCATTGTTATAGACTTGTTGTGTTGGGAATGTTGATGGTATCTTTTGAAGGTTGTGAATGTTAGAAGGTTAAGAGTGGATATTATTAGACATAACTAAGTATCAAATTCATGTTAGATGTGTGGTAAGTATGGTGAATCTAGATGGTAAGATGGATTTTGAGAGGTTTAGCATGAAATGGTTGAAGGAGGAAGGAGATGGGAGGAAGTTACTGCAGAAAAACTGCAGTTTAGAACCGTCAGAACACTTCAAACACCTACATTAGGCGATTCAAGTCACATTAGGCGCCTAATGTAGGCGTTCAATGTGTCCCAGAGCATCCCCGTACACTTCGAACACCTACATTAGGCGCTCTATGTCACATTAGGCGCTTCATGTAGGCGTTCGATGTATACGGCACATCCCCGAACACTTCGAACGCCTAGTATAGGCGCTCCAAGTCACTTTAGGCGCCTCATGTGGCGTTCCAAGTGTACTGGAAGTCTTTTGACCCTTTAGGCGCCCTATGTATGGGTAGTTACTCTATACACTTCTTTTGAACATAAAATGCAAGGGTATTTGAGGTGTAACTGAGGAATAGATGGTAAGTTTGACTAAGTAAGAATAAGATTGAATCCCAAGTGAATTAGTGAGACGAACGGACTTGGAAAGATACGAACAGAGAGTGGTTGAGGTGCAAGACTGTATACTTGATATGTAAGATGTGTGCGAGATACCTTTATTCTCTTCCATTGCTCATAAATTACAAAGTGTTTTGAAAGTGTGCTAGAGTTGTAAACATTAAGTGTGAATGAGTAGGGTTAAGTATGAATTCAAAGTGGATTCGCGATACGAACGGGCATGAAGTGGTATGAATGAGGTGTATTTGAGTTGTAAACATTAAGTGTGAATGAGTAAAGTTAGGTATGATTCCAAAGTGAGTTAGCAATATGAAAGAGCACAACATGGTTCGAAAAGGGTGTGTTTGAGGAAGTATGAACGAGCAAGGTTAAGTATGAACTTGAGATGATTTCGTAATACGAAAGGACATGAAATGATACGAGCAGGATGTGATAGAGGTTTAGGACTTTGTACTTGATATGTAAAGCGTGTGTGCATGTTTACACGTTTGATAAGATGTCACATGAGCATTCTGCATCATGACATGGACACTTTGCATTTCGACATGAGTTTCGGTTTGCGAAAAGAATACGAGTTTGAAAAGAATATTAAAGTTTTCGAAAAGCAACGATGGCTGCTGGTTGATCGCAGGGTATAAAAGTCACGCCTGCCAAAGCAGGGTATAAAAGCGTGATCTGTGAATCAACAGCAGGGTATAAAGTATTTTATGGGGCCGTGGACCTATCAGCACGGAAAATAAAGTTATTTTATGGGGCCGTGGACCTATCAGCACGGAAAATAAAGTTATTTTATAGGGCCGTGGACCTTTCAGCACGGATATATAAAATATGTTATGGGGCCATGGACCTATCAGCACGGAAAATAAAGTATTTTATGGGGCCGTGGACCTATCAGCACGGATATATGATGTATGTAATGGGGCCATGGACCTTTCAACACGGGGTATAAAGTTATATGTTATGGGGCCGTGGACCTTTCAGCATGGGGTATAAAGTTCTGTTTGCTGTGGGCTGATAACCCACAGGGTATAAAGTTCTGCTACGCGAAGAATATGATAAGAAGTATTATGAAAAGTTTTGTGAAATGACACGCATGACATGTTTACGAAAGAAGACATATGCATGGGTTTTGTGTGTGGTTTTGAAGAAGAACATGCATCATGATACACGAAGCATAAGATTTGACATGCAAGCAATGTTACTAGCATATGTTCTGTTTATGTGGTATGTTTGGCTCTATATGTTGGTTTCATTTTTTGTGTCAATTATGTGGCTTATTTGGATTTGATGAATCATTATAAAGATGATATTTGCTAACCCGAGCACCTTATTTTGGGAATTGTTTTATATACTGGTGACTCGTCATGTGTGGTCCCGTAAGGTGTATAGACGGGTTACTTGCTAGCGATGTTTTCGCTAAGAACAATTACTCTACCTCCTTTTCAGGTGAGCCAAAGTACAAGATGATTTTTGTAGAAGATATCGGCGAGTGGGCTCATTGGGACGATAGTCACTAAAATGGACAGGCTTACAGTCCTTATCCTTTAGTTGAGGGAGTTACTGTTAAAACTTTGTATTGAAGGATACTTGAGACACTCTCCCTGACACGTTTTATTTACGCTGTGTTTCTATGGGTTACATTGATGTTAGTGAAATTTTTAATTCTACGATGTTTCCGCTGATTTATCTTACGTCATGAATGACGTGTGCTTGATCTGCTTTGACGCTTCGTAGTTCTCATAGTAGGCTACGGCGGGTGCACTGGTTCCGATGACTGTGTCGGGCCGGGGCGCTACAGGTGGTATCAGAGACTAGGCTTCAGATCTATCTCGGAAACTTAGGTTCATGATCTTATAGCAAATTAAGATGTGATTTTCCCCTTAAGTTTGACCCTTAGGTATAAGTGATAATTTTCTAGAGTCTAAGTATGATCTGGGTTGGGTGTGTGTGAGCGCGTATATCATTTAAATTTCTATAATAATTTAAATTTCAGACCCCACTGATCTCTTGGACACAATTCTGTGATGCCCTTCTGAAGTGTTTCATGCCTGAGGCAGCAATCTTAGACAAGATAAGGCGTTCGACAGGCTGAAATAGGGTCGGATGACAGGGTCAGAGTATGCCGACCATTTTTATGCTTTTAGTAAACTCGTTCCTGTGATTATGTCTTGTAATCGCTTAAAGATGACAAAGTTTGAACGAGGTTTGGATTTGAGAATTCAGTCGGCAATTGTAAATGTAGAGATGAGAACCTACAAAGATTTGCTGGACACGTACTTTCACGTTAAGAGGGATTTCTGCAGAATAGCTGCAAGAGAGGCCGGTGCAAGATACTCTGACAGAGATAAGAGGCCAAGGGAGGAGATTGGATTTGGTGACAGGTCTGGACATTGGGTTAAGATTCAGAAAAGAGGCCCAGTCGGGAAGTTTTCAGAGACCCCCGCCACAGAGTCCAGTTGTACACCGGGCTGTAGGAGTTGCCGCATTGTTATAAGAGCCATGACAGTGAATGTGGGAAGGTGGTAGGAGTATGTTATCGATGCGAATAGGGGGCAACCTTATTAGGGATTGCCCGGAGATAAGGAAGAATGATCCGGGAGAAGCGGCTCAGCGGCCGAGGGCAAAGCCGAGGATGAATGTCTGCGTCAATTTCATGACTGACACGGATATTTAGGAAGTCACCGACGTGGTATGAGGGACAATTTTTGTGAATAAGAAATTGGCCAATGTACTTTTCGACAGCGGCATGAACCACTCTTTCGTGGCAAAGGAATTCGTTAAGCGCCTTTGTGGTTCACTAGAATAGTTGGAGACTGTGTACCGTGTCTAAGCGTCGAGATCAAATTAAGATCTCACACCAACATTTACTGTCGATTAAAACAAGGTACAGTTAAGAATTCTGAGATTTCCAAGGTGATTGCCGTTGATTCGAAGAAAGTTGAAAAGTTAGCACCGAGTGGTCTAACCCCATTGTTACCGAAGTGCGGAGTTTCTTGGGTCTAGCTAGTTATTACGGGAAGTTTGTCGTGGGACTTTCGACAATAGCGCAGCCCTCAGTCGGCTTACTCAAAAGAAATCCAAGTTTGAGAGGACGGGAGAATGCGAGAAAAGATTCGCAAAGCTCAAGAAGAGATAAACCACATCTTCAGTAGTGGCTCAACCCTCCTATACAGAAAGGTTTCTATAGTAATGCGTCAAAAAAAATGGCCTAAGTATGTAAACTATAGCATAAGTTATGATTTTCCTTCCAAATCGAGTTGAGGGTAATACTTTACTTGTAGGTTGTGTTTTGATGTAACATGGGCGAGTTATCGTATGTGTTATGAGGCAAATAAAACCTTACGAACAAAATTAACCTACATATGATCTTGATCTTGCAGCAGTTGTGTTCGCCCTGAAGATTTAGCGGCACTTTTTATATGGGAAGAAGTGTACTATGTTTACTAATCGTAAGAGCCTAAAGTATCTGATCTTCTAGAAGGGTTGGACATGGGACAGCGGCGATGGTTGGAAATGCTAAAGGACTACGAGATGACAGTTAATTACCATCCGAGAAAAGCTAATAAAGTGGCTGATGCACTAAACAAGAAGTCTAACCATGCGTGACACCACCATTGGAGGGAGAAATGGAATAATTGGTCTAGATTCGATTGACTCTAAGGTGAATATTATGACAACATTGACCATCACATTGAGTCTGATCGATCGGGTGGAAGAGGCTCAGAATAATGATAAGACTTTGGGTGTTATTGCTGGAAACTGAGGTATGGTCAGGTTGATGGATTTCAGGCTAATGATGACGGGAGCCTATGGTTTAGTGGGTGACTATGTGTTCCCAGGGTGGATGGATTCAGAAGAGAAATTTTGTAGGAGACACACAGTTCGAATGTTATTTGTACAGCCCGGTAGCACAAAGAAGTACAGAGATCTCAAACAATATTATTAATGGTGAGGGATGAAGAGACATATTGCGGAGTTCATTGGGAGATGTCTGGTGTGTCAGTAAGTTGAGACTGAACATCAACAACCTAGTGGATTATTGATACCGTTGGAGCTTCCAGAGTAGAGATAGGAACTTATTACTATGGACTTTGTGGTTGATTACCGAAAACAAGTAGTGGATATAACATGATTTTGGTGATTGTGGATCGATCGACGAATCTGCACATTTTCTATCGGTCTCAAGGGAAGTATCTCTCGGAAGTTGGTAAATTTAGATATGGACAACATTGTCAGCCTACACGGTGTTCCAATAAGTATAGTGTCTGACCGAGACCAACGGTTCACTTCCAAGCTCTGGATAGTATTCTAGAGAGCCCTGGGTAAGGAGTTAAGGATGAGTACACCCTATCACCCTCAGACATGGACAGTCTGAACGGACTACGCATACTCTAAAAGACATGTTAAAAGCTGGTGTCCTTGATTTCAAAAGGAGTTGGGGAAGTAATGGTGAAGTTAATGGAGTTCTATCATAATAACAGTCACCACAGTGCAATTGATATGGCTCCTTTTGAAGCTTTGTATGGAAGGAAGTGTAGCTCCCTGGTTTATTAGGGTGAATTCGGTGGGAGGACCATCACCGAACATGAATGACTCGAGAAGACATTAGGAAGCGCGAGAGTCACTCGAGAAAGACTCAAGTCGGCTCAGGACCACAATAAAAGTTGGGTTGATTATAAACGAAGACCTTTGGAGTTTAACGTAGGTGAAAAGGTTTATTTAAAAGTATCACCTACGAAGGGTATTGTGAGAGTTGGAATCAAAGGCAAGTTAAGCCCGTTTTATTGATCCTTACGAGATACATGAGGAAGCGGGAGATTTGGCATTACCCCTGGTATTGGCGCAAGTCTATAACGTATTTCACGTATCATAGTTAAGAAAGTACATGACGAATTCAAGCCATGTGCTTGAAACCCGACCTTTGAAACTCAACGACGACGTTACTTACGGAGAGATACCCGTGAAATCGTAAATCGAAAGGACCCAGTGTTGAGGAAGCATGTGATCCCTTATGTGAATGTCAAGTGGAGCAAACACACAGAACGTGAGACCATTTAGGAGCTTGAAGAACAAATGCGAGGGAAGTATCCTCAACTTTGTAACTACGGTACGCAAGTTTCGAGGACGAAACTTTTTGTAAGTGGGGTGGAATGTCATATCCCGCAACTTTTGGGTCCGACATTAAATAATTAGGAAGCAACTTAAAGTATAATTGATTAATTGTATAGATTTATGAGGCATAATTGAATAAAATATAGGTGGAAAATAATCAAAAAAGCTGAATTAAGGAAAATTAGGCTAAAATACCCAAAACGCCCTCCCCACTTAAATGATGGGGGAGTTACAAAATCTAGTATAACTCCCCTTACACTATGGTGCCAACGGTTACAAGGCCAAAAGAGAGGGGAAAATGCCTAGAGAGGAAAGAGAAGGAGGAAGGATAAAGAAGAAGAAGAGAAGAAGAAAAGGAAGGGAGAACGGCCAATCTAGGTTCAATCCTTACCGGAATTCCGCAGTACACTCGTAGGCGCATTTAGATTCCAAGGCAAGTAATCTTTCTATACGCTTTACGCTAATTTTGTTACTTTAGGCCCTATGTTCTTACAAAGAGAAAACTTGGATCACACATTAGTAGCTTTGGTTTGCTTATGTTAAATGATTTACTATATGTAATTGTTGTTGCTAGATGCGTAAAGTCTTGTTCTTTGGGCCATATTTCTAAAAATAGTTGTGTGGTGCTTTGTTGTTTGTCAAGCATGCCCATGAAAGTGTATTCTTGATGTGTTTATTGGCTTGTTCTATTCTTGTGTTGATTGTCTACACTTAGATGTTTGAGAGTAAGTGCAGGGAATTGAAGGATGAATGATGGCATTGTTATAGACTTGTTGTGTTGGGAATGTTGATGGTATCTTTTGAAGGTTGTGAATGATAGAAGGTTAAGAGGGATATTATTAGACATAACTAAGTATCAATTCATGTTAGATGTATGGTAAGTATGGTGAATCTAGATGGTAAGATGGATTTTGAGAGGTTTAGCATGAAATGGTTGAAGGAGGAAGGAGATGTGAGGAAGTTACTGCAGAAAAACTGCAGTTTAGAACCGTCAGAACACTTCAAACACCTACATTAGGCGATTCAAGTCACATTAGGCGCCTAATGTAGGCGTTCAATGTGTCCCAGAGCATCCCCGTACACTTCGAACACCTACATTAGGCGCTCTATGTCACATTAGGCGCTTCATGTAGGCGTTCGATGTATACGGCACATCCCCGAACACTTCGAACGCCTAGTATAGGCGCTCCAAGTCACTTTAGGCGCCTCATGTGGCGTTCCAAGTGTACTGGAAGTCTTTTGACCCTTTAGGCGCCCTATGTATGGGTAGTAACTCTATACACTTCTTTTAAACATAAAATGCAAGGGTATTTGAGGTGTAATTGAGGAATAGATGGTAAGTTTGACTAAGTAAGAATAAGATTGAATCCCAAGTGAATTAGTGAGACGAACGGACTTGGAAAGATACGAACAGAGAGTGGTTGAGGTGCAAGACTGTATACTTGATATGTAAGATGTGTGCGAGATACATTTATTCTCTTTCATTGCTCATAAATTACAAAGTGTTTTGAAAGTGTGCTAGAGTTGTAAACATTAAGTGTGAATGAGTAGGGTTAAGTATGAATTCAAAGTGGATTCGCGATACGAACGGGCATGAAGTGGTATGAATGAGGTGTATTTGAGTTGTAAACATTAAGTGTGAATGAGTAAAGTTAGGTATGATTTCAAAGTGAGTTAGCAATATGAAAGAGCACAACATGGTTCGAAAAGGGTGTGTTTGAGGAAGTATGAATGAGCAAGGTTAAGTATGAACTTGAGATGATTTCGTAATACGAAAGGACATGAAATGATACGAGCAGGATGTGATAGAGGTTTAGGACTTTGTACTTGATATGTAAAGCGTGTGTGCATGTTTACACGTTTGATATGATGTCACATGAGCATTCTGCATCATGACATGGACACTTTGCATTTCGACATGAGTTTCGGTTTGCGAAAAGAATACGAGTTTGAAAAGAATATTAAAGTTTTCGAAAAGCAACGATGGCTGCTGGTTGATCGCAAGGTATAAAAGTCATGCCTGCGAAAGCAGGGTATAAAAGCGTAATCTGTGAATCAACAGCAGGGTATAAAGTATTTTATGGGGCCGTGGACCTTCCAGCACGGGGTATAAAGTTCTGTTTGCTGTGGACTGATCACTCACAGGGTATAAAGTTCTGCTACGCGAAGAATATGATAAGAAGTATTATGAAAAGTTTTGTGAAATGACACGCATGACATGTTTACGAAAGAAGACATATGCATGGGTTTTGTGTGTGGTTTTGAAGAAGAACATGCATCATGATACACGTGTAGGATCTGCAAGACACCACTAGAAGGGGGGGGGGGGTTGAATAGATGGTGCGGAAAGTGTGTTTTTAAAATTTCTTTAAACTTGAACAATTCAAGTTCTGAAAACAGATTCTGTTTTCAGGACCTGTATTAAAACGATTTTAAAACCAGGTTAGATGTCTCCAAAAATTATGAAATTTTGAGAGAACTTAGCCTCAGATGTTATGAGGGTCCCCTAAAAATTTCAAATAAAAATTCAACCTTTAACCCCTTCAAAAACCGTTAGTAATCAGATTGTGCAAATCTGCCAGAAACGGTAGATGGTTTTGAAAAATTAATTCCTATTTGTGTGAACGTTCAAATGCTCTGAAAATTTGACCACTAACTCCTTATATACTATATTTAAATGGGTTGAAACAGTTTTGGAAAATTGTTTTGGGAAGTAGGTCAACTACTATCAAAGTCTCAACCTTTGCAAGTCTGAAAATCAGACTGCACTAGTCTCAGAACTTTTGATGTTTAATTGACTTATACTTGTCCAAAAGGGTTGAAACTTGTGCCAAATTAACCCTAGAACGTGTAAGTATGTTTTTGGAAATTTTCGTAATTTTTGAAAATCTTTTACTATTTTTACGGATGCGAACAAGAAGGATAAACAGTGCAGTAACTGAAACGTAAATGCAGAAAGTAAATGGCACCAAGAATTTTATACTGGTTCGGTTATAAACAACCTACTCCAGTCTTCAAGGAACACCTTCCTTGGTTCACACTAATCACACACACGTAGTACACCTTACCGCAGGGTTGATAGAGTTACACCTAACTCCAACCCTTTACAAACCTTGTATTGTAAGTACAATTCGCACGAACACCACCACCTTGCTAGAATGAAGATTGATCACACCTTGATCAATCTTTTACAAAGATGTATGAATGTTGGTTTATCTCAAGCCTATTCAAGATTGAAAGAATATGAATACAATAGGCTTTTACAAGAAAAGAGAAAGAAAGAAGATGTAGGACAAGAAGAGTTTGGCTATTTGATCTCTTTGAATTGCAATGCTTGTTGTTGTTTTTGTTTGTTCTCTTCTTTTTCTTTTTAAGCTTGCAGCCGTCCCCCTATAGTGTATCCTCCCTCTTGAAAATTATCTTTTAAGTCCTTGAGAGAGTGTAAGACATCATTGTGACAAGGCCTTGCTTACTTGGCATCCTCCTATTGGATCATCATTTTGTCTTCGCTTACTTGGCATCCTCCTATTGGATCATCATGATGACATGGAAAAAATCTGAGATATACACTTTACCATGTGCCAAAAATCAATCATAAAATCATACCATAAATCAAGAATTACATCATAAATTGCAAGACCAAAAAATCCTTCCATATTCATGTCAAAAATCGGCCATAACAATCTTGCCATGCTGAATTTTTCAGCATGTGCATCATAGGGATAAAGTTCAAATCATTACCATTTTTCTTTGAATTTTCATCATAAAAATGAATCAAAAACTTATGTTAGGTATTGCTACCAATTAAGAAATGAACTTAGACATGTTTTGGCACTTAAATTCGGCCATCAATATTGAACACATGCTGAAAAATTTTCAGCATGTGTGATATGTAAAATATCACCATTTATTTATTTAAATTATATTCAACACCTTTCCATTTCTTCTTCCAATTAATCACATAATAAAAGATGACAAAATATGTCACATTGAATAGCAAATTTCGGCCACCCTAAGTTTAGTATGCTGAAATTTTCAGCATGTGACATAAGAGAGGTATACCTTGAATTCTTACCATTTGTAGCTTCTCTCTTCAATTCACCAACTTTGTATGATTTATCCTTGACCAATCAAGATGCCAACAAAGCTCCACATGTGCTCCAAATCAGCTATATGTGACGTTGAATGATGTGTATACATGTGCTGAAATTTATTTTTGCTAACTTTGTAAAATAGTGCACATTTAATAATACACACATGTAATATTCCAATCAGCCCTTAATTTAATTTTCTAGAACACTTTAAGATGTATATCATATGTAAAAAGTGTCTAGATACGTGTCACATGATGTACAAGAAAACGTTCCATGTTATGTGCGTAGAAAACCGAATTTTCGATATTTATCGATTACCCGATTTTTCTCTAATTTAAATTCCAACTTTTGCACATGTTATATATATTATGTTATACATAATATATATAATATATACTTTAAATCACAGCACTTGGCTGGCTTAAAGTGGTACCATTAGCATGTGACAAAATTAAACTTGGAATCTTCATATTTTGGCCTTAATGTGGGGTGATTTGTGTGTGCCAACATGGAAAGTATTTTTGGCTGAACATATCATGTATGGCACGAAATTTACATCAATTTTTTATGTATATGGGCTGGCCATTTATTTATGGCAAGTACGTGACACGTTGGCGAAGTTTCGGTATTCGCCCGATACGACAAATTTCGGTTTAGAACCTTTTATCGTGTCGTATTTAATTTGTCATCACCATATCTTATATCATATGATATAAGACCTGAATATACTAATAAATATGAGTTAAGTATAGTGGTGTGACGTTAACGTACGTACGTAGAATATATAACGTGTCGGTAGTACGTTGGAATACATGTGTATGTGCCTTTTTCAAAAAAATCTGAAAATATGTATAATATATGTGTATGGGGCGTGTATAATAAAGATGGGGAGGAGGAGAAAACTTTCCTTCCTTAGCCTTGTTGCCTTTGTGCCTTTTCCAAATGTAGCTTCCTTTAATGAACTACTTAGTTTATCAAACTAAGTACTTCACTTAATGAACTAGTTTAGTTCATTAATGGTGGCACCTGAAAATAGTATAAACACAACAAATGTTTGCCATATAATGTAAGCTTTAATGCTTCATGGCTCGTTAGTGCGGCAACATAATATATAAGCTAAATAAGGCAAGTAATGGCAAGTTATCATGCATACATGTACACATTTATATATGTATACGTTTATACATATATATAAACATTCAAATTGCTTATTTTGAAATCACTCAAACCCTCTTATTTCTACAACACGAAGCATAAGATTTGACATGCAAGCAATGTTACTAGCATATGTTCTGTTTATGTGGTATGTTTGGCTCTATATGTTGGTTTCATTTTGTGTGTCAATTATGTGGCTTATTTGGATTTGATGAATCATTATAAAGATGATATTTGCTAACCCGAGAACCTTATTTTGGGCATTGTTTTATATAGTGGTGACTCGTCATGTGTGGTCCCGTAAGGTGTATAGACGGGTTACTTGCTAGCGATGTTTTCGCTAAGAACAATTACTCTACCTCCTTTTCAGGTGAGCCAAAGTACAAGATGATTTTTGTAGAAGATATCGGCAAGTGGGCTCATTGGGACGATAGTCACTAAAATGGACAGGCTTACAGTCCTTATCCTTTAGTTGAGGGAGTTACTGTTAAAACTTTGTAATGAAGGATACTTTAGACACTCTCCCTGACACGTTTTATTTCCGCTATGTTTCTATGGGTTACATTGATGTTAGTGAAGTTTTTAATTCTACGATGTTTCCGCTGATTTATCTTACGCCATGAATGACGTGTGCTTGATCTGCTTTGACGCTTCGTAGTTCTCATAGTAGGCTACGTCGGGTGCACTGGTTCTGATGACAGTGTCGGGCCGGGGCGCTACAGGTTCTCACCATCTAAATGTTATTTTCAGGAGATTATCTCCAAGAAAATGATTGGCAGTGCTAACAAGGTCAATGGACTTTTTCTTCTTCAAGATGAAGATCCAAGTTCTCTCAGTAGTCAAACTAGTACAGGATCATGTACGATTGCTAGTAGGAATACTGAGAGTATTTTGCTATGGCATAACAAATTCACACATCCTAAACTCTTGTATCCCAGGAGTCTTGTGCCAGCTTTGTTTACTAATATAAAACCTTCTGATCTATGTCGTGAGATTGTTTGTTTGCAAAAATTTGCAGAACAAGTAATCCTAAGAAAAGCTGTAAGAGCAGTGCTCCATTTAGTTTATTTCCCTTAAACATGTGGGGACCTTCAAGGGTAGCTAATGTTAATGGGCCAAAGTGGTTTATCACCTTTGTAGATGATCAAACCAAGCTCACCTGGTTGTACTTGATGAAACAAAAGTATGAAGTTTGGAAAATTCTTAAAAGATTCATATGCATGATGCACAGCCAGTTTAATACTACAATAAAAAATTAGGAACTGATAATAGTCTTGAGTATTTGAAAATATCCTTAAAAGATTTTCTACATAATATGGGGATTCACTATCAGACATCATACACCTGTACTCCTCAACAAAATGAAGTAGCAGAAAGAAAGAATAAACATCTTCTTGAGGTGACCAGGGCCATCATGATGTCCATGAATGTTCCTAAGAACTACTGAGGTGAGGGTGTATTAACTGCTGCACACCTCATTGATAGAATGCCATCTAAGGTTCTTAGCTACATAAATCCTAAAAATGCTTTGTCTCAATACTGTCCTGAGTCTAATCTATTTTTCTGAACTACATATGAAAGTCTTTGGTTTTATTGTCTACAGCACATACCTGAGCAATATAGAATTAAACTGCATATGGGGTCTGAAAGGTGTATCTTTCTTTGGTACTTTTATATTCAGAAAGGGTACAAGTGTTGCTCACCTTCATCAAGGGAAATGTATGTTTCCCTGGATGTTGCATTTGATGAATCTAAGGCATTTTATGGAAAGGGTACAACTGACTCTGAACATGAAAAAGAATGCAACACATGGATTATCATTGATCTTCCTAATAATGAGAATGCAAGGGAAGTCAGAAATTTAGGTGAGGGGGAGAATCAGTACCCACCATAGGAAAATCAACATCTGGATAATAATGAGTAAGAGGTGTACAGACCCAGTGAGGAAGCAGAAGAAGAGTCTTCCTCTTTTAGGGAGATTGTCCTAATTGATGATAGACCTATTGCAATTAGGAAAGGAGTCAGAACATGTGTAAAGAAGATGTAATTCCATGGGGAACTACATCTCTTATAATTGTCCGAATGGAAAATCTAAAGAATTTGTTTCATCACTTGACTGTATAAGAAATATTGAGAAAGCCTTGGCACAAGCTCAGTAGAAAAAGGTTGTCACTGAAGAAATGACTACCTTGATCAAAAATGAGACTTGGGAATCGATACCTGCTAAGAAGGATATCAAACCTGTAAGATGCAAATGTATTTTCTCTGCCAACAACTCTGATGGCTCACTAAATAGGTATAAGACTAGGTTGGTTACTAAAGGGTTCACTTGAACGTTTGGTATTGACTATGAAGAGACTTTTGCACCGGTAGCAAAAGGTTAACAATGTAAGAATCATCTTTTCCCTGGTTGTTAATTTTGATTGGCCGCTCTTCCAACTTGACATTAAGAATGCATTTCATAATGGCAACTTAGAAGAAGAAGTTCATATGCACATTCCACCTGGTTTCACTTCTGAATCAAATAAAAACATGGTGTGTAAATTAAATAAGTCACTCTATGGCCTTAAATAATACCCTAGATCATGGTTTAAGAGGTTCAATACACCTATGGCATCTTTTGGTTTTTCTCAGTGCCTAAGTGATCACACTGCTATTTATAAAATTCACAAGCAGCATGTACTATGTTGTTATTCTTGTGTATGTTGATGACATAATTCTTAGTGGGAATCATCGAAGTAGTATTCAAGAAACAAAAGAATTGTTAGATAAGACATTTGAAGCTAAAGACTTAGGACAAATAAGGTATTTTCTTGGTGTGAAAGTGCCAGGACTACGAATGGAATCTGTATCTCCCAGAAGAAGTATATTTAAGATTTTCTGCAAGAAATGGGCATGATAAACTGGTTTGCACCCCAGTGGATCCTTGGTATAAGCCACAAACAGAAGGTGAGTCAAAATATACTAATAGACAGAGGTATCAAAGACTTACTGGTAAAGTTACTATACCTTTCTCATACTAGGCAATCTAGAAATAAGAGGGTTTGAGTGATTTCAAAATAAGCAATTGGAGTGCATATATATGTGTATAAACGTATACATACATAAATGTGTACATGTATGCATGATAACTTGCCATTACTTGCCTTATTTAGCTTATATATTATGTTGCCGTACTAACGAGCCATGAAGCATTAAAGCTTACATCATATGGCAAACATTTGTTGTGTTTATACTATTTTCAGGTGCCACCATTAATGAACTAAACTAGTTCATTAAGTGAAGTACTTAGTTTAATAAACTAAGTAGTTCATTAAAGGAAGCTTCATTTGGAAAAGGCACAAAGGCAACAAGGCTAAGGAAGGAAAGTTTTCTCCTCCTCCCCATCTTTATTATACACGCCACATATACATATAAAAATATATATTTTCAGATTTTTTGAAAAAGGCACATACACATGTATTCCAACGTACTACCGACACGTTATACATTTTATGTACGTACGTTAACGTCACACCACTATACTTAACTCATATTTATGAGTATATTCAGGTCTTATATCATATGATATAAGATATGGTGATGACAAATCAAATACGACACGATAAAAGGTTCTAAACCGAAATTTGTCGTTTCGGGCGAATACCGAAACTTCGCCAACGTGTCACATACTTGCCATAAATAAATGGCCAGACCATATACATCAAAATATGATGTAAATTTCGTGCACATGACATAATAATCAGCCAAAAATACTTTCCATGTTGGCACACACAAATTACTCTACATTAAGGCCAAAATGTGAAGATTCCAAGTTTAATTTTGTCACATGCTAATGGTACCACTTTAAACCAGCCAAGTGCTGAGATTTAAAGTATATATTATATATATTATGTATAACATAATATATATAACATGTGCAAAAGTTGGAATTTAAATTAGAGAAAAATCGGGTAATCGATAAATATCGAAAATTCGGCTTTCTGCGCACATAACATGGAACGTTTTTCTTGTACATCATGTGACACGTATCTAGACACTTTTTACATATGATATACATCTTAAAGTGTTCTAGAAAATTAAATTAAGGGCTGATTGGAATATTACATGTGTGTATTATTAAATGTGCATTATTTTACAAAGTTAGCAAAAATAAATTTCAGCAATTGTACATACACCTTCCAACGCACATACAGCTGATTTGGAGCACATGTGGAGCTTTGTTGGAATATTGATTGGTCAAGGATCAATCATACATTGTTGGTGAATTAAAGAGAAAAGCTATAAATGGTAAGAATTCAAATATATCTCACTTATGTCACATGCTGAAAATTTCAGCATGTTGAAGCAAGGCTGGCCGAATTTTGACATTAAAGGTAACATATTTTGTCATCTTTTATTAGGTGATTGATTAGAAGAAGATATGGTAAGGCTTTGAATAATATTTAAATAATTAAATGGTGATATTTCTACATATCAAATGCTGAAAAGTTTTCAGCATGTGTACAAGGTGTATGGCCGAATTTGAAGAGCAAATTATGTCCAAGTTCATTTCTTAATTGGTAGCAATACTTACCATATATTGTTGATTCATTTTTATGGTGAAAATTTAAAGAAAAATGGTAATCATTTGAACTTTATCCCCATGATGCACATGCTGAATTTTCAGCATGGCAAGAGAGCTACAATGGCCGATTTTATGGATTGATTTGGAAGAATTTTATTGTCTTGCAATTTATGGTGTATCTCTTGAGTTATGGAATGATTTTATGATTGATTTTTGGCACATGGTAAAGTATATATCTCAGATTTTTCCATGTCATCATGATGACAATGTTGAACCAATAAGGAGGTGCCAAGTAAGCGAAGACTAAATGATGACCCAATAGGAAGATGCCAAGTAAGCAAGGCATTGTCACAATGATGTCTTACACTCTCTCAAGGACTTAAAAGATAATTTTCAAGAGGGAGACATGCCATAGGGGGGACGGCTGCAAGCTTAAAAAGAAAAAGAAGAGAGCAAGCAAATACAAGAACAAGATTGCAATTCAAAGAGATCAAAAAAAGCCTAGCTCTTCTTCTCCTACATCTTCTTTCTTTCTCTTTTCTTGTAAAGCCTATTGTTTTCATATCTTTCAATCTTGAATAGGCTTGAGATAAACCACCATTCATATATCTTTGTAAAAGATTGATCAAGGTGTGATCAATCTTCATTCTAGCAAGGTGGTGGTGTTCGTGTGAATTGTACTCGTCATACAAGGTTTGGAAAGGGTTGGAGTTAGGTGTAACTCTATCAACCCTGCGGTAAGGTGTACTGCGTGTGTGTGATTAGTGTGAACCAAGGAAGGTGTTCCTTGAAGACTGGAGTAGGTTGTTTATAACCGAACCAGTATAAAATTCTTGGTGCCATTTACTTTCTGCATTTACTTTTCAGTTACTGCACTGATTATCCTTCTTGTTCGCATTCGTAAAAATAGTTAACGAATTTCAAAAATCACGACAATTTCCAGAAAGATACTCACACGTTCTAGGGTTATTTTGGAACAAGTTTCAACCCTTTTGGACAAGTATAAGTCAATCAAACATCAAAGGTTCTGAGACTAGTGCAGTCTGATTTTCAGATTTGCAAAGGTTGAGACTTTGATTGTAGTTGACCTACTTCCCAAAAGAATTTTCCAAAACTGTTTCAATCCATTTAAATATAGTATATAAGGAGTTAGTGGCCAAATTTTCAGAGCATTTGCACGTTCACACAAATAGGAATTAATTTTTCAAAACCATCTACCGGTTCTGGCAGATTTACACAATCTGATTACCAACGGTTTTTGAAGGGGTTACAGGTTGAATTTTAATTTGAAATTTTTAGGGGACCCTCATAACATCTGAGGCTAAGTTCTCTCAAAATTTCATAATTTTTGGAGACCTCTAACCTAGTTTTAAAAATGTTTTAAAACTGGTCCTGAAAACAGAATCTGTTTTCAGAACTTGAATTGTTCAAGTTTAAAGAAATTTTAAAAACCACACATTCCGCACCATCTTTTCAACCCCCCCTTCTAGTGGTGTATTTCAGATCCTACAATTGGTATCAGAGCGCAGGAATACTCACTTCAAGAAATCCAACGATTCAGTAAGATGGCATCCACAAATCTCAAAACCGAGCAAGAAGGTATGTCGAGCCAAAGGCCTCCACTTTTTGACGGTGAGTCGTTTATTTAGTGGAAACTTAGGATGAAGCTTTTTCTTATGGCTATAGATATAGATCTTTGGTCAATCATTGAAGATGGTCCTTATGTCCCATCTAATGTATCCACTGTAGACGGAGTTACTTTAGAAGTTATTAAAACTAGACAAGAATATACGAGTGATGATAAAAAGAAACTTAGTATGAATGCTAGGGCTATGCAATTGCTTTTAAACGGATTAAGTAAAAGTGAGTCTAGTTATGTGTCAAACTGTTCGAGTGCACAAGAAATGTGGAGGATACTAGAAATGAAACACGAAGGCACGAGTCAAGTAAAAGAGTCAAAAATTAACATGCTCATGTCCACACTTGAGTCTTTTAAATTATTGCCCAATGAGTCTATTGTAGATATGGATCTTCGTTTGACTAACATCTACAACTCCCTTGAGTCTCTTGGTAAGGCTTTTACTACGCAGGAAAAGGTGCAGAAAGTCCTACGAAGCCTTCCTTCTGAATGAGACCCAAAAGTGACCGCAATAGAAGAGAGCAAGGAAACTAAATCAATAAAGATGGAAGAACTAATCGGATCACTTAAAGTTTATGAAAATAAACTCATCATATGGAAATCGGAATCATCTAAACAAAGTAAAGCTATTGCTTTTAAATCAAATGAATACGTCTCCCCTCCCTCCGATCACGTAGATGATAGTGATTCCGAATCGGAAAATGATGACCTAATTCTATTGGCTAAAGGACTAAGAAAATTTATGAGAAGGTCATTTAGAAACAAAAACAAGGGCATTACAACTAAGAGAAATAAGAACAAGTCAAACGATAAAGATGTTAAATGTGGTAAACTCGGACACTTATCATATGACTGCCCAAATAAAGAAAAGCAAACTACTAAATACCCTGACAAGGAGCGGAACAAAAATAGACTCGTCTCAGAACCCAAACAAAGGAAACGTGCTCTAAAGGCCTCCACCTGGAGTGATTCATCAGATTCTGAAACTGAGACCGAAGAGGAGACCGCACAAGTATGCTTTGCATCCAAAGCATCTAATGAGGTATCATCTGATTCTGACTCTGACTCTGAACCTTCTTATGATGATCTTTTTAGTCAGTATCTAGAATTGCATAAATTCACTAAGACTCTCGCTAAAGAAAAGAAACGATTAATTGAAGACAAGAAACTGTTAGAATCTTCTAACGAGAATCTTGTCACTCAATTAAGCGATTCAAAGAAAGAGTCATCATGCGTCATCACTGCATTAAAGACTGAGATTTCATCATTAACCACTCAAAATAATGAAATGAAATCCGAGATTTCAAATTTGAAATCAAGGAATACAGATTTAAAGAAAATGATGAAACAGTTTGATACAGGGTCCAACATGCTGCATCGCATCATATTATCACAAAAGCATGACAGCGACAAAACTGGACTGGGATACGTTGATACTAACGAAGTATCAACCAAACCAACCAAGTTTGTTGTGTCTAAGAAAGTAGACACCCCTAAGCCGCAAGTGGCGTCTAAGATGACGCAGAAAACGCCCCCTTCCTCACGCCCCATCTCTTCATATCATGTGAAATATAACTTTGTACCTTATCGATATGAAAAGAAGAGAATAATGCATACACGGAATTCATATCATCCACGCACTATGCACACACACACAAGGACATATCAAAAACGTCCTTCATTTGATGAGTATAAGGGAGTCCTTGGGCAAAGGCCCAAAGTGCATGCACCACATGTCTATTATATCGCACCTTCATCTACATTCTTGCCATTTGGTAGACCGAGAAGGATCACCCAAGTATGGGTACCGAAAGGTACCTTTACCAAAAGGTGATTAACTAACTCGAAAGGACCCAAAATTAAAAGGGTACCTAAATCACTTTTTCACATTGCAGGGAGACCACACTTCGAAAGACACATCAATAAAGTGGTTCCTTGACAGTGGTTGCTCGAGGCACATGACGGGTGACCCGAGCTTGTTCTCCAAATTAAAGAAGGTCACAAAAGGCGGATCCGTGACCTTTGGAGACAACAATGAAGGCAAGATCATTGGAAAAGGTACGATTGGTAATCCGAACACACTCCAAATCTCCAACGTATTTTTGGTAAGCAACTTATCCTACAATCTTCTTAGCATTTCTCAATTTGTTGACAATGGTTTTAATGTGTGTTTTACTCACCCTTATTGCAACATAATAAATAAAAATGGAGAAACCGTTTTAAAAGGAAAACGAGAAGGCAATATTTTTATGCTATCTATGGATGATGTAGTAGACGCTAAAGTTAAGTGTTTTATGTCAAATGAGCCCAATGTGAATTTATGGCATAGACGTTTAGGACACATTGGCATTTCCATACTAGAAAAACTTCAACGAAAGAACCTAGTACGGGGATTGCCTACGCTTGATTTAGACAACTTTCAGTTGTGTGAATCTTGCATAAAAGGCAAACAAACGCGTGAGTCACTTAAGCCAAAAAATGAAATAAGCACGACTAGAATATTAGAACTATTGCATATCGATTTGTTTGGTCCTAGTCGCACTACAAGCCTTGGTGGGCGTCACTATGCATGCGTAATTGTTGATGACTTTTCTCGTTACACTTGGACTTTATTTCTTGCACATAAGGATGATAGCGCCGTTGAGATTGCTAAATTAATTAAACAACTTGAAAATCAATACGGTGTAAATGTGAAAAGGATAAGAAGCGATAGAGGCGGTGAGTTTAAAAACAAAGAGATGATTTTGTTTTGTGAAGAAAAATGAATTAAACATGAGTTTTCGCCACCTAGAACTCCACAACTAAATGGAGTAGTAGAAAGAAAGAATCGTACATTACAAGAAATCGCTAGAACTATGCTTTGCGAAAATAAATTGCCTAGATTTCTGTGGACGGAAGCCGTAAATTGTGCATGCTATATTGTAAATCGCCTATCTATAAGAAAGAAAATAAACAAGATGCCTTATGAGATTTTGAATGATCGCATGCCTAAGATTGACTATTTTCGTGTGTTTGGATGCAAATGTTTTGTCTTGAATACAAAAGATAATTTAGATAAATTTGAATCCAAATCAATTGAGTGCATTTTTGTTGGATATTCTATAAATTCAAAGGCATATAGATGTTATGATCCTCTCACTAGACAAATTATAGAATCTATTCATGTTAAATTCAATGAATTTGGTGAGATTGATAAAGATAAGGAATATGACGATGATTTTGAATTGAAACCCGTTTTGAATGAAGATAATGATTCTTTTGATATGCATGATATGAATGAGACACTAGAAATGCATGATCATATAGAAATGCATGATAACTTAGAAAATAATCAACCAAGATGGCATAGAGATCACCCACATGATCTCATCATAGGCGACCTCACTCACGGTGTGCGACCACGTAGAAGAATCACTTCAGATTAAATAAATGAATTTCATGCTATGATTTCTGAAATTGAGCCCAAAAATGTGCATGATGCTTTGAGTGATTCATCTTCGATTGATGCTATGCATGACGAACTTAATCAATTCGTTAGAACTGATGTATGGGATTTAGTGCCACGACCACAAGATAAGACTATTATAGGCACAAAGTGGGTATTTAGGAATAAAATGAATGAAGAAGGAAAGGTTGTTAGAAATAAAGCGAGACTTGTTGCACAAGGATATAATCAAGAAAAAGGAATTGACTATGATGAAACATTCGCACCCGTAGCACGTCTAGAAGCTATACGACTATTACTTGCTATTGCTTGCATGAAAGATTTTAAATTATATCAAATGGATGTAAAAAGTGCTTTCCTAAACGGATTCATACAAGAAGAAGTATACGTGAAGCAACCACCCGGTTTTGAAGATTTGAAACATCCAAATCACGTGTACAAACTAAAGAAGGCACTATAAGGCCTAAAGCAAGCACCGAGAGCATGGTATGATCGTTTTGCTACTTTCCTTTTAGAAAATAATTTTAAACGTGGTACTATAGATAGTACACTATTTTTGAAACAAGAAAAATCAGATTTACTTATTATTCAAATCTACGTAGATGACATTATTTTTGGCTCTACCTCACTTAGACTTGTTAAAGATTTTAAAAATTGCATGAAATCTGAATTTGAAATGTCTATGGTTGGTGAACTTAATTATTTTCTTGGCTTGCAGGTTAAGCAAACGAGTAAAGGAATTAATATAAGCCAAGCGAAATATGTTAATGACATGATCAAAAAGTATAATTTTGAAAATTTGAAACCATCCCCCACCCCTATGAGTGTCACTACTAAATTAGACAAAGACGACAATGGTAAAGACGTTGATAATGGATTATATCGATCTATGATAGGTTCTTTGCTATATTTAACTGCTAGTAGGCCTGACATCATGTTTAGTGTATGCATGTGTGCTCGTTTTCAAAGTCAACCTAAGGTGTCACACTTAAATGCGGTAAAAAGAATATTCCGTTATATTAAGCACACGCCCACCTTAGGTATTTGGTACGATAAGGATTCTACATTTGACTTACATGCTTACACTGATGCAGATTATGGCGGCTGCTAAATAGATAAAAAAAGCACGAGCGGAACTTGCCAATTTATAGGAAATTCCCTTATTTCATGGTTTTCCAAAAAGCAAGCAAGTGTTGCTTTGTCCACTACGGAGGCTGAGTACATGGCTCTTAGCCTTTGTTGCACACATTTGTTGTGGATAAAACAACAACTTGTGGACTTTGGAATTACCGTAAATAAAATTCCTATATATTGTGATAGTATGAGTGCAATAAATTTGTCTAAGAATCCCGTGTTACATTCTAAGGCTAAGCATATAGAAGTACGATATCACTTTCTTCGTGATCACGTTAACAATGGAAATATTGTCATAGATCACGTACGCACAGAAGCACAAGTAGCGGATATATTTACAAAGGCCTTAAATCAAGCCACATATGAATCTCTTCGTTCTAAATTAGGCATGATTCCCGTTGATATGATTTGATTTGACATTATTTGATTTACTTTCCTTTTTGACAGGAATCTTTTGATTTACTTTCCAAAATAAAGGGGGAGAGAAAAGCATGATTTAAGGGGGAGAGAGACACTGATTGATATTAATTGATATTGATTGATCTTAATTGCACAAATCAAGGGGGAGCCGGATTTGAAATTCGAAATTCAAATTTGTGCATGGTTCAAGGGGGAGAGATAGTATTTAAATCATGTACACAAGTTATTTTGAAAATCATCAAAAGGGGGAGATTGTAGAAATAAGAGGGTTTGAGTGATTTCAAAATAAGCAATTTGAATGCATATATATGTGTATAAATGTATACATACATAAATGTGTACATGTAGGCATGATAACTTGCCATTACTTGCCTTATTTAGCTTATATATTATGTTGCCGTACTAACGAGCCATGAAGCATTAAAGCTTAAATCATATGGCAAACATTTGTTGTGTTTATACTATTTTCAGGTGCCACCATTAATGAACTAAACTAGTTCATTAAGTGAAGTACTTAGTTTAATAAACTAAGTAGTTCATTAAAGGAAGCTTCATTTGGAAAAGGCACAAAGGCAACAAGGCTAAGGAAGGAAAGTTTTCTCCTCCTCCCCATCTTTATTATACACGCCACATATACATATAAAAATATATATTTTCAGATTTTTTGAAAAAGGCACATACACATGTATTCCAACGTACTACCGACACGTTATACATTTTATGTATGTACGTTAACGTCACACCACTATACTTAACTCATATTTATGAGTATATTCAGGTCTTATATCATATGATATAAGATATGGTGATGAAAAATCAAATACGACACGATAAAAGGTTCTAAACCGAAATTTGTCGTATCGGGCGAATACCGAAACTTCGTCAACGTGTCACGTACTTGACATAAATAAATGGCCAGCCCATATACATCAAAATATGATGTAAATTTCGTGCACATGACATAATAATCAGCCAAAAATACTTTCCATGTTGGCACACACAAATTACTCTACATTAAGGCCAAAATGTGAAGATTCCAAGTTTAATTTTGTCACATGCTAATGGTACCACTTTAAACCAGCCAAGTGCTGAGATTTAAAGTATATATTATATATATTATGTATAACATAATATATATAACATGTGCAAAAGTTGGAATTTAAATTAGAGAAAAATCGGGTAATCGATAAATATCGAAAATTCGGCTTTCTACGCACATAACATGGAACGTTTTTCTTGTACATCACGTGACACGTATCTAGACACTTTTTACATATGATATACATCTTAAAGTGTTCTAGAAAATTAAATTAAGGGCTGATTGGAATATTACATGTGTGTATTATTAAATGTGCATTATTTTACAAAGTTAGCAAAAATAAATTTCAGCAATTGTACATACACCTTCCAACGCACATACAGCTGATTTGGAGCACATGTGGAGCTTTGTTGTCATATTGATTGGTCAAGGATCAATCATACATTGTTGGTGAATTAAAGAGAAAAGCTACAAATGGTAAGAATTCAAATATATCTCACTTATGTCACATGCTGAAAATTTCAGCATGTTGAAGCAAGGCTGGCCGAATTTTGACATTAAAGGTAACATATTTTGTCATCTTTTATTAGGTGATTGATTAGAAGAAGATATGGTAAGGCTTTGAATAATATTTAAATAAATAAATGGTGATATTTCTACATATCACATGCTGAAAATTTTTCAGCATGTGTACAAGGTGTATGGCCGAATTTGAAGAGCAAATTGTGTCCAAGTTCATTTCTTAATTGGTAGCAATACTTACCATATATTGTTGATTCATTTTTATGGTGAAAATATAAAGAAAAATGGTAATGATTTGAACTTTATCCCCATGATGCACATGCTGAATTTTCAGCATGGCAAGAGAGCTACAATGGCCGATTTTATGGATTGATTTGGTAGAATTTTATTGTCTTGCAATTTATGGTGTATCTCTTGAGTTATGGAATGATTTTATGATTGATTTTTGGCACATGGTAAAGTGTATATCTCAGATTTTTTCCATGTCATCATGATGACAATGTTCAACCAATAAGGAGGTGCCAAGTAAGCGAAGACTAAATGATGACCCAATAGGAAGATGCCAGGTAAGCAAGGCATTGTCACAATGATGTCTTACACTCTCTCAAGGACTTAAAAGATAATTTTCAAGAGGGAGACATGCCATAGGGGGGACGGCTGCAAGCTTAAAAAGAAAAAGAAGAGAGCAAACAAATACAAGAACAAGATTGCAATTCAAAGAGATCAAAAAAAGCCTAGCTCTTCTTCTCCTACATCTTCTTTCTTTCTCTTTTCTTGTAAAGCCTATTGTTTTCATATCTTTCAATCTTGAATAGGCTTGAGATAAACCACCATTCATATATCTTTGTAAAAGATTGATCAATGTGTGATCAATCTTCATTCTAGCAAGGTGGTGGTGTTCGTGTGAATTGTACTCGTCATACAAGGCTTGTAAAGGGTTTGAGTTAGGTGTAACTCTATCAACCTGCGGTAAGGTGTACTGCATGTGTGTGATTAGTGTGAACCAAGGAAGGTGTTCCTTGAAGACTGGAGTAGGTTGTTTATAACCGAACCAGTATAAAATTCTTGGTGCCATTTACTTTCTGCATTTACTTTTCAGTTACTGCACTGATTATCCTTCTTGTTCGCATTCGTAAAAATAGTTAACAAATTTCAAAAATCACGAAAATTTCCAGAAAGATACTCACACGTTCTAGGGTTATTTTGGCATAAGTTTCAACCCTTTTGGACAAGTATAAGTCAATCAAACCTCAAAAGTTCTGAGACTAGTGCAGTCTGATTTTCAGACTTGCAAAGGTTGAGACTTTGATTGTAGTTGACCTACTTCCCAAAAGAATTTTCCAAAACTGTTTGAACCCATTTAAATATAGTATATAAGGAGTTAGTGGTCAAATTTTCAGAGCATTTTCACGTTCACACAAATAGGAATTAATTTTTCAAAACCATCTACCGGTTCTGGCAGATTTACACAATCTGATTACCAACGGTTTTTGAAGGGGTTACAGGTTGAATTTTAATTTGAAATTTTTAGGGGACCCTCATAACATCTGAGGCTAAGTTCTCTCAAAATTTCATAATTTTTGGAGACCTCTAACCTAGTTTTAAAAACGTTTTAAAACTGGTCCTGAAAACAGAATCTGTTTTCAGAACTTGAATTGTTCAAGTTTAAAGAAATTTTAAAAACCACACTTTCCGCACCATCTATTCAACCCCCCCCCCCCCTTCTAGTGGTGCCTTTCAGATCCTACAGGCAAGACATATGTTGTGGAGTAAGTTTCATTACTCAATTCATGCACAATCCTACTACTGATCACTATAATTGTGCTCTGAGAATCTTAAGGTACCTAAAATATAATCCTGTTCAGGGGCTAGTTCTTTAATAAACTGACATCAGAGATATACAAGTCTTCACTGATGCAGATTGGGCAGGTTTTGAGACTGATATGAGATCTACATATGGCTAAGCCAATTATCTATAGGGAAACTTGGTAACTTAGAGAAGCGAAAAGCAACAGATTGTCTCTAGAAGTAGTGCCGAAGCTGAATTAAGAGCCTTAACCCTTGCTGTGTGTGAAGGCTTACGGATCAACCGGGTGATGAAGGATCTTAAGATTGCTGTCCAGCTTCCTATCCATGTTCACTCTGACAACATATCTGCAATTCATATAACTGAAAATCCTATGCAACATGACAAATCCAAGCACATTAAAATTGACAGACACTTCTTAAGAGAGAAGATAGAGGACAAAGAGCTAAAGCTTCACTTCATCAGGTCCAAGGAACATATTGCAGATATACTCACCAAACCAATATGTGTTCAATTCTTCAATTCACTACTTAACATGCAAAAGTGTATCAACATATACACCTCAATCTTGAGGGAGAGTGTTGGAATACAGACTATATCTAAAGAAGGTACAAACCATGCCAAGCCACAAAATGTACATGCCAAGCATGCCAGGCTCACAATCACGTGCCAAGTGTGCCAGACTCACACTGGCATGCCAAGCTACTGACCTGATCATTGAGGCATTATGCCGAGCACTTTCTTTAAGGCGTTGAACACCTATTAATTGTATCAAGTTAATGTATATTGTGTTATTTGATGAGAGGACTATAGAATTTCATCAACTTGATGATGTAGGATTAGTTTAAACCGTTGGTCATTATCCGGCAAAGTAGCCGTTGAAGTGTCATTGTCGCCTTTTCTAGCCGTTGGTGCCATCCGTGTATATATGCCTTCAATGGACATTTATAAATAACACGAGTGAATTTCTTCTCTTCTTGTGTGATTATTGAGTGATAATTGAAGTGTGTTTATATATTCACTAGCCACGAGTAATAATAAATCGTCAGTGTGGTACGATGCCATGAAAAAAAAGATGGAACCAATGGATAAAAACAATGTCTGGGAGCTGTTTTGTTAGAAAACAGAGCGTCTGTGGTGGGATGCGAATGGGTCTTTAAGACAAAAAGAGACTCATTTAGTAACATTGAGCATTATAAGGCCAGACTTATAACCAAATGCTTCACTCAAAAAGAAGGCATTCATTACCATGCAACCTTCTCTCTGGTCTCAAAAAAGGATTCATTTCAAATAATCCTGGCACTAGTAGCTCGTTTTGATCTTGATATATATCAAATGGATGTGAAAACTGCGTTTCTTAATGAGGTTCTTGATGAAGAGGTATACATGCATCAACTAGAAGGCTTTACCAATTCTGATAATGATCACTCGGTTCACAAATTGAATAGATCAATATATGTGCTTAAACAGACTTCACTTCAATGGAACATTAGGTTTCATCAAGCAATCTCTTCATTTGGTTATGTAGAGATTATTTTATCAATGTATATATCTCAAGATCAGTGAGAGCAAATATATATTTTTTCCGTCCTATATGTGGATGATATTCTGTTGGCGAGCAGTGATCTTGGGTTATTGCAATAGACTAAGACATTCTCACTTAGAACTTTGATATAAAGGATATGACTGAATCCTCTTATGTCTTTCGTATAGAGTTTCACAGAGGTAGAACAAGTATAATACATAGTCTTTCTTAAAAAGGCTAAATTAACTAAGTATTTGAGAAATTCGGCATGCGGAATTGTGCATCCGTTGCGTCACCATTTTCAAAGGAGAAAAGTTCAGTGTCAGCTAGTGTCCTAATAATACATTGGAAGATGATCAAATGAAAGGCATTCTATATGCCTTGCTCATTGGGAGCCTTTCGTAGGCATTACTCTATACCAGACATGATACTGCATTTGAGGTCAGAGTGCTTGATAGATATCAAAGAAACCCTTGAATGATGCGAAGAGAGTGTTGAGATATTTACAAGGAATCAAAGATCATAAGGTCATATACGGATGATCAGAGAATTTGGAAGTAATCGGATATTTTGATGTTGATTATTCTGGTTTTGTGGATACAAATAAATCTATTTCTGGGTACATTTTTCTTCTGGTTGGAGTAGCAATAAGGAATCCATTACTTGCTTCATCTATAATAGAGACAAAGTTTCTTACATGCTATGAAGCTACTTCACAGGCTTTATGGACGAGAAATTTCATCAGTGGTCTAAAAATTATCGATATTATTGATAGACCCACAGAGTTTTTGAGACAATTCAGCTGCTGTATTCTGTACGAAAATAATATAAGTGGGAGTCACAGTAAGAATTGTTAGTGTATGTGCCCTAGGCCATGATTTGGATATTTATGTTATGCATTTATTATTAATAAACGAGGTTTTATTATCATTATTGTTGGTTAGTATGTTACACAATTTTGATATATGTCCCTGATTCATTATTGTTATAGAGATAAAATAATTTATAATCAGTATGAGTATTGATTTGATAATCATGAGATGATTATGTGTATGGTGATACGAATCAATCTCATAGATACTTGTTAGAGAACAGTGTATTGGATAGACCCATCATGAGATTACTACATGGATTAGCGTCATAAGTAAATCTCGTGATAGTCATGTTTTAATCCTTTGACTTGAGATTGTCATAGTTTTTAACATAAGGACTATTATATTTTGACATGATCAAACGTTATTCGTAACTGGATAATAATAAAGGTCACGATTGAATGTGATAGAAATTATGTAGAGGATATTGAACAATCAAGATAGAATTTGTCCCTCTCTTTTGAGAGAGATATCTTTGGGCCCCTCGATTAGTGAGATTGTGAAATGCATGGCCGTGCTCAAATTAATTGATAGTGTGATCAATATCATTTGTTTTATCTGTCTACTTAGAGATCGAGTAATCATATGTTTGAACTATATAAGTATGACGCTGACCATGACTTATGTTCAAACTAGATATCGTGTGATAAAGGGATTAATGCATGTACTATTATTAGGCTAGTTGGACGTTACTCGTATTAATTGGGTAGTTGTAATGCCTTGCTAGAGGCCAATTACGACTTGTTGGTTTAATAGAGATTTAATCAACTGCCAATTAATATGGGCCTACCGGGTCACACACAAGAATGCGTAAGGCTGAGATTAATAATATTAATATTGGATATTAATTATTATTATTATTATCGTTTTTAATATTAATAATATTAATATTGGATATTAATTATTATTATTATTATTTTCGTTTTTTTTATGTCTACGTATGTGTATATATATTTGTGTATCTCGTATACACTACACACAAAAAAAATATACAGAATCATCAAAGAAACCCTAGAGCCGTTTTTGTGAAAAACCGAGTTCTTCAGCCGCGCCGTTTGAAGAGCTAGCACTCCGGACAGAAGCGTTCGTGTGGATACCTACAGAGGGTGATCGTATTTTCGCACCTGCTTCATCTGCGTAATTCGGATCTACAAAGGTGATTTTCGAGTTTCTTTCATCGAATTAAACGAACAACATGGATCCTTGGTAGGAAATCGGAGACCAAGTTTTTGTTTTCCGTTGCGCGTTTTGCAGTGATCTCGGTTGATTTCCTAACAAGAATGTCGACATAAAGTATTTGAAGGTCAGAGATTACATTAAACAAAGAGAAGTAAAAATTGAATTGCATTAGTACGAAGTCAGTCGTTGTTAATCCTATGATTAAAGAATTGCCACTTAAAGTTTTTCTGTATCATACTACTAATAAAGGACTCCTTAGATCTCCTTGATTCGTTTTAGTTTGTTTTGTCTACACATTTGTTGACTTTGACTACGTGTATTTAAAATTGTTGGGATCTATTTGATCAATAGACGTTGACCCGTTAAGATGTTTTATATTAAATCATTCATTTTGTTTGATTGAATGTACGATGTATTGTAATTCTTAGAAGGGAGTGCTTCACATCAAAGCATAACTACCTTAATTCGTGTATCGTATTTTCTATCTAAAGTTTGGTGGTCAATAAATACAAATGACAATAAAGTTATGGTCATATTGTTCTGTCACTTATGATGTGTCATCTGTCCTTGACATGTGATTTAAGCGGGAGAATGTAAGAATCAATCACATTTATTGCAATTGATTCCAAGTGTCTCATAATTTATTGATAAATTACTAGTGTAGATCACATGGGTAAATGTATCGGTACGTTTATTGGTTAGAAACGTTGCAATTATTGACTACATTAATTATAAGACTTGATTTTAACTGATTGACAATCAACATAATTCCTTAATGGAAGGAATTGATTATCGGTTAAATATGGAAATGGGTCCGTAACCTAGCTTATAAATACGGAGCTTGTGATATTCCATCAATCCAAGCAAACAAGCATTCCAACATGCATAGGCTAGAAGGCTCTCTTCCTAAAAGGTTTGTCTCTCCAGTAGGCTTCCAGGTTGAAGGCGTTCGACTAAGCGACCATAATCGAAGGTAACTTTTATTCTTGCGCTGTTTTATTTTTGGCCCTACAGTTTTTTCTTTAGGGTTGAAGTCTTTGCAGTTTAAACTCGTTTCTTTATCTACAGTAACTAAAGTTTTATCCTCTTGGTCGATGAGATCATTTTTTTAATTGCCTTCTTCCTAAGCATATAGATTGTTTTTGATTTGATTGCTTGATTTAGGTAAATTGTTTTGGAAGGACGCAGTTGGCTATACCAGTGCACAAATTATTCAACTAACTGGAACTTTCTTAAACTAAATTCAGGTTGATGAGAAGAACTAGGGTTAATTAATTAGTTAACTAAAAGGTCTTAATTAGTGAATTGGAACTTTCTGTCCAATGCGATCCTTAGATTAAATTGTCGCCAAACTTGTTTTAGGGGTTTGATCCCTTGGGTCACTGGTCTTCATTGAAATATAATATATATGGTTATGGCAAATAGTTTAGTTAGCCTTAGTTTTTGACGCGTTGTGTTTGTGCATATATGTATGTATATTTATATATGTATATGTATTGCGTTTGTGTATGTATGTATATACTTATGCATGTATGTACGTATGAATGTATGTTTATATTTTTTTAAGACATACATATATGTTTATATGCTTATGAATATATATATATATATACATATCTATATATAGAAATCCGAATGCTGCGGTCCGGCGATCAAGTCCTTCGGCGGCAGTAGCCGCCGCCGCCTGCTTTTGCTATTGCTTTAATGCCGTGATCAGCGATTCCGGCTCCCTCTTCCTATACGACACCAAAGCAGTTCTCTTTTTCCCCATTCGCCAATCCCCTCGCTATGGCGGCTGCACCGACATTTGCTGCAGTCGTTGCCGGCTCCACCGCCCCGCCGATCTCAATATCGCCGAAGCCGGCTACTCGTTGTAAAGGTATCCCTATGGTTTCTTTCCTTGATTCAGAAATTGACGCTCTTGCTGCACCATTCCGATATTCACTAGTCGGCACTTTTTGGTATGGTCGTCACCCATTAAAAATTATACGAGAGGTTTTAGAGAAAATTGGGTTTCATCACGACCTTCGGATTACTCTGATTGATCAAACACATATTTTGACGAATTTTAACAATGAGGCTGATTATCTGCGGTGTTTTTATCGCCGTCCTTGGCATATCTCTGGGTGTCACATGAGGGTTACAAAGTGGACTGTTGATTTTGATCCATCGTCTGATGTCCCCATTGTGCCGGTTTGGATTGCCCTCCCTGCGTTACCTATCCACCTTCATCAGCAGGAAGCGTTATTTGAAATCGTCCGGCCCATTGGCTTGCCGATTAAACTTGATATTGCGACCTCCAAAGGACTGCGACCGTCTGTAGCTCGAGTGTGTGTAGAGCTTGATGTATCTCAAGAATTGCCACAGAAGATATATCTGCAAGCAAAAGGCCGTTTAATCTTGCAGACAATTGTTTACGAAGATTTACTCTTATTCTGCACTGCATGCCGTAGACTGGGACACGCACCCGCTGCATGCTCATCTAAAGGAGAGTCCAGTATACCACCGCCACCTCCTCCGCCTCCCCCGGCTCGTCAGCCCAAGACGCGCTGGACTCCAGTCAAGCGCAAATCCTCAGGGCATCCTTCGGCTCAGGAGGAAACATTTACTGGGGATGAACCCATGGGTCAAAATGCGCAAGCTTCATTACCTTCAGTTGATCCAGCACAGGCTCCAGATGATATATGTGACGTAGACCACGCCTCCGCCGATAATGTCCCATTGCCTTCTGATAATGCTCCCGATGATCCAACGCAGGATGAATTCTGTGATGCTGCAGATTATCATGTGCCTACTGACCTCACGCAGCTTGATATTTGGCACTCGTCCGATAATGATTTGCCTGCTACTTCCGTGGAGGAAATCACTATTGTACCTGCTGAAGTTGCCCGCCGCATGCAGCTCATGCAGACGTCGCCGGATGATGAGACCTTAATTTTGCGTCTGCAGGGCCTTGCAGAAGAAGCTGCGTTCATCCCAGTGGTTCCGCGTCGTAAACGTCGATCCCGCAAGGATCTACCTCCATTGTCGCCATCAACCATATTGACGCGTAGTGCATCTCATGTTATTCGGGGAAGTTCCTCTAACCTTACTCAATGAATATATTAATGTGGAATATTCGAGGCATGCGTGCCTCCCTGCCGCGGCTACACAATTTGATTAGAGAACATCGATTGAATCTACTTGCTTTGATTGAACCTAAACATACTCCATCACAAATAACTGGGTTTGGTTTACGTCTTGGTTTCTCGCAGTCTTATGCCTCGCAGTCAGAACATATTTGGTTTTTTTGGCGTGATAATGAGTTCCGTTTGCTTGCCATGCAGGACAATGATCAAGTGGTCCATTTCACATTACTGTCGCTATCATTGCAGTAAACGTTCGTACTTTCGTTGGTCTATGCGAAACATACACCCTCTCAGCGTCACATTCTATGGCATTCCTTGTGTGAATTCACTACGACATTGCAATTACCCTGACTTGTGGGGGGTGATTTCAATACTTTTAGATCTCTGGACGATCACAGTGGAAGATCCACTCCTTCTCTGACAGCTTTACAGGATTTTAATGAGTGTATCGAAGCCTGCTCTCTTATGTCCCCTCCATATCAAGGCACTAGGTTTACATGGGCGGAAGGCAGAGGTCTTGGCCGAGTTCGACGACGCTTGGACTGGATTTATGTCAACTCTGCGTTTCAAGATAGGTTTGAGAATTTGCAGTTAACTCATTTACCTCGCGCGACATCTGATCACACTCCACTACTATTTTTATGAAAAATGGGTTCTCCGCCATCCCGTCGCTCCTTTCGCTTTTTAGATGCCTGGCTCCATCATTCGGATTTTCAACCCTATGTGCACAATGCTTGGCAATCATATCCAACAACGGGTGGCATGCATGGATTCTATAAGAAGTTATTTGCCTTAAAAAGAGATATACAAAGGTGGAATAAAGATGTTTTTGGAAACATTTTCAGTAATCTGAAGCATGCAGAAGACTTGCTGACTAACGCAGAACAGAGATGGGATGAAACACCCACGGAAGATACGCGACACGCCTATTATAAGGCCAAGGCGGATTATTTGCTTGCATCGAATTATGAATTGCATTTCTGGAATCAAAAGGCAAGATTTAAATGGCTAAATGAAGGTGATGCTAATACCCGATATTTTCATTCACTTGTCAAAGGTAAACGCACACACCTTCGAATACAGCAAATACGAAACTCCGCGGGCGTCCTGCTAACTAGCCCGGATGATATCATGGCTGCTGTAGTCGAGTTCTATACTGAATTATTTGCTCGGGACGAAACACAAAACCACTTGGAGATCCTTTCACACATTCCATGTATAATATCTGAGCACGACAATCTCATGCTAACACAGCTTCCGTCAGAGTCGGAGGTAAAGACAGCAGTGTAGAGTTTAGATCCTCAAAGCGCAGCAGGGCCGGATGGATTTCATGGTAATTTTTATCGATCATGCTGGACCATAATATATTCTGATGTACTTAAAGCGGTGCGGGAGTTCTTTCTTGGAGTTCCGCAACAAGCAGTTATGGCTAGTGCTTTACTTACTTTGATTCCGAGAATACAATCACCACAAACATTTAGCGACTTTCGTCCCATCTGTCTTATGAATTTCTTGAGTAAAGTCTGTACTCGTATTATCGCAACACGACTGGGGACACTATTGCCAAGGTTAATCTCACCGGAGCAAACAGGATTCTTACCCGGCCATGATCTCTCGGCACAAGTATTATTGGCGTAGGAAATGATACATATGCTAGATAAAGGGGGATCTCAGCTATGCTTGAAATTAGATATGATGAAGGCGTTTGACCGGGTAAGCTGGGAGTACCTTGAGATATTATTGAGCAAATTTGGGTTTTCGGATTTTTTCATTCGCGTGGTTATTAACCATCTCAGTGCCACGAAGTTGTCAGTTTTAATAAATGGACGACCGTCATCATCGTTTCGACTATTTAGGGGCGTAAAGCAGGGTGATCAGCTGTCCCCGTTGCTATTTATTTTGTCATCAGAGGGTTTTAGCAGAGGCTTAAAGTCACTTGTTGCGGCAGGCCACATCCAATCTTTTCGGCTAGGACGTATTCCCTTTGCCATCACCCACTTGGCCTATGCTGATGATCTACATATTTTTCTTCGAGGAACACAACGTAACCTTCGTCGTTTTCATGCATTCTTAACTCAGTATGAAGCAGCATCGGGACAAAAGGTTAATTATCACAAAAGTAGTTTCATCCCTTCGGCAAATATCGCCCCACATCAGCGATGCATATTCAAGGACATTCTTGGTATGCGGCTTGCTTCTCTCCCTTTTCGATATCTGGGTTCATATCTTCACAAAGGTATTAATAGATCAGTGTATTGCTCCTCACTGTTGCAACACATGGTGGACCGCCTACAAGGTTGGCATGCCCGACTCCTCTCACAAGCAGGACGTTTAGTTCTGCTACGTTCAGTGATTGCTGCACTTCCGCTACATATTTTAGCAGCAGCTGGCTTACCAAAATCAGTCATTCGAATAATCAACAGAAAGATGGCTTCTTTCTTTTGGGGAAACCAGCATCATTGGGTATCATGGTCAAGAATTACATTTCCTATTGAAGAAGGTGGTTTAGGGCTTCGTGATCTTTATCAGTTACACTTGCTGCTCCGTTCAAATATTCCTTAGTGGGTACATTCTGGTATGGGAGACCACCATTGAAGGTGATTAGGGATGTATTCGAGAAAATTGGCTTTCATCAGGATCTTCGTATCACTCTTATTGATCAGGCACATATATTGTTAAATTTTAGCAATCGCATACTCACGACTCGGCTGCTTAGACTACTTCCTAACATAATATCGGCTGAGCAGGCTGGCTTCATGTGTGGTCGTGATATATTGGAGCATATTTTACTAGATCAGGAAATGACGCATATTCTGGGAAAAAATATTCGAGGTGGCAATGTGATGATTAAATTGGATATGATGAAGGCTTTTGACCGGGTCAGCTGGGAATTCCTTCAGAAGTTACTCCCAAAGATGGGTTTTCATTCACCCTTCCAGCGATTAATTTTTACTCATCTTGAAGGTACGTACATGTCTATTCTTATTAATGGAAGACCTAATGGTTTTTTCCAACCCACTTGTGGGGTTAAGCAGGGAGATCCCTATCTCCCTTACTATTTATTTTAGCATCGGAGGCATTCTCTCGGGGTCTTAATACGCGCATGCAGGCAGGTGAAATACTGGGTTTTTCAATGGGTCGGGTAAGGCTGTAGATCTCACATCTAGCTTTTGCGGATGATCTCTTATTGTTTCTTAATGGATAAATCCGAAATCTGCAAAAAGTCTGGCACTTTCTGGATTTACATTAGCAGGTGTCAGGTCAACGAGTTAATTTTCACAAAAGTCATTTCATTCCATCCTCCTCTATATCCTCCATAGGTGATACAAAGGATGTCACATGTGTTAGCGATGTATTCTAATTCTCTACCCATACGATACTTGGGCGTAAATATCTTCAAAGGACGTATTCGACCACAACATTGTTTGGATTTATTGCAGCGAATAGATGCAAGACTTCTTGGATGGCAAAATAAGTATCTATCTGTAGCAGGCAAATTGATTTTGATCAAGTATGTGTTAAATGCTTTACCAGTTCATATTTTGGCGGTTCAATCTCTGACCAAGAGTACTATCCAGGCCATTCGATGTCGAATTTGTAGTTTCTTTTGGGGTAGTGCGGATACAGGTGATAAGCATCATTGGGTTAAATGGAAAACTCTTTTCAAACCATGCGAGGAGGGGGGGCTTTGCATTCGCAATGTTGAGTATTTGACTTTGGTATTTTTTGCAAAATTTTTGTGGTCCTATCATCAGGCTCAGTCCCTATGGGCGATTTTTTATGCACTCAAAATATGGGAATTGTTTTCAATCTCGGATCACTGATTGTCCCTGTTGGAAACAGATTTGTGCAATCCATCCTTCTTGTCTTTCGCATGTAGACGGCAACACTGGACATTATATATGGCGGGCAACAGACAATGCGGATTTCACTTTGTAATCAGTCTATAATGTGTTTCGTCCTTCAGGGATTTGGCTTATATCTAATCAGTTTATTTGGCATCTATTACAAACACCCATTGTACATGTCTTTTTGTGGAAATTGTACAATGGAGCTCTTCCTGTTCAAGACAATCTTTGTAGGATAATGATCATTGACCCTACTTGTTGCCCCTTTTGCCGGAGAGATTCTGCGACTATTGAACATCTTTTTTTGAGTGCCACTGTATTGCGTATCTCTGGTCACAATATGCAGCTCTGCTAGATGCACCGCAGCCTACTAGTGACACTGTGCGCCAATATAATTTGGCATGGTGGACTTCCACTCGCACAACTACATTCAGTGGATGTCTTTGTCTAGTTGCACTAGGATTGATATTATGGAATATTTGGCGTGTGTATACTTCCATTATTTATGGTAAGGAGACATGGTCTTAAGATAAGTTGCATGAAATGATCCGCAACCATATATATCTATGGAGTACGTCACAGACTGGAACCAAGCACGCCCAATTTGATCCATATTTGATGTTGCACAGACTTTTACCAAGACTCAGACCACGTGTGGTAAGATGGATAGCCCCATCCACAAGCTGCCTCAAATTAAATGTGGATGCATCGATTGGCTCGATTTCGGCAGCGGGTGGGGCTGTAATTCACGATTCAGCAGGAGAATTCTGTGGAGCTATCGATTTTTATCTTCTGGTATCTACACCGTTTCATGCTGAGCTCCAGGCGGCTACTTTAGCGATGATATATTTTATGCAGCGCTTCCATCATGTTGATTTGGAGGTTGATTCGATAGCAGTTGTGGATTATGTTTCCACCCACCCCTATAATTATTTGGCTTGATTTCTACAGTTTGGAAATGGCACCATTACCGTTATCCCACGTCAGGCTTGTTGAGAAAAAGAGTTTGAGTGATTTACGAATACATGATTTAAATACGTGTTTAAAAAATGCATGACAATTTTATTACTTGACACGTTTTTGTGATAAACTTGCCTTATATACTTTATATATAATGTTGCCGTACTAACAAGCCAAGAAGCTTTAAAGATTACATCAAATGGCAAACATTTGTTATGCTTGAACTATTTTTAGGTGCCACCATTAATGAACTAAACTAGTTCATTAAGTGAAGTACTTAGTTAAATGAACTAAGTAGTTCATTAAATGGAGATATATTTGGTGAAGGCATGATGGCAACAAATTGAAACACGGAAAGTCCTTTCTCTATTCGGCATACACGTTTATATATATATATATATATATATATATATATATATATATATATATATATATATATTCAAATTTTTTATAAAAGGACACAAGACACATATATTCCGACGTACTACCGACACGTTGCATATATTACAAACGTACGTCAATGTCACACCACTATACTTACCTCATATTTATGAGTACATTCAGGTCTTATATCATATGATATAAGTCATGGTGATGAGAAAATTATTACGACATGTTACAAGGTTATAAACCGAGAATTGTCGTATTGGGTGACTACCGAAACTTCGCCAATGTGTCACGTACTTGCCATATACAGATGAGCCCCTATACATCACAAATGGCCAGAAAATTTGTGGCTAACATGTTACATTCAGCCAGGAAACCATTCCATGTTGCCACACACAAATCACCCCTAATTAAGGCCAAATTGTGGAGATTCCAAAGTAACTTTTTAAGCACATGTGGGCGCCAAGTTTAAACAGCCTATGAGCTGAATATTTAACTTATTTTATGTATATTATGTGTGACATAGTATATATAACATGTGCAAAAAGTTTGATTTTAATCGGAGAAAAATCGCGTAATCGACGAAAGTCGAAAATTCGGTTTTCTACGAACACAACACATGGAACGTTTTTGTCATGACATGTAACATGAATCTAGACACTTTTTACACATTCAAGAAATGTTAAAGTGTTCTAGAAAATTCAAATTAGGGCTGATTGGAATATACCATATATGTGTAATTATTGCGCAATATTTGACAAAGTTTACAAAAGTAAAAGTCAGCATATGTTGGAGATGGTTCACATGCCCACTACATGATCATTGGAGCCTACATGGAGCCTAGTTGGCATCTTGATGTGGAGAATAAGCCACACAAGGTTAGTGACATAATGGAGGGAGCTACACAAGGTACTTATTCAAACTTTGTGGCAAATGTAACACATGCTGAAAATTCAGCTTGTGAGACTTAGTGTGGGACGATTTTTGTGTCTTAATGTTGATCAATTTGCTTCCCAAAATTCAAGGGATTGATGTGTAGTAGTATGGTAACATCTTGGCTACTATTTGGCACATGTTTTTCATTTTATTCTCAGATTTTTACAGCCAAAGGTGACAAAATTTGACTAATCATAGAGTGACAAGTAAGCAAAGCCAAGACATTCATGCAATCAAATTGTGCCAAGTGAGCAAGGTAGTGTCACATCTACACAAGGCAATCTACCAAAAGCATTAAAGAAAATTCTCAAGGTGGTAGTGAACCCTAAAGGGGGCGACCAAGGCTGAATAAAAAGAAGAAAAAGTAGTGCAAAGTGATTCAAGCAATTCTCAAGTGCAAAAGGCTATAATATTCTCTTCTTCTACATTTTCTTTCTTCTTTTTCTCTCAAGCCTATTCTTCTTATATTCAACATACTGAATAGGCTTTGATTAGACAACCATACACGTTCAAATTATTGTAAAAGGATTGATCAAGTTGTGATCAAACGTTCATTCGTTTGGTGGTGGTGTTCGTGATCGGTGTGATTGATTGTATTGTGTGTTAAGGGTTGGAGTTGGTGTGTAACTCAAGCAACTCTTGTGGCAAGGTGTTATTTTGTGTTTAGTGATAACCGAGGAAGGTGTCCTCGAAGAATGGAGTAGGTTGTGTTAACCGAATTAGTATAAAATTCTCGGTGTTATTACTTTCAGCACTTTACTTTCAGTTTTCAGCACTGTGCATCGTATTTATTGCAATAGTAAAAATATCAAACGAATTTCAAAAAGAGCAAAATTTTTCAGAAACATAGCTACACCTCTTAAGTTTCATTTGGCGCAAGTCTCAACCTGTTTTGGATAAGTATAAGTCAATCGAACGTTAATAGTCTGAGACTAGTGCAATCTGATTTTAAGACTTGAAAAGGTTGAGAACATCAATGTATTTGACATACTTGTAGCGCCCGACCCAGACAGCGTAATCCGAACCGGTGCACCCGTCGTAGCTTACTGAGAAGACTACGAGACGTCTCATCTCTCGTATACACATCATCAATGACGTAAGAGAAATAAGTGCGGAAACATGTATCTCATGATTCTCAACCATCAAGTTCGTACATCGAATGATAATAAAATCTCAAAAGGGTAGTCACGGTAGTAGCAACTAAATTCTCAAGTGAACGAAATAAACTGGAATAGATAACAACTGTCCCAACCATCTCCCAATCAGTCTCTAGGCATCCCATTCGGCCCACTCGCCCTCGTCCTCTATGAAGATCATGTCATAACTAGGCTCATCTGCAAAATAAGGTAGTACCCTTAGCGAAAACGCTAGCAAGTAACCCGCGTATAAGACATACGGGATCAACATATGGCAAGACATGAGTAATACATAATTCAAGCGAAATGGGGCACATGTCTTGTATACTTTCAAGAGCATAGATTTATCACTACAAGAACATTAAACAGTAATTCATAACCATTAACAATTAACGATCATTCAAGTCACATAGCAATCATCCCAACTGACTCACGTGATGCATGACAAAATATGCACTACATTACACAGTCACAAATGCACGAGCAATTTCTTTTCAAAACAGTGCAATGCATGTCAAAATGTCCGGTCATATAACTTTATACCCTGTAATGCACCTCGGCTTATATTTCCATCCCGATTAACATTACAGACAACTTTATACCCTGTAATGTACCACGGCTTATATTTCCATCTCGTGTAACGTTACAGACAATTTCGCAAACCTGTGCCGAAGCACAGCTCTTTTCAAAACAATATGCAAATGTAAGTGCCAAGAGCAAGACTCCTCATTTCAATCACATTCTTCGTTCACATAAATTCAATTCACATTCGGTATCAATCAATCACACAAGATTCCCCTCACTTACACATTCGAGCTTATGCTTCAAGCTAGGTCATCAACACCTAAACCACGATTCTAAAACACAAGGACCAATGTGAGAACCCTCACATTCTTCTTTTGTACTCTGTGAAGCCGCACACATTCATTCCTAACCCCTTAGGTCATTCACATTGAAATCGGATTCAAATACCCTTCGAATTCTCCAAATTTGATTCACCATCTTAAGTCATGTTCCCAAGACTTAGACTAACCTCAATCATGTCCTATGAAGTCCCTAAGGTCACACAAAGGGTCCCCTAGCTTCCCTCTTTCTTCCCTTATTTTCCCACAAAACTGCAGGACGTCATACCCTAACGTCGATTGATCGACGTACGTCATACCCTGACGTCGATCGATCGACGTCCCTCTGAGGGACGTCGAACTCTCACTCAATCTACGTCGATCGATCGATGTCCATCTGAGGCACGTCGATCTCTCACTCATCCTACGTCGATCGATCTACGTCTTTCTGAGGCACGTCATCGCTTGACTTACTATACATCGATCGATCGACGTACGTCATACCCTGACGTCGATCGATCTACGTCCTTCTGAGGCACGTCATCCCCTCACTTACTATACGTCGATCGATCGACGTACGTCATACCCTGACGTCGATCGATCGATGTCCTCGTTCCAGACCTCCATTCTGTAGTTTTCTGCGAAAACTGCAGAAATAACCCCCAATTCGATCCCAACTTCCTTCAAAACCATTCCAAGCCTATTCTCCACTATCAATCCACCCTTAATTCACCCAAGACAACACCTTTAACATACGATTCACGGATTCAAGCCTAGCATTCAAGTAATCATCAAATCAAGCCCAAAAATCTAATCTTTTCACTCTCCCTCCCCTTCAACCGCAATTATCAACAAGGTAGGGTTCAAGGGATTGGGATTTACATGAACTCACATAAACAACAAAACAACGAACACTATTTCAACGATAACGGCCAAATCTCAAACCAGAACACATAAATCACACATATAGATCCACATAAAGAAATTACTGCATGGTGATCCAATTTGATATCAAAATAGGCCCTTTTCTTTCGCAAATCGTAAGAACTTATAAGAAAGTTACTTTCCTTTGATTACTTGGAGAAGAAACGAAGAACGAATGAAGATTGGATTGCAAATCTTGAAGAATCCTTTGCCTAGGGTTGGAGATGAGAGAAATCACCTTAGAGAGGGGGAGGGAAATCGCCAATGGAGAGGAGTGGGGGAAGTGGCGTCGGTTTCTTCTGAAATAAGGAGAAACTGACGTCTTGTCAGTTTTGATATGGGAAGGGATGGAATTTGAGTTTCTAAATTATATCTTTTATCTCATTTATCTTAAAGGTTTAATTCCTAATATTTAATTCTAAAATCAAATACTACTTAATTCCATATTTAATCCTTTCCATAAATTCCATTTAATCCTAATACTTAATTCTTAATTCATTATCATTTATTTTCCTTACCCATTTAATTTCCATTTATCCTTTATTGACTTTTACGGAGGGTGCAGGGCATAACATTCCAACCCCCTTACAGAGAGTTTCGTCCTCGAAACTGACGTACCTTATTGAAAAAGGTGTGGATATAGCTCCTTCGTTTGTTCTTCAAGTTCCCACGTGGCTTCACGCTCCGTATGATTACTCCATTGAACTTTGACATACGGAATTATGCGTCTGCGTAGGACTTGATCCTTCCTATCCACAATCTTTATTAGATGTTCTTCATAAGTGATATCTTCTTTAACATCCAATGGTTAAGCTTCAAGGACATGGCTCAGGTCCGATACGTATTTCCTTAGTTGAGATACATGAAATACGTTATGGACTTGTGACAAATTCGGAGGCAAGGCTAACCGATGTGCCCTTTCTCCAACCTTGCCAAGCACTTCGTATGGGCCAATATATCTAGGGCTTAACTTGCCCTTCATTCCAAACCTTTCAACTCCCTTGGTGGGTGAAACTCGTAGATAAACCTTTTCACCCTCCTCAAACTCCAAGGGTCGTCTTTTAGTATCGGCCCAACTCTTATTGCGATCTTGAGCCACCCTTAGCCTCTCTCTTATCACTTGCACCTTCTCAATTGTTTGCTCCATCAATTCTGGTGCAGTGATTGTCCTTTCCCCAACTTCATTCCAAGAAACCGGGGACCTGCACTTACGTCCGTATAAGGCTTCAAATGGCGCCATGCCAATTGCACTGTGATAGCTGTTATTATATGAGAATTCCATCAACTTTAGCATGCTATCCCAGTTTCCTTTGAAGTCCAAGGCGCATGCCCTCAACATATCCTCCAAAGTTTGGATGGTTCTCTCGGATTGTCCATCCGTTTGAGGGTGGTACGCGGTACTCATTTTCAGCTCGGTACCCATCGCCTTCTGAAAGGCCCTCCAAAACTTAGAAGTAAACTTGGGATCACGGTCCGACACAATGCTGACGGGGACTCCATGCAAACTCACAATGTTATCCACATATATGTTGGATAATTTCTCATATGAGGTACCATGTGGCATGGCTATGAAATGGGCTGTCTTCGTCAAACGGTCTACAATCACCCAAATCATCTCATTTCCATTTCTGGTCTTGGGTAATCCCATCACGAAGTCCATAGTCACGTGCTCCCACTTCCATTCTGGAATCTCTAGTGGCTTCATTAAACCACCAGGTCGTTGATGTTCATCTTTGACTTGTTGGCATACCAAACACCTCTCAACGTACTCCGCGATGCTTCTTTTCATCCCCATCCGCCAATAATTCCTTTTGAGGTCCTTATACATCTTTGTGCTGCCGGGGTGGATAGATAACCTTGAATTATGAGCTTCGTTTAGCAACTCTTTTCGAAGCTCATCATTATTAGGTATGCACAACCTATTTTGAAACCATAAACTTCCATCTCCTCGCAATTGGAAATCCTTTACTGGTTCCGAAGTCAATTTGTCGCGGATTTATCTTAGTGCTGGGTCACCATACTGTGCTTCTTTGATTCTGTCTACCAAATCTAGGCTGATAGACAAAGCTGTAAGAACATTCGCCACTGAATCCACTACTTCGAGGTCAAACTCCTCGATCTCTCTTTCCAACGGAGACTGTCTCGCATGGCTGGACTTCCTGCTTAATGCGTCCGCCACTCTGTTGGCTTTACCTGGATGGTAGTTGATGGTTAGGTCGTAATCCTTGAGTAACTCCAACCATCTTCTTTGTCTCATATTTAGCTCTTTCTGCGAGAATAGGTATTTCAAACTCTTATGATCAGTGAAGGCGGCACATTTCTCTCCATATAGGTAGTGCCTCCAGATCTTAAGAGCAAATACCACAGTTGCGAGCTCCAAGTCGTGTGTCGGGTAGTTCTGTTCATATGGTTTCAATTGTCTTGACGCGTACGAAATGACACGTTCATTTTGCATCAATACACAACCTATAAACAGAAAATTAGTTCAAGACTAGCGTAAGTATATACAATGCATTAATTGTATTGATGTACATACCTAGTCCTTTCTTGGAAGCGTCACTATAGATTACAAAACCATCGGTGCCGGAGGGTTGTGCCAACACCGGGGCTGTGGTCAATCTCTTCTTGAGCTCAGTAAAGCTCTGCTCGCATTCAGTAGTCCATTTGAACTTAGTCTTCTTCTGCGTAAGTCGACTTAATGGAACTGCTATGGTGGAGAATCCCTCGACAAACTTCCTATAGTAGCCTGCCAAGCCTAGGAAGCTTCTGACTTCGGTCACATTTGTTGGTCTTGGCCATTCCGTGATGGCTTCTATCTTCTTAGGATCCACAGAAATCACATCCTCCGAAATCACGTGACCGAGAAAGGCTACACTCCTTAGCCAAAACTCACACTTGCTAAATTTGACATATAGCTTTTGTTGCCTCAAAATTTGCAACACCACCCTTAAGTGTTCAGCATGAGCTCGCTCGTCGGGGGAGTAGACTAGAATGTCTTCGATGAACACCACCACGAATTGGTCCAACTACTCTCGAAATACGGTGTTCATCAAGTCCATGAAGGCCGCTGGGGCATTAGTCAATCCAAAAGGCATCACCAAAAATTCATAACAGCCCGTATCAAGTCCGGAAAGCGGTCTTAGGTACATCTCCCACTTTCACAAGCAGCTGATGATACACCTGACGAAGATCAATATTTGAAAACCATCGGGCTCCCTTTAGTTGATCAAATAAATCCTCAATCCTTGGCAGAGGATACTTGTTCTTGATGGTGATTTTGTTCAACTTTCGATAATCAATGCACAACCTCATGCTGCCATCTTTCTTCTTCACAAATAATACTCAAGCTCCCCAAGGCGATACACTAGGGCGAATTAACTTCTTATCTAACAACTCTTGAAGTTGTCCTTTAAGCTCCTTAAGTTCAGCTGGGGCCATTCTGTAGGGGGCCTTGGATATAGGCTCGGCTCCTGGTATCAAATTAATTTCAAAACTCCACTTCTCTCGATGGCGGAACTCCTGGTAAATCATCCGAAAATACGTCCTTGAATTCATTGATCACCGGTATCTGATCTATAGAGGGGACTTCTTGCTTAGCATCCATAGCATACACCATGAATCCCTCTGCTCCTTTTTGCAAAGCTTTAAATGCCTTAATCGCCGTCAAGTATATCCTCTTCGGGGCTTTTGTTAACTTGACGTTTCCTTGAACCGTTATTTCATTCATTTCAGGGTCCTTAACGGATACTTGTTTAAGTTTACAATCGATATTGGCATAGTTCTTGGTCAGCCAATCCATGCCCAATATTGCATCAAAATCCTTCATCGGAATTGGGACTAATGTCACAACAAACACCTTTCCATCCAACTCCAATTTGCAATCTTTGTACTGGTGGTGGGAAACCAGTACTTGCTCACCTGCTGCTTGCACCCTGAAGGGGGTTTCAAGCCATTCGGGTAGACAGTCGAGTCCTTTGGCAAATCGTTTAGAAATGAAGGAGTGACTGGCTCCGCTATCAAATAATACGTTCGCAGGTACTTTGTTAACTAGGATCACACCTAATCACAAGAGTGTAGCACATAAAGGTTTTCACATAAAACACATTTACTCACCAACTTAAAAGATTAAAATTCAACTTAAGCAACTATTATTTAACTTAAGTCGTACCTGTCACAACGCAGTGTCCTCCTGGACTTCAGCGTCTGTTATTGCGTGGACTCTCGCGTTGGGCCTGCCCCTCTGCTGGTGAGCCGGCCCTGCTCCTACTTGAGGCTTAGGGTTCCATTCGGGGCAATCTTTGATCCTATGGCCCGCCTTCCCACACTTGAAGCATGCCCCGGTAATTTTCCATCATTCACCCACATGTCTCTTCTGGCAGTGTGGGCATACTGCGGGTGCTTGACGGTCGGGCTGAATCTGTTGTGGTGCCCTCTGAACCGGTCCTGCTTGCCCTTTTCTAGGGATCTTGACCCAACGTCCGGGTCTACCACTACTTCTCTCTTCCCTTGGCCTCTTGCTCGACTCGTCACGAGCCTCTCTTAGTTGTGACCTACGCGTGTCACTCTCTACGCGATAACATGCATCCAACATTTCTTCAAAAGTTTTCAAACTGGACCCCGCTATAGCCGTCCGTATGCGGGGGTTTAGACCTTCCTCAAATTTCAACATTTTCATCTGGTTGTTTTCCAAAACCATAGGCGTGAATTTGCCCAAGGCATGGAACCTATCGGCGTAATCAGAAACAGACATCCTCCCTTGTTCAAATTTTTCAAACTGCCTCATCTTCTCCAAAATGGTAGTTTCAGGCACGTAGTAGTCTTTGTAGGCCTGCACAAACTGTCTCCACTGAATAGGGGGAGTCATCTTTGGCAGGATGCCATTCCACCAGGCATTAGCTCTGCCGATCAGTAATGGTGTGGCTACATCCACCTTGAGTTCTTCAGGCACTTGCACAAGCCTGAAGTACTTCTCTACTTCATCCAGCCAAAATCTGGCCACCTCAGGGTCGGTGGTCCCTTCAAAGTTGGGGGCATGCATCTTCCGCATCTCCCCAATGTAGTATCTGATTCCTTGCTGAGGGGGCGGAGGAGGAGGAGGTTGCTGTTGTTGCTGGGCAACTCCTTGCGCAATCACTGTGATAGCGTCTATCAGTGCTTGTGGTACTAGCACGGGTGGTGGTGGAGGGTTCTCGTTCCAATTACCACAGTTTCCTTGGTTATCTCTTCTGGGAGGCATTTTCTGCAAAATCAACGCTTATTAGCATTCAGCAATTCCAAAAGTAAATACTGAAGGCCCATATGCGTTGTACAAGGTGGAATTCGTACACTAAAATAAAATAACATTTGTTGATTAACTTTTATCGCGCTCGCACACACCCATCCCAATGAAACTTACATATAGGATCACATACTGGGACCTAAAGATCAACTTAGGGTCAGGATCATAACTTCAGACTCTACATGATATAACCTAGGTCTCCGAGGTAGATCTGAAGCCTAGGCTCTGATACCACCTGTAGCGCCTCGACCCGGATAGCGGAATCCGAACCGGTGCACCCGTCGTAGCTTACTTAGAAGACTACGAGACGTCTCATCTCTCGTATACACATCATCAATGACGTAAGAGAAATAAGTGCAGAAACATGTATCTAATGAATCTCAACCATCATGTTCGTATATCGAATGATAATAAAATCTCAAAAGGGTAGTCACGGTAGTAGCAACTAAATTCTCAAGTGAATGAAATAAACTGGAATAGATAACAACTGTCCCAACCATCTCCCAATCAGTCTCTAGGCATCCCATTCGGCCCACTCGCCGTCGTCCTCTATGAAGATCATGTCATAACTAGGCTCATCTGCAAAATAAGGTAGTACCCTTAGCGAAAACGCTAGCAAGTAACCCGCGTATAAGACATACGGGATCAACACATGGCAAGACATGAGTAATACATAATTCAAGGGAAATGGGGCACATGTCTTGTATACTTTCAAGAGCATAGATTTATCACTACAAGAACATTAAATAGTAATTCATAACCATTAACAATTAACGATCATTCAAGTCACATAGCAATCATCCCAACTGACTCACGTGATGCATGACAAAATATGCACTACATTACACAATCACAAATGCACGAGCAATTTCTTTTCAAAACAGTGCAATGCATGTCACAATGTCCGGTCATATAACTTTATACCCTGTAATGCACCTCGGCTTATATTTCCATCCCGATTAACATTACAGACAACTTTATACCCTGTAACGCACCACGACTTATATTTCCATCCCGTGTAATGTTACAGACAATTTCGCAAACCTGTGCCGAAGCACAGCTCTTTTCAAAACAATATGCAAATGTAAGTGCCATGATGCAAGACTCCTCATTTCAATCACATTCTCTACTTCATCCAACTCCAATTTCGCAAACCTGTGCCGAAGCACAGCTCTTTTCAAAACAATATGCAAATGCAAGTGCCATGATGCAAGACTCCTCATTTCAATCACATTCTTCGTTCACATAAATTCAATTCACATTCGGTATCAATCAATCACACAAGATTCCCCTCACTTACACATTCGAGCTTATGCTTCAAGCTAGGTCATCAACACCTAAACTACGATTCTAAAACACAAGGACCAATGTGAGAACCCTCACATTCTTCTTTTGTACTCTGTGAAGCCGCACACATTCATTCCTAACCCCTTAGGTCATTCACGTTGAAATCGGATTCAAATACCCTTTGAATTCTCCAAATTTGATTCACCATCTTAAGTCATATTCCCAAGACTTAGACTAACCTCAATCATGTCCTATGAAGTCCCTAAGGTCACACAAAGGGTCCCCTAGCTTCCCTCTTTCTTCCCTTATTTTCCCACAAAACTGCAGGACGTCATACCCTAACGTCGATCGATCGACGTACGTCATACCCTGACGTCGATCGATCGACATCCCTCTGAGGGACGTCGAACTCTCACTCAATCTACGTCGATCGATCGATGTCCATCTGAGGCACGTCGATCTCTCACTCATCCTACGTGGATCAATCTATGTCCTTCTGAGGCACGTCATCCCCTCACTTACTATACGTCAATCGATTGACGTACGTCATACCCTGACGTCGATCGATCGACGTCCCCGTTCCAGAACTCCATTCTGCAGTTTTCTGCGGAAACTGCAGAAATAACCCCCAATTCGATCCCAACTTCCTTCAAAACCATTCCAAGCCTATTCTCCACTATCAATCCACCCTTAATTCACCCAAGACAACACCTTTAACATACGATTCACGGATTCAAGCCTAGCATTCAATTAATCATCAAATCAAGCCCAAAAATCTAATCTTTTCACACTCCCTCCCCTTCAACCGCAATTATCAACAAGGTAGGGTTCAAGGGATTGGGATTTACATGAACTCACATAAACAACAAAACAACGAACACTATTTCAACGATAATGGCCAAATCTCAAACCAAAACACATAAATCACACATATAGATCCACATAAAGAAATTACTGCATGGTGATCCAATTTGATATCAAAATAGGCCCTTTTCTTTCGCAAATCGTAAGAACTTATAAGAAAGTTACTTGCCTTTGATTACTTGGAGAAGAAACGAAGAACGAATGAAGATTGGATTGCAAATCTTGAAGAATCATTTTCCTAGGGTTGGAGATGAGAGAAATCACCTTAGAGAGGGGGAGGGAAATCGCCAATGGAGAGGAGTGGGGGAAGTGGCGTCGGTTTCTTCTGAAATAAGGAGAAACTGACGTCTTGTCAGTTTTGATATGGGAAGGGATGGAATTTGAGTTTCTAAATTATATCTTTTATCTCATTTATCTTAAAGGTTTAATTCTTAATATTTAATTCTAAAATCAAATACTACTTAATTCCATATTTAATCCTTTCCATAAATTCCATTTAATCCTAATACTTAATTCTTAATTCATTATCATTTATTTTCCTTACCCATTTAATTTACATTTATCCTTTATTGACTTTTACGGAGGGTGCGGGGCATAACAATACTCCCCAAAGAAATTTTTCAAAACTGTTTTAACCCATTAAAATAAATATCTTAAGGGGTTTGCCATGAAATGTTCAGACCATTTGAAGTTACGAATTAATCGAAATAAAATTTTCAAATCGGAGTACTGTTCCTGGCAGATTCGTGCAATCTGACCCCAAACGTGTTTTCAAAGGGTTAGAGGTTGAATTTTAATCTTAAATCTTTAGGATATAGTCAGAACATCTGAGAGTAGAATCTCTACAAATTTCAGAATTTTTGAAGGTTTGTAACAGGTCTTTCAAACGTTTCAAATCAGAATCTGAAAACAGAAATTGTTTTCAGAAGTGAGGTTTTTGGTTAAAAGTTTTTAAAAACCAAATTTTCCGCACCCACTATTCAACCCCTCCTTCTAGTTGTGCTATACAGGTCCTAAAGTGGTATCATAGCACAGGCACTCTCATGACAAGGAGATCCAATGATCTTAGTGAGATGGCAACTACTAGCTACGAAACCGAGCAAGAAGGAATGTCAACCTACGGCCTCCTCTTTTTGATAGTGAGTCTTTTATTCAATGGAAACTTAGAATGAAACATTTCTTTATGGCTATTGATATTGATTTGTGGTCTATTATAGAAGACGATACTTTCGTTCCTTCTAAGTTATCTACTGTTGATGGTGTCACACTAGAAGTCATAAAACCGAAACAAGAATATACTAGTGATGACAAAAAGAAATTGAGTATAAATGCTAGAGCCATGCAACTACTTTTAAACGGGCTGAGTAAAAGTGAATCAAGTTATGTGTCTAATTGCTCTATTGATAAAGAGATGTGGAAGATTCTAGAAATGAAACATGAAGAGACTAGTCAAGTCAAAGAGTCTAAAATAAATATGCTTATGTCTACTCTTGAGTCTTTCAAGTTATTGACCAATGAATCTATCGTTGATATGGACTTACGATTGACTAACATCTACAATTCTCTTGAGGCTCTTGGCAAAGCTTTTTCTATACAGGAAAAGGTTAGAAAGTTGCTAAGAAGTCTCCCACTCGAATGGGATTCAAAAGTCACTGCAATTGAAGAAAGTAATTATACTAAATGAATAAAGATGGAGGAACTAATCGGATCTCTAAAGGTATATGAAAACTAACTCACTTTAAGAAACTCCGAATCTACTTCTAAACAAGATAAGGGTATAGCGTTTAAGTCAAATGAATACGTCTCTAATTGTTATGATCGCGTAAATGATAGTGACACAGATTCCGATGATGAAGATCTAATCACGATGGCTAGAAGATTAAGAAAGATCATAAGAAAATCAATTAAAAACAAACAGAAGCCTACTTCATCTAAGAACCATATAAATAAAAATAATGAGGAAATAAAGGGTTATGAATGTGAGAAACTTGGAGTGATTCATCCGACTCTGAGACTGACGATACAGAAGAACAAATGGCACAAGTATGCTTTACATCTAAGGCATCAAATGAGGTATCTTCTGACTTTGATTCTGATTCTGAGCCGTCTTATGATGATCTATTCTGTCAATATCTTGAGTTGCATAAGTTTTCTAAGACTCTTGTAAAAGAAAAGAAACGATTAATTGAAGACAAGAAGTTGTTAGAATCATATAACACAAAGCTTGTTCCTCAATTAAACAATTCAAAAGAAGAGTCATCTTGCACAATCAATTCATTAAAATCAGAGGTTTCATCATTAACGACACAAAACAATGAAATGAAATCCGAGATTTCAAATTTGAAATCAAGGAATCTAGATCTAGAAAAAATGGTGAAACAATTTGATACAGGTACAAACATGCTAGATCGCATCATTTCTTCACAAAAGCATGATAGTTACAAAATCGGATTAGGATACGTTGAGAAAAACGAGACATTAAATGAATCAACAAAATTCATTCCATCTAAAAAAATAGATGAGTCTAAGATATATGTTGCACCTAAGAAGACGCCTAGATCCCCCGCTATGTCATCTCATCATGCTTCTTCTTCATATCATATGAGATATAATTATTTGTTATATAGATATGAAAAGAAACCATTGATACATACACAATGATCATACAAAAAATGTATTTAGATCACGCACTATGCACACTAACACAAAGGCATATCAAAAGAAAAGATCATACTATGTGCATGATGGGATTCTCGGCCAAAGACCAAACGTATTTGCCCCTAACATATATTATATTGCGTCTTCATCTCTTCTCTCATCTTTTGGAAGACCTAGAAAGGTCACCCAAATTTGGGTACTAAAAGGGACATTTGCAAAGGGTTGAATAAATAACCCTTAAGAACAAAATTGAAATGCATGAGTTTTTTTTGTACTACAAACTACTATTTCTTTCTTACATGTTCTTTTGATATTATTTCCAAAAAAAAGGGGGAGAGAAAGTGCATGATTTAAGGGAGAGAGAGAGCATAATAGCAAAAATCAAGGGGGAGAGAATTCAAAATTCAAAATTTTAATTTGTGCTCGATTGGAGGGGTAGCGGTTAAATTTAAATCATGAAATAGTGTTATTTTATAAATCATCAAAAAGAAGAGATTGTTGAAAAAAAGAGTTTGAGTGATTTACGAATACATGATTTAAATACAACGTGTTTAAGAAATGCATGACAATTATATTACTTGACACGTTTTTGTGATAAACTCGCCTTATATACTTTATATATAATGTTTCCGTACTAACAAGCCAAGAAGCTTTAAAGCTTACATCAAATGGCAAACATTTGTTGTGTTTGAACTATTTTCAGGTGCCACCATTAATGAACTAAACTAGTTCATTAAGTGAAGTACTTAGTTAAATGAACTAAGTAGTTCATTAAATGGAAATATATTTGGTGAAGGCATGATGGCAACAAATTGAAACACGAAAAGTCCTTTCTCTATTTGGCATACACGTTGTTATATATATTATATATATATATTCAGATTTTTTATAAAAAGACACAAGACACATATATTCCGACGTACTACCGACACGTTGCATATATTACAAACGTACGTCAACGTCACACCACTATACTCACCTCATATTTATGAGTACATTCATGTCTTATATCATATGATATAATTCATAGTGATGAAAAAATTATTACGACACGTTACAAGGTTATAAACCCAAAATTGTCGTATTGAGTGACCACCAAAACTTCGCCAATGTGTCACGTACTTGCCATATATAGATGGCCAGCCCCTGCACTTCAAAAATGGCCAAACAATTCGTGGCTAACATGTTACATTCATCCATAAAATCATTCCATGTTGGCACACACAAACCACCCCCAATTAAGGCCAAATTGTGGAGATTACCAAATTCACTTTTTTAAGCACATATGGGCGCCAAGTTTAAAAAGCCTATGAGCTGAATATTTAACTTATTTTATGTATATTATGTGTGACATAATATTTATTACATGTGCAAAAAGTTTGAATTTAATCAAAGAAAAATTGCGTAATCGACGAAAGTCGAAAATTCGGTTTTCTACGAACATAACACATGGAACGTTTTTTTCATGACATGTAACATGTATCTAGACACTTTTTACACATTCAGGACATGTTAAAGTATTCTAGAAAATTCAAATTAGGGCTGATTGGAATATTCCATATATGTGTAATTATTGTGCAATATTTGACAAAGTTTACAAAAGTTGAAATTCATCACATGTTGGAGATAGTTGTCACGCATACTACATGACCATTGGAGCCTATGGGGAGCCTAGTTGGCATCTTGATTGGTGGAGAATAAGCCACACAAGGTTACTGACATAATCGAGGGAGCTACAGAAGGTAACTATTCAAACTATGTAGTAACACATGTTGAAAATTCAGCATATGAGAATTAGTGTGGGGCGATTTTTGTGTCTTAATATTGATCAATTTGCTTTCCAAAATTCAAGGGATTTGTAGTGCCCCGGCCCGATACTGGACATTGGTACCAGTGCACCCGACGTAGCCTACTATGAGAACTACGAAGCGTCAAAGCAGATCAAGCACACATCATTCATGACGTAAGATAAATCAGCAGAAACGTCATAGAATTAAAAACTTCAATAATAATAATATCCCAAATGAAACACAGCGGAAATAAAACGTGTCAGGGAGAGTGTCTAAAGTATCCTTCTATACAAAGTTTTAACAGTAAATCCTTTAACTAAAGGATAAGGACTATAAGCCTGTCCATTTTAATGACCATCGTCCCAATGAGCCCACTCGCCGATATCTTCTACAAAAATCATCTCGTACTTTGGCTCACCTGAAAATCACATAGAGTAGTTGTTCTTAGCAAAAACATCGCTAGCAAGTAACCTGTCTATACACCTTACGGGACCACACACGACGAGTCACCGGTATATAAATCAATGCCCAAAATGAGGTGCTCGGGCTGGCAAATAACATCTTTATAACGATTCATCAAATCCAAGTAAGCCACATAATTGACACACAAAATGAAACCAACACATATAAAGCCAACATACTACATAAACAGAAAATATGCTAGTAACATTTCTTGCATGTCAAATCTTATGCTTCGTGTAACATGATGCATGTACTTCTTCAAAACCACACACAAAACCCATGCATATGTCTTCTTTCGTAAACATGCCATGCGTGTCATTTCACAAAACTTTTCATAATTCTTCTTATCATATTCTTCGTGTAGCAGAACTTTATACCCTGTGGGTGATCAGTCCACAACAAACAGAACTTTATATCCCGTGCTGAAAGGTTCACGGCTCCATAACATATAACTTTATACCCCGTGCTAATAGGTTCACGGATCTATAACATATAACTTTATACCCCGTGCTGATAGGTCCACGACCCCATAACATAACTTTATTTTCTGTCCTGATAGGTCCACGGCCCCATAAAATACTTGATACCCTGCTGTTGATTCACAGGTCATGCTTTTATACACTGCTTTTGCAGGTGTGACTTTTATACCCTGCGATCAACCATCAACCATAGTTGCTTTTCAAAAACTTTAATCTTCTTTTCAAACTCGTATTCTTTTCGCAAAACAAAACTCTTGTCGAAATGCAAAGTGTTCATGTCGTGATGCATAATGCTTATGTAACATCATATCAAACGTGTAAACATGCACACAAACTTTATATATCAAGTACAAAGTCCTGAACGTCTATCACACCCTGCTCGTACAATTTCATGTCCTTACGTATTACAAAAATTCATATCGAGTTCACACTTAACCTTGCTCATTCATACATTCTCAAACACACCTTATTCGTACCATTTTATGCCCTTTCATATTCCTAACTCGCTTCAAGTTCATACCTAACTTTACTCATTCACACTTAATGTTTACAACTCAAGCACACCTCATTCATACCACTTCATGCCCTTTCGTATTGCAAATTCACTTCGAATTCATACTTAACCTTACTCATTCACACTTAATGTTTACAACTCAAGCACACTTCAAAAACACTTGTATTTTAAAGGTATCTCACATTCATGGAGCGCTTAATGGGTCAAAAGGAACTTCCAGTACACCTGGAACACCTTTAGGAGGCGCCTAATGTGGCATAAAACGCCTATTTTGGGCGTTCGAAGTGTTCTGGAATGTGCTGGTATATATTGAACGCCTACATGAAGCGCTTTATGTGACAATCGAACACCTTCAGAGGTGTTCGAAGTGTTCTGGAATGTGCTGTGACACATCGAATGCCTACATGAGGTGCCTTATGTGACATGAAGCGCCTAATGTAGGTGTTCGAAGTGTTCTGGAATGCACTGAGACACATTGAACGCCTACTTTAGGCGCCTAATGTGACATTGAACGCCTAAAGTAGGTGTTCGAAGTGTTCTGACGGTTCCAGAACTGAAAATTTCTGCAGCAACTTCCCTCCTTCATCTTCCTCCTTCACTCCTTTCATCTTAACACCTAAAATTCAACCTTATTACTTGCACACCCAATAATGCAGTTTAATCCTTACATCTATGAGTTTGCTTCAACCTTAAGCCTTCTAATGTTCATATCTCCGGATGTATCATCAATCTTCTACCCCATGCTCAACTTGCTTCACACATCACCAAAACCTTCCAATCTTCCTCAACTTCATCTCAAATCATCTGAGGCAACCTTTATAGAACATGACCATTATTACAAAACAACATTTACAGCAATGATGACACTTTAAGGGCATATTTAACAATAATTAAGAACAACATGGATACTTTCAGATTTAGGCCCAAAGAACATGACTTTAACCAAACAAACAACAACAAATACGTATAGTAGAGCATGTAACATAAACAAATCAGGATTACTAATGTGTGATCTGAATTTTCTCTTTATAAGAACATAGGGCCTATTGTATCAAAATTTGCATAAAGCGTATAGAAAGATTACTTGCCTTTGTTTCTAGTAAATCTTACGATGATCAAGTTGAACTTTTGAGACGGATTGCTCCTAGGATTGATCACGGTTTCTTCTTCTTCCTTCCTTTCTCCTTCCTTTTTCTCTCTTCTTCCTTCTTTTCTCTTCTTCCTTTTCTCTCTCTCTTTCTTTCTCTTCCAGCCGATTTCTCATTCTTTTCTACTGGTTACCGACGGCTAGTGGCTAATGGAGAGTTATAATCCTTTGTGTAACTCCCTAGCATTTAAGTGGAGAGGGGCATTTTTGGTATTTTGGCCTAATTTTTTTAATTTTAGCTTTTGACTATTTATCCCCTTACGTTTTATTTCACTAAGCCTCATAAACATATGCAATTAGTATAATTGTATTTTAATTTATTTTAAGTTATTCCACGCCTGACTCGAATTTCACGGGGTATGACAAGATTGATGTGTAGTAGTATGGTAACATCTTGACTACTATTTGGCACATGTTTTTCATTTTATTCTCAGATTTTTACAGCCACTAAATGGTGACAAGATTGGACCAATCATAGAGTGACAAGTAAGCAAAGCCAAGATATTCATCCAATCAAATTGTGCCAAGTGAGCAAGGTAGTGTCATATCTATACAAGGCAATCTACCAAGGGCGTAAAAAAAAATTCTCAAGGTGGTAGAGAACCCTAAAGGGGTTGGCCAAGGCTGAATAAAAAGAAGAAAAAGTAGTGCAAAGTGATTCAAGGAATTCTCAAGTGCAAAAGGCTCTACTATTCTCTTCTTCTACATTTTCTTTCTTCTTCTTCTTCTCTCAAGCCTATTGTTCTTATATTCAAAATATCGAATAGTCTTTGATTAGACCATCGGACACGTTCAAATTGTTGTAAAAGGATTGATCAAGGTGTGGTCAAACCTTCATTCATTCAGTTGTGGTGTTCATGATCGGTGTTATTGATTGTATTGTGTGTAAAGGGTTGGAGTTGGTGTGTAACTCCAGTAACCCTTATGGTAAGGTGTGATTTTATGTTTAATGATAACCGAGGAAGGTGTCCTCGAAAACTGGAGTAGGTTGTGTTAACTGAACCAGTATAAAATTCTCGGTGTTATTACTTTCAGCACTTTACTTTCAGTTTTGAGCACTGTGCATTGTTTTCATTGCAATAGTAAAAATATCAAAAGATTTTCTAAAAACATAAAATTTTTCAAAAACATAGCTACACCTCTTAAGTTTCAGTTTGCGCAAGTTTCAACCCATTTGGATAAGTATAAGTCAATCAAACGTTAGTAGTTCTGAGACTAGTGCAATCTGATTTTCAGACTTGCAAAGGATGAGAACATCAACGTATTTGACATACTTGCCAAAAGATTTTTTTCAAAACTGTTTCAACCCATTAAAATACATATCTTAAAGGGTTTGTCATTAAATTCTCAGACCATTTTAAGTTACGAATTAATCGGAATAAAATTTTCAAATCGGAGAACTGTTTTTGGCAGATTCACGCAATCTGACCACAAACATGTTTTCAAAGGGTTAGAGGTTGAATTTTAATCTGAAATCTTTAGGAGTTACTCAGAACAAACATGTTTTCAAAGGGTTAGAGGTTGAATTTTAATCTGAAATCTTTAGGAGTTACTCAGAACATCTGAAAGTAGAATCTCTACAAATTTCAGAATTTTTGAAGGTCTGTAACCAGGCCTTTCAAACGTTTCAAATTAGAATCTGAAAACAGAAACTGTTTTCAGAAGTGAGGTTTTTGGTTAAAATTTTTTTGAAAACCAAATTTTTCGCACCCACTATTTAACCCCCCTTCTAGTGGTGCTATACAGGTCCTACAAGGCAAATATGGTGTCATATTTGCTTGCTCCATATGGCCAGATGCATTCTGGGATGTGTATGTTGAGTACATATGATCTTTTGCCCACCTACATTAAAGCATCTTTACTGAATGATGGGCAACTCTACATACTTATGTCTTTGATCTTCCTGGATATCTATGGCTGCTCTGTTCGAGTAGTTGCCTGTGTTGTTACATGACACAGGCAACCAGGGTAATTTCATCCTCTTTCTTTGAGACTGTTTTCATACCTACTATTATGGCTTTCTTCAAAATCTTGTTACCTATATCATTTGATGCAGTCAAAATGGGTAGTTGCCTATCCTTGTATGGATCTTACATATGCTACCATTTTAGCTCACTAACAACCCACATGTTTTGTATTTGTTGCATGTTCGCTTGGTACATCAAATGGCACTGGAGATTCTGTCCTATTCGACCATGCATCTCAGTGACACAGGCGTTTCTTTGGATATTTGGCAATACACGGATAAATTACTAGCTGCCTTCCCCACTTTCGGCTACATATTTGGGTGTTGAACCGCTATGGACTATTTATCACCCCACTACTCAATCTTGTCTCCAACAATATCTTATATTTACGGGTTTTAGCCAATCGTATAAATATGTATGCTTTTTTCCTTCACCAAGATTTTTCCACAAAGGTGGTTTTACTTGGTAAGGTTTTAATGCGGCATATCATATACGGCTGGCGTCTATCGATACTTACTACTTTACATTGGCTCTTTACTATTGTTGATGCATTTTTGTACTATGGTATTCCTCCGCCACAAGTGAGGTACTTTAATAAAGTATTTCCTTTGTTTAAAAAAGCAAAAAGAGGGTGACCTTTCCTAAAAAAGTTGTGGATAAATTTTAAGCGTTAATTTCATGGAGTAGGGAGGTTGCGAATTCATATGGGATTACTCAGAATTGAGGTATTTATCGAATCGTATGAAGTAAAATGGATATGGTTCAAGGATTAAGACATGTCTAAATGATGAATGCACATTGGATAACTATAGAATTGTTATGTTACAATGGTATAGAAAGGAGTAACCTTTGTATTCATGAAAATTTATTATAAGTAAGGAACTTAAGATGTTATACGTTGTAATATGGACATGAGTCATGGATGAACATATATACCTATATGATAACGAATGGATATAGATGTATTAGTATATAGAAATGAATAAACATGGAACATAGACACATAGGTATGGACATAACCACATTGACTTTGAGTGGATTAGCATACTTATATAACCGAATGGGGGCATTACATGGTCTTGCCTATATATTTATATAAGTATGGACATGGATCATGGTGCATTTCATCTTTGTGAAAGTTCATCAGATTTGGAACATGGTTTGCATATTGCATTGTTGCAAAATCACGCCCCACCATGGATGGAAGTGGTCACTGACCAAATGGACATGCATTGCATCGTTTTATATTATCTGCACATTATGACCTTATTATGGTATAAAATAGTACGGATAGTTATGCACACCATGTTGTGAAAATTCATTGGATTTGGATATGGAAACTTGAATCTTGCGTTGTTTGTGAAATCAAGATATCCACCGGGGATGGGATATGGATATGGACTGTCTCTCACCAGATATGGATATGGACTGGTCTCTGACCAGATATGGATCTGGACTGGTCTCCGACCATATATGGATATGGATTGGTCTCTCACCATATATGGATATGGACCGGTCTTTAACGAGAAATGTATATGGACTGGTCTCTGACAAGATATGGACATGGATATGCAAGGCATTTTTTTAACTTTGCATCATTTTGCATCCTCATGGATTATGGATAGTTTTTGGATAGTTATGCACGCCATGTTGTGAAAATTCATTGGATTTGGATATGGAAACTTGCAGCTTGCACTGTTTGTGAAATCAGGATATCCACTAGGGATGGGATATGGATATGGACTGGTCTCTCACCAGATATAGATATGGATCTGTCTCTGATCAGATATGGATCTGGACTGGTCTCTGACCAGATATGGGTATGGACTGGTCTCTCACCATATACAGATATAGACTGGTTTCTAACTGGATATGGATATGGACTGGTCTCTGACCAGATATGCACATGGACATGCAACACATTTTTTTAACTTTGCATCATTTTGCATCATCATAGATTATGGATAGTTTTTGGACATGGATTATGGACACAGATTATGCACATAGATTATGGACATTATTTTTACATGGAATAATTATGGGTATGGATTTTCATTACTCATATATATGGATTTTTTTATTACTTATGGATATGGATTTTCATTATTTTTATGGGCATGGACTATTATGGGTTTCCCTTATTGCATGAACATGGAGTTATCATGGATCATTTGATGGATATAAAATGATAATTAATTAACTTATAAACATAGACTATCCAGAATCATAGAAGTTATAAGATATGGATATTTTTATCTAAAGAAAAATTTTATTAAAAGCCTCACTTATGGCAGAGGAAAACCATATTACAATCATCATCATATGAGAATAAGTGAAATAAAGAGCTAATAATGGTGTATCTCCAGTCGTATATGATATGCCGCATTAAAACCTTGCCAAGTAAAACCACCCTTATAGATAAAACCTTGGCGAAGGAAAAAGCGTACATATTTATACGGCTGTCATTGATACAGAAGCTATAGAAGCATGAATACATGGATGTAATTGTGGCATAACAAAAGACGCTGTTGGTCCATTGGCGTTGGCGATCGCTGGGTGATGTTGAAGGGCCTCGGCTTGATCTTGTGGGTGTCCTCGTCAAAGATATGCGCATTGATGTCCACCATAACAAAAGAAACACAAGTGTGAGACAAAATGATTCATATGAAACGATAGTATGGAATGGCGCATGCATAATAAGTAGCAGATAGGAAAAAAAAGCACCAGCGTTGCCTGTGTTCGGAAACACAGGAAACGACAAAGGTGCATAGCCGATGTAAGGTCCGACATGTGCTAGTGCCGAAGTTGGTTGTGAAGGTTGTGGGTGCCCGGTGTCCTCATTCGCAGCATACAGCAGAAGGAAGCATTCAAACCCTGCGCATGTGAGGGGAACAACAGCGTTAAAATGTGATGTAGAGCATAACAAAAACTGTATGACCAATGGAGTACATAGCATACCGAGTCTTCCTGCACCCCGCAGGATACAGGCAGAAGGATTATATGAGCGCCAATCCATTTGGAAGACTTGATTAAGGGACGCGCAAATGAGCTGTGGAGAGATCCAATGAAATGGAGCCACGGACCAAAGGAGGAAGAGTGCGAGAGGTGAAAACTTGCGTGCTAGGGTTCGACATGGCATGTTGAGCGAGATAGTGAGCAGCCATATTTGCCTCCCTATAAATATGCAGAAAGTCCAGTCGATGAAGATGTGTTAAAGTATGTATCAAGCGAAGATATTAATTCCCATGAACCAGGCATGGCCGCGAGAGGCGGGATACCAGCTGCGAACAATCCGTCTCTAGAATGATTGAGCGATATAGTGGAAGAAAGTATAATAATCCAAAGACTGCAGACTGTATCTCAGCATTTAGAGGTGTACTTGGTGGAAGTCAGAAAGAGATCGCTCCCACGCATGAACCAGCGTGATCACTCAAAATAGCACCTCCTACACTATAATGTCTACCTACCGCCGCATCTATATTTAATTTAATCTTCTCGAAGGCGGAGTACACCAACGCACCAATATGGGGTGTGGCGGCTGAGGCGAGGGAAACCAAGTAAACTGCTGCAAAGGTGCAGCAGCTAGTTTTGATCCAGCAATTGTTTTGCTCCACATAGTAATGTCATTGTTGATAGATGCTCGAAGGGATGATACAGAGAAAGTAAGCTTATCACCATATATTAACGAGGCATAAGTGCGTCATATATTGTACACAATAATCGATGGAATGACAATCCTTAAAGCCCCAGGAAGAGATGAAAAAGAAGACTGGTACCACCATGATAGAAGATATTACCGAAGATGTAACGATGATGGTGGGGGACAATGTAACTCACAAGCAAAGTAATGCCAAAGAAAACGAACGCGCGAGCAGTATATAAATATATGATCTACTGTGGCCGATGCTACCTTACAGAATGGGCATTGCGATGGCCGTGCAGCATTATATCTTCCAATATAGTCCTCAAATGGTAGAGCCTAGTGAAAAATGCGCCACAAAAAAAATTTGAGTGACAAGTAAATGATGTTTGAACCAGATGAATTTTGCCGAGAGCTGTGTAGGACTTGATCCTCGGTAGACATCATATGCCGAACGCAAAGAGAATTCTCCTGATGCCGTGGGAAGCCAGCTGAGATGGACCCCCTGCCCCTCAGTCTGGGCAAGGCAGATCGGGTGAATACAACAAATAATCCTCCAAATGGGTGAGTCAGGTAAACGAGGGATATAATCTCCACGGTTACCATATTTGGCATGCATATACTTGCTCCATAGGGTATAATGCTGCGGATATGACCAACATATGCGACAATGACAGGCTTGTTGAAGCGTACTAAGGTCACGTCACGGAGTCCCAGTCCTCCCTCTTCACGTGGTTTGGTGATAGCTTCCCAGGCAACCCAATGATGCCATCGTCCCCAATAAAATGCTGCCATCTTCCTGTTTATTATGTTGATCACCGAATTTGGGAGGGCACCGGCTGCTAGAATATGTAATGGTAGGGCCGAAATGACTGAGCGAAGCAAAACAAGATGATCAGCGGAAGAGAGAAATCGGGAATACCAGCCCTGAAGCCGGTCGTCCACATGTTTTAATAACGGAGTGCAATATCGAGAGGGGTTGATTCCCTTATGCAAATGAGAACCAAGATATCAATATGGTAAACCAGAACATTGCATACTCAGGAGAGTGGCAAACCTGCGGCGTTGGTGAGTATTTATGGTCGAAGATGGAATTAAACTGCTCTTTTGATAGTTAACTTTCTGACCAGAGGCAGTCTCATATTGCGTTAAGAAAGTGTGAAAACGTCGCAAATTTCTCTGCGTGCCCTTTAAAAAGATCAAAAGATCATCTGCATATGCCAAATGCGTAATAGTGAAAGGGACCCTACCGAGGCGGAAGGGTTGTATTGCTCCAGATGCAACCAGTGATTTTAAACCTCTGCTGAAGCCCTCAGAAGATAGAATGAAAAGCAGTGGAGATAAATGGTCACCTTGTTTGACTCCTCTAAATGGTCGGAACATGGGAGACGGTTGCCCATTAATTAAGACCGATAACGTTGTTGCACTTAAATGATTCAAAATAATCCGAATGAAAAAGCCAGAAAAACCGAAGTTACGAAGGAGAAGTTCCAGATATTCCCAGCTAACCCTGTCAAATGCCTTCATCATATCGAGCTTCAAACGCAGCTGAGAGCCGCCTTTATCTAGCATATATATCATCTCACATGCCATTAACACCTGTGTGGAAATATCCGAGCCTGGCAGAAAGCCCGTCAGCTCAGGTGATATTAATTTCGGAAGCAATGTATTCATACGAGAGGCGATAATTCGTGTACATACTTTACTTAGAAAATTTGTCAGGCATATTGCGCGAAAGTCACTGAATGTTGTGGGTGACTGCTTCTTAGGAATCAAGGTGATTAATGCACTGGCCATCACAGAAGGCTGGGGAACACCGAGAAAAAATTCCTACACCGCTTTGAGAACATCAGTATGTATGACTGACCAGCAAGAACGATAAAGCTTACCATTGAAACCATCAGGTCCTGCTGCACTTTGAGGGTCTAACTGCCAAACTGCCTCTTTAACCTCTTCTTCCATAGGCAGTTGTGTGAGAATGGAGTTATCATCTGCAGTCACCAACTGTGGATATGGCACAGAATTGTGTCATAATTATGCATTGTCTCGCAAGCAAAAAGGCGAGTATAGAATGTCACCGCTTCATCTATTATAGCTTCGGGTGTGGTGCATTGCTCCCCTGTGGCTGTGTTAATTTGCTGGATGCGTAGTTGTATCCTTCGCCCTTTGACAATAGAGTGATAGTAACACGTGTTTGCATCTCCTTCTTTTGGCCATCGTACTCGTGCTTTTTGTTTCCAAAACTGTAGCTCATATGTAGAGGCCCGTTGATACTTAGCTTTTGCTCTATGATATTCCATGCGATTTTCGTCCGAAGGATCCGTGTCCCAGATGCCCTCAGCGCGAGTGAGATTCGTTTCAGCTTGCATGAGGTTAGTAAATATATTGCAAAAAATTTCTTTATTCCAACGCTGGATGTCCTTCCTCAGGCGGAATAATTTTGTATAGAAACCGTACATACCTCCTGTGGTAGGGTAAGATGTCCATGCATTCTTCATATAAGCATAGAAATCCGTATGTGAAAGCCATGCATCCAGAAAGCGAAAAGGGCGGCGGCCCTCGGGCAAGTGCTGCTGACATATGAATAATAAGGGCGAGTGATCCGAGGAAGCACGCGATAGATGCGTAAGCTGCATATCCTCAAACACATCATGAAAGGAAGAATTGACAAATAACCAATCCAATCTCCTGCGGACTCGTCCAAAACCCATGCCATCAACCCAAGTAAAACGCGGACCTTTAAATTGTGGCGCCATCAGAGAGCAAGTTTCATGCAATCATTAAATCTTGCAATGCTGTTAAAGAGGGGTGCGAGCGACCATCATGATCTTCATGGGACCGAAAAGTATTGAAATCACCGTCAATTATCCAAGGTAAAGCGAAGTTCTCCGAAAATGTACATAATGAATGCCATAGTGTACGACGTAAGAGCGGTGTGTGCTTGCCATAGACCACCGATAGGACAAAGGTAAACTGTAGGGGCCGATAGATAAGGGTGAAATGTACAACTCGAATAATGCTGGGGAAAGCCAAGGTCTAAAGCAAAACGTACAATACTTAAAGGTGAATGTTTGGGTTCTATCAGAGCAAGTAAATTTAAATGATGATTTCGTATCAAATGATGGAGTCTAGGCATAGAGGCACGCATGCCTCTTATATTCCATATTAAAACATTCATTGAGAAAGGGTTGTGTTATTTCCCTGGATGGCGTGAGAAGCACTACGTGTAAGGATAGTGGAAGGGGGCAATGGCGGCAAATCTTTCCTTGTACAAAGCTTACGACGAGGAACCACGGGAATAAATTCCACAGTCTCTGTAGGTTCCTGTAAATGTGATATCAAAACATCCACTTCCAGGGATGGAGGGATTAACTGCATACGCCGGATCACATCTTCAGAGACATTCGGCATATCTGATGTTTGATCGGCTACAGGCAGGTCATTATCTGAAGAATGGCCCAAGTCGCAATGATCCTAATCATCCTGCAGTGGAGGATCTGCAGCCCCGGTAAAAGTATTCAAATCACTGATTTGCTCATGAGGGGGTGCCATAGCGAAAGTTTCAGTCGATGGAATATCACAGGTGTCGGTGGTAACATCTCTTGGAGGTTCGTCATGCTGCGGCTCAGGAGTATCCTGAGAAGGAATTATCAATGGAGGTTCGACAGGAGGTACCGAACCCGGCTTTTTCTTTACCAGAGTCCAGCGCTGCGTAGGCGGGCGAGGTGGTGGAGGCGGCGGTGGGGGAGGCACAGCTGTTTGAGGTTTCGGAGGGCACGATCCCGCTGCATGGCCTAATCTACGACAGGTGGCGCAAAAAAGGGGCAGATCTTCATAGACAACTGACTGCAGAATAAACCTGTTCTTGGCCTGCAAATATATTTTTTGTGGCAAGTCTTGGGAAACATCAACTTCAACACACACACAGGCAACAGATGGTCGTAGGCCGTCCGTGGTTGCGACATCCAATTTTATTGGAGATCCTATAGGCCACACAATTTCAAACAAAGCCTCCCTGCGATGAAGGTTGATCGGAAGACGTGGAAAAGCGATCCATACAGGGACAATGGGAACATCGGCGGAGGGATCAAAATCAACAGTTCATTTTGTCATTTGCATATGACAACCCGAAATATGCCATGAACGACGATAAAAACATCGCAAGTAATCCGCCTCGTTTCGAAAATTCAACAAAATATGCATTTGATCAATAAGGGTGATTCGCAAATCATGGTGAAAGCCTATTTTTTCAAAAACTTCATGTATGACTTTCAATGGAGGACGACCATACCAGAATGTGCCTACCAAAGAATAGTTGAATGGCGCAGCAAGGGCATCAATTTCGGAATCCAGAAAGGAGATCATTGGGATGCCTTTATATCTTGAAATGGTTTTGGCGAGATGGATATTTTCTGTGATGACGTTTCGCCGGAAACAACCGCCGCAAATGATGGCGGTGGCTCGGTTGCCATTGGATGTGCGAGGATGGCGGATCGTGGAATGAAAGGGAAAATCAATGAAGGCCCAGACGTCAGGAATGACAAGAACTGCGGCGACAGCAATGTGGTGGTGGACTAGTGGGAAAGCGGCGGCGGCGGCGGCTATCGCTGCAGGAGAGCTGATGATCGCCAGAGCATTCTGGTAATCGTTATATATATATAAGATATGGATTTATCATGGAAAATACATAGACAAAGAACAACATGGATTAATTAATAGACATGAAATGAGATAGTATAAAGATTTCAACATAGTTGATATGGATTATTGTGAAAATGATATGGATTTGGTTTTGAAATGGATTAGCAAATTAATTGAATCACCATATAGATGGATTTGGAAGGTATTAGGCATGTAGACTTATGTATTGCCTAATATTTTAATTGTAGAATGGAGATGGAAATGTAAGTGTTTTTATGATGTATATTATTTTCGAACTTCGTCTTTGCATGTATGATCCAATGAAGGATCTAAGGGGTCTACTTACATGTGATTTATGTTATGGATCATAGTTGTTGTCTAAATACTTTGCAGATAATAGGCACCAGAGTACAAGAGTTTATAGAAGACGAGATGAGAGTAGGCTACCCCTCATGAAGCCAGTAGATCCAGATGATACCTTTTGAATATGTGATTTTTGTCAGTCATGTATTTACAATCCTTTGTAGTAATGAAATTTTTATGACTTGTATGAATTTATTCATGTCATGCATACATGTTGGTTATACCTAGTGTATTTTTATGTTGCTTTCGCTATACCGATCCATGGTTTATATCGACATGCATATAAATGATATCGACGCCTTATACTTCTCTTAGTAGAGTATGGCAGGTGCACCATTCTGAGACCAAAGAGTTAAGGGTCCGGAGCGGGCAACTACACGGGAGTTAGGAGTTATTTGGATAGTTGGAAATATTTGTGATTGGATATTTGGAATTGTTGTGGGAAATATTTGGAATTATTTTGGAAAATAATTGGTATTTGGAAAGTTTGGTGTTTGGAAAAGCTTGACTTTGAAAACATTTTGAAATTGTGCATTGCGTTTTGTGAAAATTCACCTTCACAAGAAAAATATATCGTTAAGCGTTATTGATCCCAAACAAACGGGGCGTCCGAGCATGATTACCTATCTGGTATAGGACTTGTGGACATATTTGACCGCCATTATGGCGCCCAGGCGTAATGACCTATCTAGGATAGGTTTCTAGGCATATTGGACTATTGGGGTGATCCATTCGTCAGTCATGTAGTATAAGTCACTTTTTAGGAAAGTGCTATAGCCATTGCATTGGAATTTGATTTGGAAATTCGGACTTTGTACCGATTTAGATGTGGTACTGATTTGAAATCGAATTTGAATTTGGAAACTTCAGAAAATTGGAAATTGGAATTTCGAGAATTGAAATCGAAAGTTGGATTTTGACTTTGCATTCATTGATTTGTAACCTTGCATCATTGAATTTTTACTTTGAATGTATTTGATCGGATATTCAGTGGATGATTGGATTTGTTTGACTTAGATGATTGTTTGATTGAGAGGGTATCATAGTAATTTGTTTGCGAGTGAAAAACTCGATATTTTTGAAATTTATATGATTTTTGATTTACACTTGTTTCCCCGTGTATGAACCTATAGTGGGTAAATACAGGATACTTACTGGATGATGTTTTGTCGCTCATACCATACCTTATTAATGTTTTACAGAAAATGAAGGATATGATATAGTGTATGTCGAGGATGATTCTGAATGGGGTTATTAATGATCGAGGAATTGCTGGAGAGATATATTTATGAGATTCATTTTAAGACTTGCACTTTATGGATTTAATATTATTATTTTGAGATTTAGAATTTTAGTTTAAGTTTACGATTTGTGTGTTGGATTTCAGATTTTGTCTACACTTTATATATTCAACGACTAATTTTTATTTTGAGGATTTTAATTATATGACTTCCGCTGACGTCGGTTTATGTCACTTTGCTAGCGTGTATTTGAGTTGGTATGGACAGCTTGTAATTCTCCTAGCAGAACACGGCGTGATACGATCTTGGATCGTAGGAAATTAATGATTGCTTCTTTCAACCCCAAAAGAAACCTTTTATCAACCCGTGCATAGAATAATGGCGCGAACACCACCTCCTTGGATAAGAGAAGCCAACAACGTCTACGTCGAGCAATTCGAATCTTCCAATCCAACACGTCGTTCTGTATTCTTGGATTGTGATTCACCAACTAGGTTTGCTCAAACCTTGATTGGATCTAGCCTTGATTTTAGTTTGTAAAAACCTAAGGAAAAACACACAAGAGGAAGAGCACTATGGCTGCCCAAAAGTTAAACTCAATTTATGAAAAAAACTGAAAATTCTAGCTTCCCTTCTCCTCTATTATAAATCTATATTTTGGCTATTCCTAAAAGATAAATAATCAATCAAAGTCCTCAGATCACTAACTATCAATCTAAATCAAATTTACATAAATGATAAGTCAAAGCTAATCAAGGAAGATTACATAATTCAAATCTCTAAAATCTCGCACTAGAATATACTCTGTCGGTTATTGGATTATACCCGCTTTTAGACGCCGAATTCGGGTTTGCACTCTTCAGAAAAGTTGTAGCTCATAAAATTTCCTTGAAGTTGGGCATTTGAATCTTCTCATTTAGACTTTCCTGCAAAGAGATATGGTCTTCCAAATATCAGGTATACATCTAGTGGGCTTCAGTACTTTCTATTCTGGACTCTCATCTTACATCTGATTTTGGTCCACCTTGTAGCCCAAATTAGGAAATGTGCAAAACATGAAAGTCGTCCCAAATGGAGTTTTCTAACACCTCCAAGTTGTTTGAACTCATTTAGACTTGTAGTCCGACCCGTGCATCTAAAATAAAGAACAATGTCTGGCAGCCTTCCTGAAAAATAGTGATTCTCCAAGCCACTTTCCTTATGTAGTCTTTCCACCTTAGGAAGACACTCAAAACGACCATTAACACACCAATCACATATTAACATGTTCTATAAGTTATCCTAGACCTAAATAAAGACAAGACAAATGACTAGACTCCATACTACGATGCGTATGCATGATATGACCATCCTACCCTCTCACCAACACTTACATCTTATAATATGCATTGAAACACTTGGTCAATCAGATCACAACCTCAATAAACATAGAACAATCATGCATCTACATTTCTTGGCTCATCTTGCACATGTTTGAACAAGAAGCTCTTTAGTTTACATCTTCTATTTGTCCAAAAGTTTCTTGTTTGTGGAGTTAGTGTGGTCTAGGCCCTTGTTTGTGAAGTTTGTATGTTTAGGGCTCCTTGAATCGTATCATTCCCTCCCTCCTCAAAAGGATTCGACCTCGAATCTAAACATGCAAATGGATAAGAGGGATACTCCCCAAATAACTCATAAACTATGTAAGATACAAGTTCAAGCAAACCAAGTGCAATGATCATACATAATTTAAGTCTAACATGCTTAGGATGAGCAATCAATTGAATGAAGACATATGCAAATAACATCACATCATAACACATATTTACATGAACACTTAGCAACAAGCACCTCTTTTTAATATATTTAGGATGCACTAACAAGATAGTTAGAAAACTCCTCACATAAGATTTATCATGCATTAAAGAGGATGTAAAACATGAGGAATAAACAATGTACCTTGTACGCTCCTTAGAACTTCCAAATCAGATTCATTTGAACTATCATGCTGAACAAAGCACAAATCAGCACTAACATGCAGATTATCATATTCAAAATCATTGCGCAATGTAACGTCAAGTGGAATTTCAGATTCATACTCATGCAAATTAGAATTTTCATGGGATGGAATGTCACTATCAAGGCACCCAAATAAAGGATTATCATAGACAACCCATTCATGCTTCTCAACTTTATCATGTTTATGACCTAGGACATCACTATTCTCACATCAAATGTTAATCAAATCATCTTGTAAATAAGTATGTAAATCAAGCAAATCATGTGAATCATGTGTGGCACAAACAACTTCAGATTCAAGCTCATCACTTCGGGCACGCGAGTCAGTCTCATGCATATAAACACAGTAAATATCAACAAGTCTCTTAAGACCCTGCAATTATCAAGAAGGTCTAATCTGTGTACCTTTTGTTCTTCTACTTCTACAAGGATCTCAAAGTTACATTCTTTTTGTGCTAGAAGTTTCTTACGAATGTCAGAATTACGTTCTAGGAACTTCACACAGTCATGTTCAACTTCAATATGATCATGGAAATCAACATGCAATTTCTTATAAGGTTCACACACTTTAGAGTGCAAAATAACTTTATTACTGGAATCAGATTCAGACAAACTGGATTCAAATAGTTTAGGATCATGCAAGTGAAGAAGCTTATCATGTAAGTCATGTTCATTCGGCACATCAACTTTATCATCATGATCAACATCCGTATCAATTGAAATTCCAACATCATCATCACAAAAATCATGCTTAATATCAACACTAAAATCATCACCAAAATCATGCAAATCATATGCAATTCCATAATAAACTTGATTAAAGCCTTATGTCGTTGCAATATAGAGGTCTCTAATGTCATCAACCATGGAATCCATGAGTAACCTGAAATTAATCAAGAAAAACAAAGAAAGAAAAAACTAACACAAAGACAAAAGAAACAACGTTACATTAGTGAAATCAAAACCAATGTGTATGTTCCTTTCTCTCTCTTGTATAGTAACTCAACTTTGCATTTTCCTCCGTCAATCTTGAGCTAGATACAACCAAAGCAAGCTTTTCAAATAGCTAACACAATGCGATGATCAAATACACCTTTTTCTCCAGCGTATCACCTAATTTTCAGCAACCAATAAGCAAAGGTATCAAGCCAAGAACAAGATAATTTAACACACTTAACCTTCTACGAATCAAAGAAAAAGGAAACCAAAAATTACGTCAAAGGCTGAACCAAAGAAAACTAAGGGTTGCCCTGGGCAATCATTAGTTAACCTTAGCCTTATGGTAATTAATCACAGAGTTGTTTAATCAAATTACAACAATCAAGTATTCAAGTGAAAGGCAATAAAGAATTTATGTATTTTGAGGCTTAGAAAGGTACGACCTTGTTGAATATTTCTTTTTGTTGTTTGAATGGAACGTGCTGTCCTATTAAAAAAATCGTAGCCTTCTCCCCTTTTTTTAAGAAACGAAAATCTAAAAAGGAAAGTGTTTAGAAGTCACATGCAATGGAATTAATAATGTGGGGAAAGAATCACAGATTGCGGAGTCTGTTTTCTGGGTCCTTTTCATGCTGTTCGGTTTTGTTTCTCTAAAAGGATACCATTACCTTTCTTTTTTTCATCTCTCGAATTTTTGATTTTTTTCGCTGACTGTTTTTTTTTTAATTTTGCTAGAAAAATACAGAGAAAATAGATGTCTCACAAACTACAGCCCTTGGATTAGGGTTTTTTTTTGTTGTTTGAAAGATGTTTTTTTTTGTACTCAAGGGTGGCCATGTATGTGGGGTGATAAGGTCAGTCTTGGATACAAGAAAATTGCAACGCAAACCAAGCAACAATGCAATCAAGTCACACAACTCTAAAATCAACTAAAAGCTTCGTTAGCAACAAGAATTACGTGTGACTAGGTAGTACTTTTAAGCAATGGACTAGATTTATTTCTTATGGCTGAATATTAACCCTAACACAATGAACCTATTGTCAAGTGTGTGTAAAGAATTGATCTTGAAATGTTCAAGAGCAAATATTTGCAAGGTCCAAGCTTTTGTGTGCACATACTGTCCAAGTTGAATTAACAAAACGTGACCTTACTTGTGCTGTTTTAAAAACAGCGGGCTATTCAAATGCAGCCTTCTCTGTTTTTTTAATGAGATAATTGTGATGTGAATCAAGTAACAAGAAAAAGAATCCAAGCAAAAAATGGAGTAACGTAGGTGTGCATGGAAATGAAGGGAAATAGTAGGGGAAAAGAACCAAATGTATGAAATTTTTGTTTTTTTAACAACGTGCTGCCTAGAAATTAAAAAGACGTGGCCTTTTTTTTTTAATAAGATGATAAATGGATTTGAGGAAACAAAAAGGAACGTAGATGGAATATGACCGTTTATGGACAATGATGAAGATAGCAAGGAAAAACACAAGTGAATAAAGGATATGTAAGTCGTAAAGAAGAAACCTTTGCTCTGATATCACTTTGATACTGAAGTGCCCCGCTCCCGAGCCCTAACATCGGAAATAGTGCACCCGCCGTATCTCACTAAGGAGAATACAAAGCGTCGAATCAATCTCTTACTTGCCAAAAATGACGTAGAAATTTTCTTCTCGCGGAAACGAAATTCGTAAATTAAATTAAACTCCAATAGTCGTCATTACATTGCTGAATAGAAATTCTGATAATAAAAGTAGCAAAAAAAGTCTGTGACAAATCCTCAAAGTATAATAAGAACAAAACGGCTGCAGAGTTCCCTCATATCCTAGCTGCAGCTCCCAACTGGCCCACTCCGCTTTGTCCGTCCCGTCCTCAACAAAGATGTGCTCGTAGCTCTCATCCGGCTCACCTGGGAAGTAGGGGTGAGTGACAAAAATCACCCAGTAGATGCCCGCCTCAAACAAATACAAAACGTACATACCAAAATGATATAACCACATAGCACATAAATATATGATAACCACATAGCACATAAATATAAGATAAAACCACATAGCACATAAATATAAGATAAAACCACATAGCACATAAATATAAGATAACATGCATAATATAAAGTAAATGCGGTAAGTAAAGCACTCCACATAAAATGCGCAAGTACGTGATGCATGCTCAACCAACGTGTCACACGCAACGAAGATCATGTCACACATAATGCCGATATCCATACCGTGCAATGCATGAACCCGGGTCCTACTGAGTGGCTGCAGGTCGTACACCCCACAGTCACCATACTGAGTGTGCGTGGCCGCGCCACCGCACACCATCCTGAGTGTCGTGGCCTCGCCACCGTACACCATCCTGAGCGCCCGTGACCCGTACGTCAGGACCCGCCATCAATGCAATGCACGTGCCATGAATGCAAAAACACAATCGCCTGAGACCCGTACGCCCATCCTCACAACCTCCGGCACTCAATACTTGGTTTTGTAAATTTTACAAATATTGGAAAATTATTATTTAGCATTACCCTTATTTTTCTTTAGCTTGTATTAATTTTCTAGAATTTTCTACTAATTTTTCCTATTTTTCCCTATTTAATTCTATTTATTACTAATTATTTTTAATTAATTATATTTACCAAAATTCAGAAATTAAGTGGAAGTAATTTATTTTAATCTTTTAATATTTTCTGTAATTTATTTAGAATTTTCTGATAAATAAATATATTTTTTTTGAATTTTAAACTAATTTTAATTAATTATTTATCATTTATTCATTTCAGAAATTAATTTCAGATTTTTTTTTTATATTTTTCCGGTTTGGGCCGGCCTGCTGGCCTGGTCCGGTCCGCTGGCCATCCGGTCCGGTCCGGCAGCCTGGCCGGTCCAACAGCATTTTCCTTTTTGTTTAAATTTATTTTTCTATTTTCTTCTAACCTCCATAAAATCTTCGTTTTAACTCCGATTAACCTCAAACTAGTTGCGTTGGACTCGTTATAACGCGACGCAACTTTTGAAGGTGGACACGTCATCGCATGTCCGGACGCGACGTCAGGGGCCGCGCGTGGGCCCCACGTGCCACCCCCTGAAACGCAACCATCAGACCCTTTTTTCCGACTTTCAACCAAATCCCAACCTATTTCAGTCTAGATGAACCTATTCTAATGTCAAAACGCAAATTTTAAAGAATCTTAAGTGTGAAAATATTCAATCTTTTGATTTCATTCAAGGGTGTTTCCAATCCGAATCACAACTACCATCAATTTCAATACACACGCACATACACATACAGCCATAAACAACACATCTCATGCTTTCACATATAAAACAAGACAAGATTCACATATTAAACAAATAAAAACAACGAATCACATTAATATACCATTAAAGCATGCATGAATCATACCCGTTTGAGGGGGGAAGAGGCACCTACCTTTTTTGGCGAATTAACTACGCACAACTTCTTCTTTCCCTCCTACACATGCACCTCACGGTTGACCAGCTAGGGCCTCTTTCTTTTTCTTTTTCTTTTTTTCTTTTTTTTTTCTTTTTCCTTGATGTTGCCGCTGGGATGAGTGGGTATATATTATTTGTTTTCTTTTTTTGTGTGTGTGTGTTAGAGTGATAGGCGGCAGAGGGTGTGGGGGGAAAATTTAGGGTCTATTTGTTGTATGATATGTGTATATATGTAGTAGAGTCTAGGTAGTTGGATAGGTTCAATTGTAAATCCTAGATAGGTTAGAATTTAGGATTCCTAGTGTAATTCTAATCTCATTTCAAATTTTCTTTTATCTCTATCTTTTATTTGAATAGGTATATATATATATATATATATATATATATATATATATATATATAAACTACGGATGTAACACTCCTACCCCCTTACAAAAAGTTTCGTCCTCAAAACTTGTGTACCTTATTTGAAGAGATGTGGGTAGCGCTCGCGCATAAGCTCCTCAACCTCTCAAGTCGCTTGTCGCTCTGTATGATTGGTCCACTGAACTTTCACGTACGGAATGACTCGACGTCTCAACACTTGGTCGTTGCGATCTACAATCCGAATAGGGGTCTCCTCGTAGGTAGCATCTACACGTACCTTCAGTGGTCCAGCACTAACACAAGATTCGTGTCCAATATGTACCTCCTCCACTGTGGTACATGAAAGATGTTGGGTATTTGAGCCAAGGCCGGTGGTAATGCCAAATGATTGGCCAACGTGCCAACTCGATCAAGTATCTCATCCGGACCATGTAACGAGGGCTCAGCTTGCCCTTCAAGCCAAATCGTGCCACCCTTTTCATGGTCGACACCTTCAAGTAAACATTCTGGCCCACGGCAAATTCTAGAGGATGCCTCTTCTAATCCGCCCAACTCTTGTGTCTATCTTGAGCAACCTTGAGTATATCACGGATCAATTTCAGTTTCTCTCTGGTCTATTCAATCAACTTTGGTCCAGTGATAGCGTGCTCACCCACTTTGTCCCAATAGACAGGGGACCTACAGTTGTGCCCATGGAGTGCCTCAAATGGTGTCATAACGATGGCACTATGGTGACTGTTGTTGTAGGAGAACTCGATCAATTTCACCATACCATCCCCGTTCCCTCTGAAATCCAGTGCGCAAGTCCTCAACATGTCCTCAAGAGTCTGAATCGTCCTTTCCGACTGCCTACCGAGTTGGGAATGAATTAGAGTGCTTGAACGTAGCTCCGTCCATTACATATATCAGCATACGCAAGTTTTTAATATGTGTTGTCATTTTAATTGTTAAGTTGTTAAACATGTTTGGTATAGACATATAGTATGTTGTGTATCCTTATGTCAAACACATGTATGACTTACGTGTCATATGTAGCTTATGAATTCATAATCGTTATCTGCAGTTTGTCACGTGTATTATATTTTTATTGTCTGTTAGTTGAGTTTTAAGCGGTACACACGCTATGCGTATTCATTTTAGTCTTTGTTTATCAAGACCTCTCTTTTTTTTCCACTTATGTTAGTCGTTAATAATAATTATATTTTTTTGTGTTACCTGTACTCTATCTTTTTTTGTATAGCTTATCCTATTGTTGTATAAATATCGTTGTATATATATTTCCGAAGGAAATGCATAAATATATAGATTTTACTATAATTTATTTGGGTGTTCAAGTTGATAATTTTTTTTCTGTTATTAAGTTATTTACATTTTAATATATTACTATGCTGTCGTGCAATACTATGTCGTTCCTAACTCGTAATTAGCATGCTCTTCAATTGTGTATGTTAATGATTTGTTTTAAAACCGATAGATGTATGTCTATTTCGTAACCCATGACTAGAATGAAAAGTATCTGTGTTATTGTATTGTGTTGTTTGTTGTCGTTATATATTATGATGTTTATTACTGTTTTATTTTATTAGTTATGTTGTGGTGTCATTGAAATAGTTATATGTATACTTGTGCATATTTACTTAGCGTCGTTTAGTTACTTTTGTTTCGTGTATCTATTTGTCTGTTTTCTTAAATCGACTTATTTACGTTATTAATGTTGTAACAAATTGTGTTTGTCTATATGCCTCTTTATTGTTGTAGGAGACTGAGTGGTTTCTCCTTTTTTTTGTGTAGTGGTCATTTAGCACATATACTCCTGTCTTATCATATATATATTTTTTTGTATATTCACTACTCCTACATTGTTATCGTATTCTATATATATCATATACTTTTATCTATTACTTCATATTTTCATGTTGTTGCTTGTATGTATGGGTATATGTGTATATAAACATTATATTATGTTTTGTGTGTTGATAACATTATATGGTTTAATAAGTTGATTGGTTCATTAAAACTCACAGAGCCATACTGCTGTAAGGGTGCACATATTTTAGTAGTTAGTATGTCTTGTGCATATTATTATTATTATTATTATTATTATTATTATTATTATTATTATTATTATTATTATTATTATTTTATGTTAGTATGTTACAACAAGCTGGTGAATTTTCCTTTTACATATATATATATATATATATATATATATATATATATATATGTATGGTGTTTAATTTAATTACTTTAATTTAATTTTTTTTAAATTAATTTTTTCTTTTTTTATTTTTGCACTTTTGTGGTGTTTATTGTTCATGTTGTACTTGAATTTGTGAATTTTATTGGGCATGGAGTGGTGGTATGTGATGGTGGGGCAAGGTATTGGTTTTGCAGATGTGACTGTGATGTTACTACTAACGACTTAAGTTATTTTGTTTATATGTTATGGTAGGTTATGTATTTGTTTGTCTCGTGCATGAGTATGGTGTGCATTATGTTGTGTTTGTGCACCTGATTTTTATGTGATGTATATATAATCTGTTGAATTATGTTGCTGTATACTCATAGTTCATTATGTTATGTGATACCTCTCTTTTTTTGTACTATGTTTATGTTTCTTTGTGTAGTCGTGTTGGATTTTGTATGGTTGATGTTCTAGTACGTGTTTGATTTGTGGAAATATGTCGTTAAGGTATGTTGTATTGATTAGTGTGTGTATATATATAGTTAATTAGCAAAATTGTGTATTTTGGTCTTGTGTTTAAGTGTTGGTTTTTTTTTGGCTCAACAAAACTTTTCTAAGATCAACAATCCACTCGAATTTCGCCTTCTTCTGTTTCCGTCTGTTCAGGGCGCAAGTATCTACGAGAATCCTTCAACAAATTTCCTGTAGCAGATGGCCAAAACAAGAAAACTCCTTACTTCAGTCATCTTGGTCGGTCAGGGATATTCAGCGATAGTCTTAATCTTCTTCGGATCCACTGAGGTCTCCTCTTTTGAACTTACGTCACTTAAGAAAGCCACGCTTCCACTGCACAACTCTAATCATTTATCTCTGACTGACATCTTCTGTACTGATGAGGAGTCATTGATACCTGGTCGCCGGCGGTTGAACTCTGCTATGATATCGCTAGCCTCCCCTACATCCGCATCAGTCATCACGTGGATCTGGACACCGATCCTTGCTTCTCTTTATGCTGCTCCTGATTGTGATGGTGGCACCGACCTCTGCTCAGTGCTCTCTCTCTCGTAAAACGTCCCGGTTGTCGTACTCATACTCGTATAATCCCCCTACATTAACCCGAGTGTGGCATCCACAACGAGCACATGGTGACAGCGATGGCCATGCTCTCCTCCGCGACTGTACTCTCGTCATAAGCGGTCCTGTGATTATTAGCGGTCATGTCCCATATCTCTGCCTCCTGCAGTGAAGGGTCCTTCTGAACATTGAATTTGGGACCTCCTGCATTTCTCCGTAGTAGAACCTCAGATCCGGTGCCCGCGGTGGTGGGATCCGCTGGTTTAACTGATGTTGCCGCTGAGCAGTCTAGTGCTGCTGTTGTGCCAAAATGGTGGCCAGGGTGGCCATGGTGTCGGCCAATGCCTGGAGGATGGCCCCCTGATCCGGATGATCATTACCACATTCACTGTTGCCTCCTTTGCCAGATTGTTCACTATACAGCGGCATTTTCTTGGATTTCATGCGAACCTTGACAAGAATTCGGATTGAACAGGAGAAATCGAGGGACTTGAGCATTTATGGGGCTCGTGCGAAGATTCGAGGGTACAACGGTAATTAAGTAGAGAAAGCTCACCAACATCACACACCTCCCATAATCCGATCATAACTTAGGTCTAAGATCATATCTTAAGTCTACTTTGTTTATTAGGGTAAAATCGTAATTTTTTTCAAAAGATCGTAACTTATGTCTAAGTGATCTAATTAATCCTGCGTTTCCGAGGCGGATCTGAAGTCTCGTCTCTGATACCACCTGAAGTGCCCCGCTCCTGAGCCCTAACATCGGGAATAGTGCACCCGCCGTATCTCACTAAGGAGAATACAAAGCGTCGAATCAATCTCTTACTTGCCAAAAATGACGTAGAAATTTTCTTCTCGCGGAAACGAAATTCGTAAATTAAATTAAACTCCAATAGTCGTCATTACATTGCTGAATAGAAATTCTGATAATAAAAGTAGCAAAAAAAGTCTGTGACAAATCCTCAAAGTATAATAAGAACAAAACGACTGCAGAGTTCCCTCATATCCTAGCTGCAGCTCCCAACTGGCCCACTCCGCTACGTCCGTCCCGTCCTCAACAAAGATGTGCTCGTAGCTCTCATCCGGCTCACCTGGGAAGTAGGGGTGAGTGACAAAAATCACCCAGTAGATGCCCGCATCAAACAAATACAAAACGTACATACCAAAATGATATAACCACATAGCACATAAATATATGATAACCACATAGCACATAAATATAAGATAAAACCACATAGCACATAAATATAAGATAAAACCACATAGCACATAAACGTAAGATAACATGCATAATATAAAGTAAATGCGGTAAGTAAAGCACTCCACATAAAATGCGCAAGTACGTGATGCATGCTCAACCAACGTGTCACACGCAACGAGGATCATGTCACACATAATGCCGATATCCATACCGTGCAATGCATGAACCTGGGTCCTACTGAGTGGCTGCAGGTCGTACACCCCACAATCACCATACTGAGTGTGCGTGGCCGCGCCACCGCACACCATCCTGAGTGTCGTGGCCCCGCCACCGTACACCATCCTGAGCGCCCGTGACCCGTACGTCACGACCCGCCATCAATGCAATGCACGTGCCATGAATGCAAAAACACAATCGCCTGGGGCCCGTACGCCCATCCTCACAACCTCCGGCACTCAATACTTGGTTTTGTAAATTTTACAAATATTGGAAAGTTATTATTTAGCATTACCCTTATTTTTCTTTAGCTTGTATTAATTTTCTAGAATTTTCTACTAATTTTCCCTATTTTTCCCTATTTAATTCTATTTATTACTAATTATTTTTAATTAATTATATTTACCAAAATTCAGAAATTAATTTCTGAAATGAATAAATGATAAATAATTAATTAAAATTAGTTTAAAATTCAAGAAAAATATATTTATTTATCGAAAAATTCTAAATAAATTACAGAAAGCGACCAACATGAAAACACGAAGCAATTGGTAAAGGCTCACAATATATATACATATAATACGATAGCAACGTAGGGGTAGCTAACATGTAAATGATATACGATAAGTCAGGATTGTACTTAAACGTTAAGTTGTTAAAAAACACACACACAAACAAAACCAAACCCCACTGAGTCTATTGCAACAACAAAGAAACATATAGACAAACACAATTCATGATCAGGTTGATGATATACCGTAAATAAGTCGATTTAAGAAAACATACAATAACTACACAAAACTAAAGTAATTACACGATGCTACGTAAATAGGCACAAGTATGAACACGACTCTACCAATGAGCCCACAACATAACTGATACAACAAAACAGTAACAAACATCATGGTATAAAATGACAACAAACAAACAACTACAAAGAATATAATAACAAATACCTTGCATACAAGACATGGATTACAAAATAAGCATACAATTACAAGTTTTAAAAATTATTAACAACATCCGACTTGTAGTATAGCATACAAATCATGAATTAGGAACGACATGGTATGACATGACATCAGAAATTAAAGTGTAAACAATTTAATAACATGACACATAAAAAGAACAAACAGTTATATATATCGTACTTGAACACCCAAATAAATTATATGTGTACATTACAGTAAAATCTAGGCATATACACATTTCTTTCAGCGTAATTTATATAATGATATTTATACGACGATAAGATAAGCTAATATGGAAAATATAGAGTCCATGTAACAAATATTATTAACAATTAACACAAGTACAAAAAGAGAGATCACGATAAACAAAGACTAAAATAAACGCGCATCGCGTGTGTTCTGCTTAAAACTCAACTAACGAACAACATAAACATAATACATGTGACAAACTGCAGATAACGATTGTGAATTCATGAGCTACATATGATACATAAGTCATATATGTGGATACACAACCCATTATATGCCTATATCAAACATGCAAAAAAAAACAACCTAACCATCAAAACGACACACATATTAAAACTCGTGTATGCTGATATATAATAGACGGAACTACACTTGAACATTGCATTTCACTCCCAGACCGAGGGGCAGTCGAAGAAAATGATATAGACATTGTAAGGCATGTGGATAGCCCGCGATTGACGTCAAGAGAAACGGGGATGGTATGATCAAGTTGATTAAGTTTGCCTACAACAACAGCTACCATAACGCCACCGACGTGGCACCATTTGAGACATTCTACGGGTGTAAGTACAGATCCATAGTCTACTGGAATGAAGTTGGAGAGCGTACTATTATCGGTACAGAGCTGATCGAGCAGACCATGGAGAAGGTAGGCAGATCCGGGGAAGGACTTAAGGTTGCCCCAGACGTACGTAAGAGTTAGGATTTGAAGAGACAACCCTGGAATTTATTGTCGGAGAAAAATGTCTACTTGAAGGTATCGCCTACAAAGGGAGTTGCACGAATTGGTCTGAAGGGTAAGCTGAAGCCTCGATACGTTGGTCCCTACGAGGTGCTCGAAAGGATCAGTTTGATAGCTTACCGATTGGTGTTACCTCTGGCGCAAGCACAGGTGTGCAATGCATTCCATGTTTCTCAGTTAAGAAGGTACTTTCCAGATCTAATTCACGTACCGGACGCGCTGTCTTTGAGAGTCCAACCGGACGCGTCATACGAAGAAGCCCTGTTCGGATCATAGACCGCAAGGACCAAGAGCTGTGGGGGAGAAATCATTCCGTATGTCAAAGTGCAATGGAGCAGTCATAGGGAGAACGAAGCGACTTGGGGATTGGAGGATCAGATGCGGGAGCACCACCTAACTCTTCGTATAAGGCACGACAAGTTTCGAGGACGAAACTTCTTGTAAGGTGGGTAGGATGTTATACCCATAAATTTTCGAAGTAGTCATTATGGGTTAAACGAATAATAATAATAATAATAATAATAATAATAATAATAATAATAATAATAATAATAATTAAGTACTCGTTAATTGGGTTAATCGCAGCAACTCGTTATGTACAAGAACTTTATAACTATGGTATAAATGTTAAAAGTATATAGTGTATGAATAGTTATTAAGCATAAAATAAATGTAGAATAAAGAAAAGGATAATAGTAGTATTTTAAGAAATAGTGAGGATAAGAATAAACTAATTTTTTTAAAAAAATATAGATAATGATAACAATAAATAAAATAAAACAAAAATAATAATAATAGAACGTGGGGGGATAACCGAATCCCCCCAGTAGAACACAAGTTAATAAATAAAAGGGGCAACAAGGGAGTAGGGAACGGCAAAACAATCGGTTAAAAAAATAAATTAAAAAAAAGGTTGGCGCGGGAAGGAGGAGGCGGCAGCAGAAGGGAAGAGGAGAAGAAGGAGAAAGGGAGAAGAGGAAGGAGGAAGAGAGAAGGAAAGGAAAAGAAGAGAAGGCAACTGGGTATTTCAATCGCGTAGTTTTGTCTGCAATCCAAGTAGGTTCCCTTTTCTCCCTCCAATTGGTACAGATTCAAGCATGCTTTGATGATATATTACGTGTTTTGTTGTTTTTAATTGTTGAAATCTATACTATGTTGCTTAATCTGTGAAAAGCATGAGTTTTGATTTCTGTGGAAGATGTTTGATTTCTGCAGAATGCGTTTGATGACTGTGGTTTTGCGTGAATTGGATTTTTGATTTTAGGTAAAAATTTGATAATCAAAATAGTAAGGATTTGATTTTAGGGAAAAATTTGATAATCAAAATGGTAAGGATTTGGTTTTAGGGAAAAAAAATTTGATAATCAAAATAGTAAGGATTTGATTTTAGGGAAAAATTTGATAATCAAAATAGTATAAATTTTGTTTTGAGACTGTGGAATGCGCAGTAGGCTATGCAGAGTGCTCTGCGTCTATCTGATGTGATGTTAGGGATGAATTTGATATCAAAAGAATTTCTAGGATTTATTTTATTAATGTTATTTGATTGATTAAAAAAATAGTATTAAATATAGGAAAAATATAAGTAAATATCAGAAAATTATATATAAATTCCAGGAATTATAAAATGTTGAGATTAAATTATTTTTACTAAAGTTCATTAATTGTGATAATTCATTTAAAATGGATAATTGGGTAATAAATAGAAATAAATTAGGAAAAATTGAAAAAAAAATAGGAAATGCACAATAAATGTATACAAGCCATGAAAAAATAGGTTTAACGTCAAAAAACATTAAATCATTACTCGGATAATAAATGAACCTAGATTTGAGTGCCGGAGGATGGTGAGGATGGGCCAGGAGCCTCAGACGATCTTTAAATGAACCTAGATTTGAGTGCCGGAGGATGGTGAGGATGGGCCAGGGGCCTCAGGCGATTGTGTTTTTGCATTCATGGCACGTGCATTGCATTGATGGCGGGTCGTGACGTACGGGTCACGGGCGCTCAGGATGGTGTACGGTGGCAGGGCCACGACACTCAGGATGGTGTGCGGAGGCGCGGCCACGCACACTCAGTATGGTGACTGTGGGGTGTACGACCTGCAGCCACTCAGTAGGACCCGAGTTCATGCATTGCACGGTGGAGATATAGGCATCTTGTGTGACATGACTTTGTTGCGTGTGACATGCATAGTAGGACATGCATCACGTTGTTGCGCATTTTTATCTGGAGTGAATTACTTTTACGCATTCATATGCTTATGTGATATCATGTTTTACGTGCTATGTGTTATATCATTTTTGGATGCTCGTCTTGTACTACTTGGAGGCAGGTGCCTACTGAGTGATTTCCCAGTCACTCACCCCTACTCCCCCCCACCAGGTGAGCACGAGGAAGAGTACGACTATATCTTTGCTGAGGACGGGGTTGACACAGTAATATGGGCATACTGACGGTCGCGCCTAGGATACGAAAGGACCTTGCGGCTGTCTGTGGTTATTTTATTGGGATTATATCAGACACTACCGTGCGTTAAATGATAGATAGTAGATGCTAGTACTCTTTCCAAAAGTCGGTACATTATTGTAATGAGGATTTACTTTATCAAGAAAACTTTACATTATTGTATTTCGTTTCCGTGCGAAAAATTTCTACGGCTTTTCAGGCATGTTGGAAATTGGTTCGACGCTTTGTATTCTCCTTAGTGAGATACGACGGGCGCACTGTTCCCGATGCTAGGGTTTGGGAGCGGGGCGCTCTCCGCTACGTCCGTCCCGTCCTCAACAAAGATGTGCTCGTAGCTCTCGTCCGGCTCACCTGGGAAGTAGGGGCGAGTGACAAAAATCACACAGTAGATGCCCGCCTCAAACAAATACAAAACGTACATACCAAAATGATATAACCACATAGCACATAAATATATGATAACCACATAGCACATAAATATAAGATAAAACCACATAGCACATAAATATAAGATAACATGCATAATATAAAGTAAATACGGTAAGTAAAGCACTCCACATAAAATGCGCAAGTACGTGATGCATGCTCAACCAACTTGTCACACGCAACGAGGATCATGTCACACATAATACCGATATCCATACCGTGCAATGCATGAACCCGGGTCCTACTGAGTGGCTACAGGTCGTACACCCCACAGTCACCATACTGAGTGTGCGTGGCCGCCCCACCGCACACCATCCTGAGTGTCGTGGCCCCGCCACCGTACACCATCCTGAGCGCCCGTGACCCGTACGTCACGACCCGCCATCAATGCAATGCACGTGCCATGAATGCAAAAACACAATCGCCTGGGGCCCGTACGCCCATCCTCACAACCTCCGGCACTCAATACTTGGTTTTGTAAATTTTACAAATATTGGAAAGTTATTATTTAGCATTACCCTTATTTTTCTTTAGCTTGTATTAATTTTCTAGAATTTTCTACTAATTTTCCCTATTTTTCCCTATTTAATTCTATTTATTACTAATTATTTTTAATTAATTATATTTACCAAAATTCAGAAATTAAGTAGAAATAATTTAATTTTAATCTTTTTATATTTTCTGTAATTTATTTAGAATTTTCTGATAAATAAATATATTTTTCTTGAATTTTAAACTAATTTTAATTAATTATTTATCATTTATTCATTTCAGAAACTAATTTCAGATTTTTTTTATATTTTTCCGGTTTGGGCCGGCCTGCTGGCCTGGTCCGGTCCGCTGGCCATCCGGTCCGGTCCGGCAGCCTGGCCGGTCCAACAGCATTTTCCTTTTTTTTTAAATTTATTTTTCTATTTTCTTCTAACCTCCATAAAATCTTCGTTTTAACTCCGATTAACCTCAAACTAGTTGCGTTGGACTCGTTATAACGCGACGCAACTTTTGAAGGTGGACACGTCATCGCATGTCCGGACGCGCCGTCAGGGGCCGCGCGTGGGCCCCACGTGCCACCCCCTGAAACGTATCCATCAGACCCTTTTTCCCGACTTTCAACCAAATCCCAACCTATTTCAGGCTAGATGAACCTATTCTGATGTCAAAACGCAAATTTTAAAGAATCTTAAGTGTGAAAATATTCAATCTTTTTTTTTGGGAACAATGTACATAGTATACCCAAAGGTACAGGGAGAACCCTGACCCGCAAAAAGCACCGTAATGGGGGTGCAACCCGTACAATAGTCGAAAGATGGCGAGACAACAGGCTGCCTGCCATTAAAGCCAAAGCAAAATATAAAACGCCTGATCTACGGCAGCTCCACTGACCATACATAGAATGCCGAAACAAAATAGTATGCCATAACATGCTATGCGCATACACTAATCAAAACGAAACAGTAGTACTAGGTACCTAAATGTGGGTATGTTTTGTGCATAACTCGATACACATGTGTATATATCTGACGAGATACATAATCTGGAATAAAAGCAAAGTCTTCAAATATTTTCTTATTCCTGCCTTGCCAAATATAATACACTGTTACAGCAATGGAGATTTTAACCGCTTCAAATCTAGGATCTTTTTTTCGTAATCTAGCTTTAGCCCAGGCTAAAGTTCTGGTAAGATTCGGAAGGTTAATAGGCATGCCATTCCAGGCAGTGATAGCGCTCCAAACCTGTTTGACAGGAGAGCATTGAAAAAGAAGATGCTGCAAGGTTTCACAGCTTGATCCACACAGGCAGCAAGATTTATCAATTACAAAAGACATCTTATCTCTAGTTTGCCATTTACCAATGGCAGCAAGCCAGAGACAGAACGAGTGTTTAGGAGTGAGAACCGAATCCCAGACCACACAACTCCAAGGAACTTTTAGATTTTTTGGCCTAAAAAAGTCATATGCTTTGCGTGTAGACAATGAATCATTGTGCTCCCACTGACAAAGCACATTGATACATGCATCAATGCACCCGTGTGACTGAACTAGGATATCACGGATATGGAACAACCTCTTTAGAAGAGGTGAATCAGATTTAGAAAGCGGCCTAGTCCATAAAGAGGCATAAAGTTTGTATCTGTGATTAATCCATTGTACCCACAAAGTATCTTTTTTCTTGTGGAGGTTCCAAAAATGTTTTGCAAGTAGGGAAAAATTCCAAGATTTGAGATGAATAACCCCAAGACCGCCTTCATCTTTAGGGAGGCAAACTTGTTTCCAAGCTACAAGAGCTTTCCGATTTCCATTGGATGAGCAACCCCACAGAAAATGTAAACAAATTCTGTTGAGTTGATCCAGGACAGCAAATGGGATAGGGAGGGCACCTAACCAAAAGCAATGAACTCACTGAAGAACAGATTTAATGAGCAGCAGTCTTCCCGCATATGAGATATGAACAGATTTCCACAGGTTGATTTTTTGGAACAGTTTTGAAATAAATGCTGAGTAGTGACTAACTTGTAATTTATATCCATCAACAGGGATACCAAGATACCTAAAAGGCATTGTGCCAAGGCTGAAACCAGTGATTTCCTGCAAGGGCTGAAAGTCTTGCACACCAGCCACAAAAAAACTGGACTTGGATAAGTTAGGCAATAAACCAGAACAATTTCCAAAGGTAAATATTCAATCTTTTGATTTCATTCAAGGGTGTTTCCAATCCGAATCACAACTACCATCAATTTCAATACACACGCACATACACATACAGCCATAAACAACACATCTCATGCTTTCATATATAAAACAAGACAAGATTCACATATTAAACAAATAAAAACAACGAATCACATTAATATACCATTAAAGCATGCATGAATCATACCCGTTTGAGGGGGGAAGAGGCACCTACCTTTTTTGGCGAATTAACTACGCACAATTTCTTCTTTCCCTCCTACACATGCACCTCACGGTTGACCAGCTAGGGCCTCTTTCTTTTTCTTTTTCT
>AP025057.1:25870714-25916593 GCA_036186865.1 Eustoma russellianum
TTTCTTTTTCTTTTTTTTTTCTTTTTTTCTTTTTTTTTCTTTTTCCTTGATGTTGCCGCTGGGATGAGTGGGTATATATTATTTGTTTTCTTTTGTTGTGTGTGTGTGTTAGAGTGATAGGCGGCAGAGGGTGTGGGGGGGAAAATTTAGGGTCTATTTGTTGTATGATATGTGTATATATGTAGTAGAGTCTAGGTAGTTGGATAGGTTCAATTGTAAATCCTAGATAGGTTAGAATTTAGAATTCCTAGTGTAATTCTAATCTCATTTCAAATTTTCTTTTATCTCTATCTTTTATTTGAATAGGTATATATATATATATATATATATATATATATATATATAAACTACGGATGTAACAGATACGATCTTGGGTCGCAGAAAATTAATGATCGCTTCTTTTAACTTCAAAAGACACCTTTGATCAACCCTTGCATAGGACAATCGTGCGAACACCACCTTCTTGGACAAGAGAAGGCAACAATGTCTACGTCGAGCAATTCGAATCTCCCAATTCAACACGTCGTTCCGTATCCTTGGATTGTGATTCACTAACTAGGTTTGCTCAAACCTTGATTGGATCTAGCCTTGATTTTAGTTTGTTAAAACCAAAGGAAAAACACACAAGAGGAAGAGCACTATGGCTGCCCAAAAGTTAAGCTCAATTACTGAAAAAAAAACTGAAAATTATAGCTGCCATTTTCCTCTATTATAAAGCTATATTTTGGCTATTCCTAACAGATAAATAATCAATCCAAGTCCTCAGATCACTAACTATTAATCTAAATCAAATTTACATGAATGATAAGTCAAAGCTAATCAAGGAAGATTACCTAATTCAAATCCCTAAAATCTCGCACTGGAATATACTCTGTCGGTTATTGGATTCTACCCGCTTTTAGACGCCAAAATAGGGTTTTTACTTTTCAGCAAAGTTGTTTCTCAAGAAATTCCCTTGAATTCGGACAAAGTCAAGACAAATGAATAGACTCGATACTACGATGCGTATGCATGAAATGACCATCCTACCCTCCCACCAACACTTACATCTTATAATGTGCATTGAAACACTTGGACAATCAGATCATAGCCTCAATAAACATAAAAAAATCATGCATCTACATTTCTTGGCTCGTCTTGCACATGTTTGAACAAGAAGCTCTTTAGTTTACATCATGTATTTGTGCGAAAGCTTCTTGTTTGTGGAGTTAGTATGTTTAAGGCCCTTGTTTGTGAAGTTTGTATGTTTAGGGCTCCTTGAATCGCATCACGGAGGGTGAATTGTTTCGAGTACTAGGACACCTATAATGTTTGGGGTTCAAATACAGGGTCTCTTCATGAAGGCATCTTGCTGTAAGCATAGCAATTTACTTAATTCAATAATATATCGTACAATTAAGGGTTACTATGACCGTGTTTAAGGGGATATGCAAAAGGGTCATGATAAAAACTTTAATATTGCAAATAATCAAAATTGCATAGTAATAATATTGTTCTAGGTATGCGTGTAGCGCCGCGTACCCGGGCTTCACCCACGTACGGTGCACCCATCATACTTCGCTAAGTAAAGTACAAGGTGTTGATGCAAAACCAGTATTGTTCCACGATTACGCCATGGAAAAACATCGAGCAATGGTAATAAATGGCAGAATTAAAACATTAACAAACATCGTCCATAGTGTCCTACATATTACAAACCATAAAACCAAAGTCCCAAAATGTTTCAAATATTCCTTAATACGGTAAAGAATATCAAATCTTAAATCCTAGTCTCGAACTTCTCTCAAGGATAGGGCACATGCGGCTCATCCTCCACATATTCGATCTCCAGCTCCCGAGGCTCTAAAAAATGATAAATAAAGTGTGAATGATAAAATCATCCAACAAGTATCCCATCATTCTTCCGAAACATATTAGAACAATAAATAAGACCGTAACTCCCAAGTGTAAGGATTTAGTTTTAAATGTCATACCTGCAAAACTCTATGATGATAAACTTATCATCTATAACATACTATCCTTCTACGAGCTGAGGTTCGTGCAATGCAGTGCAGTATGAAGACATGTAGAACAGAACAGAAAAGAACCATACGGGGCAGAACAGAACAGAACCGTATAGAACATTATAGCCATGGGCTCTGTTTTCTTTGTATGAAACGAGCGTCTACGACGAGTGATCCTGTCAGAACAATACCCCGTATGAGTCAGAACGAATAATACCACATGTGAGTTAGGACATGTCATATACTACAGAGGCTCTACCGGCTATCCCAATAGAATAACCGGACAGAATAGAACATATACCTCACATGGGTCGACTGGTCACCACAACAGAGCAACCGGGCAGAACAGAGCATATATCCATAATGGTCTACCGGCAAATCCAATGGAATGACCGACCAAAACAGAACCTGCACCTCATAGGGGGCTACCACCCATCCACATGGAATAACCGGACAGAACAGAACATGACTGGAATCAATCGTAAAGACAGAACGTTCAGTATGGGTTTTTAAACTTGTTTTTCCTTCTATAAAAACTGATATTTCCTTAAAAAAGGAACGTGTCATGCTGTGCATATGATGCATTATGCAGTACACAGTGGATACAAAGAATCCCAAGCATTGTAATGATCATTGCCAGACAATCCTGGGTCATAACTTACTCATAATAAAAATCTGAAAATTTTAGCTACGATCTGTAACTTCTTAACCCCGTGGCTTAGCCCCAAAAAAGTTCAGTTACCAAAATTCTTTTGCTATATTATTAGCTTAGGACTATTGTCATTTATTCATTCATTAAAAATGACGTTAGGCGGTTTTAAAAAGTCAAACAAGACTATTTTTTGTAACATGCCAAATCAGCCCATTATATCGGTCCTAAGTCCATAAACGGTAGCCAAAAACTATTCTTATGTAGCCTTTTACTCTTAACAGCCCCTACTAACCCTATGATTTAGTTTACTCAACTCTTAACCCTTCCATCTGTTTATTAAACCGTGAAAACCACCGTACATGTCAACGCTCATATACGACAATTTGACAGACGTATACCACTTTGCTCTCTGTTGTTCCAAACTTTTCTTTGAGTCCTCTAACTACTCCTGGTGGTTACACCTTTAATCCATTCTTCAATAGCTTCAAATAAACAATATCCAAACGTTAGAATTACATAAACATGTCCAAGATAAGGAAGTACACAAAACAGTACCATAATACTCATATATATTTCATCATAACAAGCAACTTGAGGCCCACAAAACATACCAATTATGGTCATCCACCAAAACAGACCCTTAACCATTAATTTTAGTGAAGTTTCGGTGTCAAATCATCTCCAAACCTTTCTTGATACAAGATAATAAATTTTTCCCTTTATTTCCCCATTTTACCGAATAACCCGTGGGGGTGGAGGGCAGCATACCTTCCAAAATGTCTTCTTTTTCCTTTTAACATATATCCAACCCTTCAAGTGACGTATTCCCCCTCAATTATTGGTCTCCCAGCCAAATTTTAACACACTTAGTAACATTCCTTAGTCACTTATAGGTCACCGGCATGAGCATACAAAACATCCGTAACCTTTATCATTTAAGCAACATAACCTGTTATGTGTTATCTTAAACACTCTAGTAACATAATGAGGGTGAATTATCCCATTCCCCTAAATCTTCCTCAAAACCATGGTTATGGGGTGAAGAAAACTTAAAATTTCCAACTCCTTTTAGTGCACAAGGTAGGTCATTATCTTAGATACTAGCCTATTTCCTTGGTTTCAATCACATACTTCACAAGGATCATCTTAGCCATTCTTACAAAATTCCAGCATGACATACTTATTAAATGAGCTCAACAAAGGCATGGTTAAGACTTAAAAAAATCTAGATATCCTATTTACGGTTCTTCAACATCTCAAGGAAGAATCAACGGGTACTTGCCTCTTTTGTTCAAAGGTGGAGTCTTGGATGATTGGTCTTCCTAAGAACTTTGAGAGTCACCTTATTCTTCCTATGGTGACACACGGTTTACACACATGAGGAGTGGTGAACGAAAATTCTTTGAAAAAGGAAATAAAGGCTTAAGAAATATATGAGAGGCCTTACCTTGATGAAGCATCTTAATGTCTTGCACTTCCTAAAGTTCCTTCACCCATTGGGTTGACAATATTCCTATTGTGATGAAGGAGGGCCACGAGTTTAGGGTGGTTAGGGATATTATATCTTAGACTTAATACAAAGCCTTAAAGAACAGAAGGTTTAACCTTAGGAACTATACACTTACCTTGATAGTTTGAGGGCTAGACTTGGAAGATCTTGGATGATCTTGATCTTAGCACTCCTTCTAGTGGCCAAAACTTGAGTGTGTGATGAGGGAGTTTTGGTAGTCTGATTTTTTGAAGATGGTTGAGGGTGTTTTGTTATCTTAAGATTAATTGTCTAGAAAATGGACGGGGTGGCTGGATTAATGGGGAAGAAAAAGGAACATACTGATTGCTTTCTTGCATGCATGGAGGAGGTTAGTAAATAGGGTGGCTATTTAAGAAGGTGTAAGCATTTGTCTCAAGAGGATTCTAGAATAGGAGATATTTTTAGGGCCTTTGGAGGGAAAGTGGCCGGCCTCCTCAAGGGCATTATGGTCACTTTCCTTTCCCTTTGATGCCCTAATGACATGTATTATTATTATTTTATTAATTTTTTTGTAGAAATTAAATTAAGAAGTTGTTCAATTAAAAAATTTAAGACATGCATAAAAATAATTTTCTTTGCCACTTGAATCTCCAGAAATTGACATTACAGGGTTTGAAAAATTAGGAATTACATCCGCAGACGTGGGTACAACAATTCGTACCCCTCATTGATCATCCCTTAAGTCTAAGGTTAATTCTTATTTCTAAGATCATTGCTTCGTATATAATTACCACTTATGCCTAAGATCGTCGCATATGTTCAGGACGTCACTTAATTCTAAGATCATTAATGAAGTCTAAAGTTCTGTCGTGGACTAGAGTCATGCTCCGATACCACCAGTAGTGACCCGCCAAGAGACTAGTATTCGAAGAGGTTCACTCGACGTATTCTGCTAAGAGAAATATAAGGCATCGATAAATCAAATACACGTCTGCAAAGTGACGTAAATCGATGTTAGCGGAAGTGATAATATTAAAATCCTCAAATTAATCATTAATCCTTAATATATAAAGCCTAGACAAAATCCGAAATCCAATACACGAATCGTAAACTTATGCCAAAATTCTAAATCTCAAAATAATAATCTCAAATCCATAAAGTACAAGTCTTAAAATAAATCCCCAAAATACATCTCTCGAAAAAGTTCTTGATCATCAATATATCCACTCAGAATCGTCCTTGATGTACACTAGATCATATCCCTGATTTTCTATAAAACAACAATAAAATATAGTATGAGCACAAAACATCGACCAACAAGTAGCCTGTCTGTACCTAATACGTGATCATACGCGGGAAAACAAGTATAAATATACAATCATATAAATTACGAAAATATTGAGTTTTTCATTCGTAAATAAATTACTATAATACCCTTATAGTCAAACAAACATTCAAGTAAAACAAATCCGATCATTCACTTAATATCCGATCAAATACAGTCAAAGTCGAAATTCGATGATGCAAGGTTACCAAATCGATGTATGCAAAGTCAAAATCCAACTTTCAATTTCAATTCAAAAATTCCGATTTCTAATTTTCCCAAAGATTCCAAAAGAAAATCCAATTCCAACTCGGTACAAAGTCAAAGTTTCCAAACCAATTCCCATGCAATGGCTATAACACTTTCCTTACAAGTGACTTATGCTGCAAGACCCATGTATCGATCACCCCAATAGTCCAATTAGCCCAGACACCTATCCTAGATAGGTCATTACACCGAGGCACCTTAATAGCAGTCCAATATGTTCGAGCATCCTATCCCAGAGAGGTAATTTTACCTGGATGCCCTGTTTGTTTGGGATCAATCCAGCTTAATGATATATTTCTCTTGTGAGGATGAATTTTCACAAAATGAATGCACAATTTAAAAATTTTTCTAATGTCTAACTTTTCCAAATACCAAACTTTCAAATACAAATTATTTTCCAAAATAGTTCCGAATACTTCCCACAACAACTTCAAATGTCCAATCACAAATGTTCCCAAATATCCTAATTGCTCCTAACTGCCACGTGTGTGTGTGTGTGTGTGTATATATATATGTATATATATATATATCTGTGTGTGTATATGTGTGTGTGTTTCTAAATCATGGCTTCTGTCAAGATCACATTGTTAGACTCCACCCATATTTTGCTGTAGTTTGATTCAGAGGCCGATTACTATAGGTGTTTTGCACGTCATACATGGACAATATTAGGGTATCATATGAGTGTAACTAAATGGTCTTATGACTACAATCCTAAGGCTGATGTGCCTATCGTGCCTGTGTGGATATCTTTTCATGGACTCCCTATGTATCTTCATAAGCAGGAATATTTTTTTGAGATTTCCAAAATGATTGGCACCCCTTTGAGGGCAAATTCAGCAACCATGCAACTTCTTCATCCCTCTTTTGCCCGAATATGCATTGGAATAGATGTGTCTCATGAACTGCCTCAAAGATAATACATTTAGATTGATGAATACCATTTTTTCCAGCCAGCAGAATAGATGTGTCTCATGAACTGCCTCAAAGATAATACATTTAGATTGACTGCCGAGTACTAGGACATTGGTCAAGCACATGTATTGATTCAAAAACTATGGATGTGTCACCTCAACCATAGGTCATTACAAACTCTTCTATGCCTGCAAAGACTAAGATGCCTGAACATAAGGTTCCACTTTCTCAACGCTGGACGCCTAAGAAACATAAATCACAGGAGATCGCAGAAGGCTAAGATCCAGTTAAGGCACAGGCGGATGCAGATCCTGCAGCCGTGGAGGATGCCGAACAAAATATTATGGGTACACCTACACCATCTGTAGAAATTCTAAAAGCTACTTCAAGCTCACGAGACCTACATGTACAAGAAGCCTCCTATGCTCAAGATTTGTTTAGACTGCATTATTCCTCTGCTGCAGTCATGGCCGCTATCGAAGTAGAGGTAGAACCTGTCATCACACATACATCAGATTCTGAGATCCATGAGGATAATATTATTGATACCCAAGAATCAAGAACGACAGTTTTGGATGTGACTCGGACCAAGCTATTCACGCAGAGTAAGTTAATTTCTTTGAACGATTATTTTTAGCGGAACAAACATTCGATCATGAAGATCTATTGCGACATATTCCTCAGGTGTTAACAGATGAAGATAATACAAACCTATTGGTGCTACCACAGGCAGATGAAGTTCGAAGAGCGTATGCAGTTGAGTCCCTCCAGTGCACCTGGCCTAGATGGATATCCCGGCTGCTTTTACAGGCACTTCTGGAATGACTTGGTCTTAGATGTATTGCTTGAAGTCCAATAATTTTTTCCTTGGTATACGCGATCCAAAGACTATGGCAGCTTCTTTGATTTGTTTGCTTCCAATAAGACCAATCCTGATACTTTTGCAGATTTTCGACCTATATGCCTGACCAATTTTCTATCTAAGGTGGTCACTCGAATTATCTCATCTCAGATATCCATCTTATTGCCGCGCCTTATATCTCTGGAGCAAGTAGGTTTTATGCAAGGCTGTGGAATTGCCGAACAAGTTTTGATGGCAAAGGAGATGGTGCATCTTTCAGATTGCAAAAGTAGAGGAGGCCAGGTGATGATCAAGTTAGATATGGCAAAGACTTTTGAACGTGTCTGCTGGATATATTTGGAACAACTGCTCTTAATATTTGGTTTTCATGTGCGTTTTGTAAGGCTTATCATTAAAAACTTGGATGCTTCTCATTGCTCGATCTTGATCAACAGAAAGCCCAGAGGTTTCTTTTGGCCATCAAGAGTGGTGAAACAAGGAGATCATTTGTCGCCCTTGCTTTTTATTCTAGCATAGGAGGGATTTTCTCGGGGACTTACTGCCTTATTCAACACGGGAAATCTACGGGGCTTCAGCACTGGCCGAGCTCCAGTAATTACACATCAAGGTTTTACGGATGACTTATTGATTTTTCTGAATGGTTCAAGTGGAAATCTAGGAAAATTCGGAATATTCTTTGAGATATATCAGCGGACATCGGGACAATTACTCAACTATCACAAAAGTCACTTAGTCATCAGTGCTAATGTTTCTGCACAAAGGGTGGTGTCAGTCTTGAACATGCGGATTTCGGTTCTGTCAATGAAGTACTTGGGATAATATCTTTTTAAAGGCATAAATCGAACCAAATATTGTACAGCTTTACTTGATTATTTTGATTCCAGATTAACGAGCTGGTCGCAAAGGCTCCTCAGCACTACTGATAGGCTGACACTTATACAATCAATTCTCTCCGCTATGACTCTACAATACACGCTTTTCAGCGTAAGGATCAAGTTTATATCGTTCATGTCTAGGTACATGGATAAACATAGCGCAACCAAATATCTTCGATGGAAGAGTCATGATGCATGGAATATTTGCTTGTACTGCTAATGTTTCGAGTGGCGTTTTATGGCTAAGAGTTCTAGTGGGTAGTCGGTTTAGTATGTTTGTAGATGTAGCAACAGCTTCAGGCCAAAAAGTTTGAAGTACACAGGCCTCAATCATCATTGCCTTGGTCGTTTCGAGGAGAAGGCGATTTTTCATTCTGTAACTCTGTTTTTTGTGTGGTGTTAGGGCACGATGTCAGATGAATAATACCGGTTGTACAAAAGGTGTGAAGGTCATGGGACATGTATTTGCCCCAATTTTCAAACCAAAGAATTTGGATTATTTTTGTTAAAATTGGTTTGAATCATGCGGAAGAAATCAACTAATTTAGTGTGAACTTCCAACTTATTTTTTAGAAAGTAAACACAAGTCATTCGAGAATAATCAGGTATAATATAACAAATTAATGAAACATTTGGGCCATAGCAGATGGTAAAGGACCCTATACATCAGAATTGAATAGTAAAAAACAATGGTCTACTCATGTATTATTATGGCGAAATGTGAACCAATAATGTTTAAAATGGATATAGGTATTCCAAGATATGTCACTTACTGATTTAGTAAATAAGGTAGGAAAAAGAGTACGAAGATAACTGAAGAAGGGAAGACCTAGACAACGATGCCACAAACATAGTTGTCGATTGACCTTCTGACGGAAAAACACCGTCCTGTTGAGCCACCTTTTCCATTATTCAATAGTCTGCGGTGTCTTTTTATACATAGATGTTTACTGGTCACACTACGACAAACTGTTTTGAGTTGCTTGAGTGCATTCCTACCTTGTTGTCTGCTGCTGATAGCAATCCACTGACTATGATGCCTTCAGAGGAAGAGGTGCGCAAGGCTTTATGGGACTTAGATTCTTAGAGTGGGGCTGGCCCAAATGGGTATAATGGTTGTTTCTGTAGATCTTGCAGGGAGGTCATACATTCTGATGTTTATAAGGCGGTTCAGGAGTTCTTTTTGGGTTTCCTACTGCCTAATGCAATGGCACATACCATGATTATTCTTCTCCATAAAGGGTCATCTCAGCGGACTTTTAGAGATTATAGACCTATTGCTCTATCCATGTTCATGAGCAAAATCCTGATTCGTATTCTCGTTTTGTGAGTGAGCTATGTTCTCCCGCCTATTTTCTCTTCTGAGCAAGCTAGATTCTTGAAAGGTAGGTGCATTGCTGAGTAGGTCTTACTGAGTATGAGTTGGTACGCTGACTAGATTGAGGCTCGTATTCCGTTATTAAGTTAGACATGGCTAAATCATTTGATCATGTCAATTGGTCTTTTTTGCGCTCTGTCCTGCGACCGTTTGGCTTTTCTTAGTTTTTCATTGCCATTGTTATTAATCAACACATACTTTTCAATTTTGATTAATGGTGTTCCGATTGGATTTTTCAGGCCTTGACGTCGGGTGAAACAGGGAGACCATCTATCTCCATTATTATTTATTTTGGTAGCAAAGGGATTCAGTAGAGGGCTGAACTCTTTGGTTGATTTTTGTCATATATCCACGTTTCTCATGGCTGGATCCCCTTCACTATTTCTCATTTGTCCTATGCTGATGATCTATTGGTTTCCTTACGATTTAAGCAATTTCTGACTGTGTATGAGCAAGTTTTTGGCAGGCAGTTAACTGCCATAAGAGCACTGTGGCTTTTTTCCTCTCAGGTCACAGTTGCACAACGGCATACCTTGACCAATTTATTTAAAAGGCCTCAATCTAATTTACTGATGAAATATTTGGGCTCTTATTTGCATAAAGGGATCACTCATTCTGTTCACTGTAAATACCTTCTCAGGCGTATTGACTTTCGATTAGGTAGCTGGCAGCAAAAACTAATAGGGGCTGCAGGTCGACTAGTACTTATTCGAGCGATACTTACGTCTATGCCTATTCATGTTATGGCTGGAGCTCTCCTCCCACGAGGGGTAATTCAGGCTATAGAGCAGCGTTTTGCAAGATTTTTTTGGGAGATTGGCCGTCATCATTGGGTATCTTGGAGGCGATTATGCCTCCCTACTCAGGAAGGAGGTCTTGGAGTTCAAGACTTGGGTGCAATCCAGCACACTTATGTGTGCAAGCTTTGGAACATGTATCATAGTAGTGCCACTTTGTGGGGTCGTTATATGTAGGCACGTTATGGTAGTAGAGGAGATTTTCGTCCGTGCTTATACGACTCGGTGGGTTTGCGACGTATTTGTACTATTCACAGTTTTTTTAGAGACCACAGCTATGGATTCAGATTGGCCGTTGTGGCTGACATCTTCTGGTGAGATTTGTTATTGGATGCGTATGATATGGTGTGTCCCCAATTAAGGTCAAATCATTCCATGTTGGCACACACAAATCATCCCCAATTAAGGCCAAATTGTGGAGATTTAAAATTCATCTTTTTAAGCACATGGGGCGCCACTTACACTCAGCCTTTAGAGCTGAATATTCAATTTATTCTATGTATATTATGTGTGACATAATATATATAACATGTGCAAAAAGTTTGAATTCAATCGGAGAAAAATCGCGTAATCAACAAAAGTCGAAAATTCGTTTTCTACGAACACGACACATGGAATGTTTTTGGCATGACATATAACATGTATCTAGACATTTTTTACATATTCAATACATTATAAAGTGTTCTAGAAAAATCAATTTAGGGCTGATTGGAATATACCATATGTGTATAATTATTGTGCACTATATTATAATGTTTGCAAAAATAAAATTCAGCACATGTGCAAGCCTTGTCACACGCCTAGCTCAGCTTTGATGGAGCATATGTGGAGCTTAGTTGGCATCTTGATTGGCCAAGAATGAAGTATACAAGGTTGGTGACATAAAGGAGGGAGCTACACAAGGTAATGTTTCAAACTATGTCACATATGTGATACATGCTGAAAATTCAGCATGTGTAAATAAGGCTGGCCGAATTTCTTGAGCTTAATGATGATTTATTTGCTTCTTTAATATTAATGGATTGATTTGATGATGTTATGGAAATATTTTGAAGATATTTGAAATATCACACATGCTAAAAATTTCAGCATGTGTTGAATGAATGTGGCTGAAAATTGGTCTTAAAATTTAACATATTTGATTCTTCATTTTCAAGGGATTAATCTAATACCAACATGTCAATAATTTGAATATGTCTTGGATAGTGCACATGCTGAAAATTTCAGCATGTGAAGAAATCAAGGTGGACGATTTTATGGATGTTAATGGAGACAATTTGTTTTCCAAATTATGTGGGATTGACTGTGAGATAATTGGCAACGTTTTTATGACTAATTGGCATATGTTTTTAAGTGATATTTTCAGATTTATACAGTCATCAAATGATGACAAGTCTTGTCCAATCAATGAGTGCCAAATAAGCAAGGCCAAGATGATCATTCGATGAAGTGACAATGATGCAAGATAGTCTTCCAAGGACTTAAAAGATAATTTCCAAGGGGAAGAAAAGAAAATAGGGGGTGGCCACATTTGATAAAAAGGAGAGAAGAAGAGCAAATCAAATACAAGACAAGTCTCACAAACTCTCTAGTGCCAAACGTGTTTATCATCTCCTTCTTCTATCTCTCTTTCTTCTTTCTCTCTCAAATCCTATTGTATTCAGATTCATACATATTGTATAGGCTTCATATAAATCACCATACACACCATATCATTGTGAAAGGTTGATCAAGGTGTGATCAAACCTTCATCCGCTCGGTGGTGGTGTTCGTGACCATTGTGATTGTTGTAAGGTTTGTAAAGGGTTAGAGTTGGTGTATAACTCCATCAACCCTATGTGATAAGGTGTTATTTTGTTTAGTGATAACCGAGGAAGGTGTCCTCGAAGACCGGAGTAGGTTCTGTTAACCGAACCAGCATAAAATTCTCGGTGTTATTACTTTCAGTACTTTACTTTCAGTTTCCAGCACAGTGCATCATTTTCATCGCGATCTTAAAAATATCAAACGAATTTCAAAAATCACGAAACTTTCCAGAAACATATCCAAACCTTTTAAGTTTTATTTGGCACAAGTTTCAACTCATTTGGACAAGTATAAGTCATTCAAACATCCATCGTTCTGAGACTAGTGCAGTCTGATTTTCAGACTTGCAAAGGTTGAGACTTTAAACGTATTTGACTAACTTCCCAAAGGAATGTTTCAAAACTGTTTCAACCTAATTAAATACACATTGTAAGAGGTTTGTCATTAAATTTTCTGACCATTTGGAGCCACCACTTAATTGCAATAAATTTTTCAAGTCAGACTACCGTTTCTAGCAGATTTGCGCAATCTGACCACATACAATTTTTAAAAGGGTTAAAGGTTGAATTTTGATCCGAAATTTTTAGGAGATACTAAGAACATCTGAGACTTCAATCTCCCCAAATTTCAGAATTTTTGAAGACCTGTAACCTAGTTTTTCAAACGTCACAATGCAGGTCCTGAAAACAGAAACTGTTTTCAGAAGTTGGGTTTTTGTATTAAAACAATTTTAAAAACCAAAATTTCCGCACCTACTATTCAACCCCCTCATTTCTAGTGGTGCCTTACAGGTCCTACATCTTATGGTTCTTGCGACCAAAAACCAGGATCTGTGTTGTCCCAGCCTGTATTCACCCCTGAGCAATATGCACATATTGTGAGCATGCTACAGGATCATAATAACAAGGGTGGCAAGAACATGAATGATGCAGCTTATATTGTAATGTCAGCTCAGATGGCTGCTGGTTCTGGTAGGTGTTCAGGTAAAGCTATTTTCCAAAACTTAAACATTTGGATTTTGGACTCTGGAGCTAGTGATCATATATGTTCTTGTATACATCTGTTTGATTCTTGTTCCCCAGTTTCTGGCATTTCTGTCAAGTTACCTGATGAGTCCATTGCCTCTTTTTCTCATATTGGTACTATAAGAATAAACAATGATCTGACTCTCCGTGATGTCCTTCATGTCCCTACGTTTAAATTTAATCTCATGCCCTAAGTAAGTTGACTCAGTTTCACAGCATCCAGATTTCCTTCTACTCAAACAAGTGTATGATTCAGGATATAAAGACCAAGAGGTTGATTGGTTCAGCTGAAGTCTTTCAAGGGCTGTACCATCTTGTAGGGACACCAAAGGTTCCAACTTTTTCTTCCTTCCTCGCTTTTCCTACATCTTTTCAAGCCTTATCTGTTCAGCTTCCTGATTCCATGCTGTGGCATTCAAGACTTGGCCACATGTCTGCTAGAAGAATTAAAGAAATACATAAATCTCATCCTGATGTACTGGTTCCAGACCATGACTATCAATGTATAGTATGTCCTTTAGCTAAGTAGAAAAGGTCCCCTTTCCCTATTTAACATTCTGTATCCACTTCTCCCTTTAATCTTGTACACATTGACATATGGGGATTTTACAGACATTTTACCATGTATAAACAACAATACTTTCTTACAGTTGTGGATGATTACATTAGATACTGTTGGATTTATCTGATGAAAACGAAATCAGAAGCTAGAGCTATTATTCAAAGCTTCTGTCATTATGTTTCTATCCAATTTAATACACATGTCAAGATTATAAGGACAGACAATAGGCAAGAGTTTAATATGCCTTCATTCTATTCACCTCTTGGCATTATTCGCCAGACAAGTTGTCCTCACACTCCTCAATAGGATGGCATTGTTGAGAGAAACCATCAACATATTCTCTCAGTGGCAAGAGCCTTAAGGTTTCAGTCTGGCTTGCCTTCTTCTTATTGGGGTTTTTGTGTCTAACACTCAGTGTATCTCATAAACATTACTCCTTCTCCTATTCTCCATCAGAAAACACCTCATGAGCTCTTGTATAATACTCCTCCCATTTACAGTAATCTTAAAGTATTTGGATGTCTAGCCTTTGGGACAGATAATCAACCTCCCAAAGACAAGTGTGCTCCTAGAGCCAAGAGGAGTGTCTTTTTGGGTTTATCACGCACAACAAAGGGTTATGTGTTACAAGAACTCCAAACAAAATCTGTTTATATTTTCCAGAGATGTTAATTTCTTTGAAGGAATATTTCCCTTTTTTTCATCTCAAGCTCCTAAACACTCAAGTTGTGATTCTCAGACCTCACCACCCAAACAAGCTCCTGAAATCTACACTTACACACCTTCAGTGCCATATAATCCCTCCACATCATATATGCCTGCTACTGATTTCCCAGTATCTATATCTTCTCATGACACTTCATCTTTCCAGTCACCTAGCCAATCACAACAAACTCACAGTCCATCTGCTCCATTGCTAGATAGCCTTGTATATGAGTCACAACAAGTCCCTGGTAATATTGTGATTGACCTGCCTATTTCCTTGCAACACATGAACCAATATTCCTAGCTAACCTCTTCTTCCCCAGTACATCTGAGACCTCAACGAACCAGACAACCTCCAGCTTACCTGCAAGACTACCAGTGCAATCAAATAATCTCTTCTGATTCTCTTCCCACTCATAAGCTTACTCACCCACATGCTTTTCACAAGTACATATCTTATGATTTCCTAGCTCCACAATACAAAGCATATGCCTTAAGTATTGGTCAACATGTGGAGCCTAACTCCTATGCAGAAGCAGTTAGTTCACCTGAATGGCCGGCAGCTATGGCAAAGGAGCTAGCAGCATTAGACAACAATCATATCTGGGATCTCATGCTCCTACCTGAAGGGAAGAAACCCATTGAATGCAGATGGGTGTACAAAATTAAGTACAGACAGGATGGAAGCATAGACAAATACAAGACCAGGTTTGTAGCAAAGAGTTACACTCAGCAATATGGGATTGACTACCAGGATACATTTTCTCATGTTGCCAAGATGACCACAGTGAGAACAGTGTTGGCACTTGCAGCTAGAAGGAGGTGGTGCATTCATCAAATGGATGTCAATAATTCCTTCCTATATGGAGATCTTCATGAAGAGATCTATATGTCTCCACCCCCTGGATTGAATCTCCCTAAGGCGGGCATGGTGTGCAAGTTGAACAAATCACTCTATGGATTGAAACAAGCGAGCAGAGAATGGAATGTCATTCTAACTACGTTTCTATTAAACCAGAGATTCATCCAATCTAAGTGTGACTACACCTTATTCACAAAGCCCGCTGCAGTTCCTTAATTGTATTACTTATCTATGTAGACGACATTATTGTTACCTGTGATAATGTGGCACTTATTTAGGAATTCAAGCAAGCTCTACATCATGAATTTCAGACTAAGGACCTTGGTGAATTGAAGTTCTTTCTTGGCATTGAGGTGGCCAAGGCTGAGGGGGGCATATATAACAATCAGAGGAAGTATACTATGGAGCTTTTAGAACAAGCAGGCTTTCTGAACTCTAAACCTGCCAAGAGTCCCATGGGAGCACGTACAGCCTTGACCCACAATGATTCTGATTTGTTGAATGATGTGACTCAGTATAGGAGACTAATTGGGAAACTCATATACTTGACTATCACAAGGCCTGATATTGCATTTGTTGTCAAACAATTAAGCCAATTTCTGGACTGTCCAATAGTGAATCATCTTAAAGCAGCATACATGGTGCTTAGGTATCTGAAGGGTACTATTGGACAAGGGATAATTTTTCCAAGGACAGGGGATCTGAAGCTTAAGGGATTTGTCGATGCAGACTGGGGAGGATGCGCCGATACACGAAGATCAGTCACTGGATGTTGTGTGTTTTTGGGAGATGCGTTGATATCTTGGAAAGCTAAGAAACAATCTACAGTGTCAAGATCTTCAGCTGAAGCTGAGTATAGGGACATGGCTATGGTGACTTGTGAGTTGCAGTGGCTATTATATCTACTGAAAGACCTGGGTGTGAGTGATCAAAGGCCGTTGGAGTTGTTTTGTGATTGTAAAAGTGCCATCTATATTGCAGAGAACCCTGTGTTTCATGAAAGGACGAAACACATTGAGATTGACTGCCATATAGTATGGAATAAAGTGCAAGAAGGAATGTTGAAGTTGATGCCAGTCAGAACTAATATGCAGCTGGCGGATGTTTTCACCACGGCTCTAGATAGTAAATGGTTAGAAGAGATTTTGAAACTGTTGGGAATTTAGAATATATATGCCAAGCGTAGCTTGATGGGGGTGTTGAAGTGATAAACCAATGAGCTAGTCAGAGGCAAGCGAGGGGTGAAGAAGCTTTGCACATGTGAAAGGTGCAATCATTGAATTAAAGGGTGCAGTTGGAGATTAAAAGGCCTAGATGCTGTGTGATGGGCCCAGGAAGAGAAATAACCGTCTGGTCACGAAGGAGCTGCCAAGATTTGGAGGAGGTACCGCGGTGAGCTGCAGCGAGTGTTTGGAGAAGACGAAGCAGTTGGCGGCAATCAGTTTGAACGAGGGAAATGACTATTTTGCCGATGTTTGATAATTGAGTAGGAGAGTTTAGTTAGGGGTAGTTTGGTCATTTTGCTTTAATAATGTTTTGTTTAAATAGCGGGCGGTTATCCCTTCTTCAGTAGATTGTTGAGCTGAGCTCCTTCCCCTTTCCTCTTGATTCCGTTTTTGCTCTCTGCGTTTTTCCTCTCCAATCTCTTTATGAGATCATTTGATCAATAAAATCTTCATTGTTTCATTTGTTGCTGTTTGATTGATTGTTGTTCGTTCAATTCTTTAGCTTCGTTAATTTCTTCACTAGGTGGTCAAAGTAATGTAATTATAAGCAGCAGCCTTCAATTGTGTAGTGGAGCTGAAATTGTGTTGTTAGCTCTGTAGAGTGAGTGTCCCACATTGCATGTATCAATTAGGGATACAGGCGACGACAAGAGAATAGAGGCAGTTAATTGAAGCCGTATATTTCCAAATGACCTCCATAAACAATATAGCCCAAATGCGCAAATTCGATGCATTCCCTCGTGCATGCCGCGTTTTCCATAGTTCGAATAAATATGGACAACAACATAGTAGGATAGTCCTGTATTCTGAGCCACAGTTGTCCATATTTCGAACAAATATGGACAACATAGTAGAAAAGTCCTGTATTCTAAGCCGCGGTTGTCCATATTTCGAACAAATAAGAACAACAATAACATAGTAGGAATGTCCACATTCTGAGCTGTAGCAGAAAAATACCTATATATACATATACATACATATACATGCATAAATATATATACACATAAATATATACACACATATATATGTCTGCGCACGCGCATACATATATATATAGACATACACAAGAAGTGGCGGTCTTCCGTTTCCGGCCGGCTTGTGGATTCCGACACCTTCCTTGGCTTCTCATCATTCGGTGATTGTTGCTCATGATCCCAGGTTTTTAATTTGTCTCTTTTATGTATATTCTCGGCGGCTACCTTTCCAAGTAAGTTTCTGCTATTCGCCATTGATGATTATTTTATTTTGCTATTGTCGAATCTTTCAATCAAGTTTATCATTTTGACGTTTTCATAAATTTACCTCCAGCATGGCCCGTGGGCAAGGGCTGCAAGGCTTGGCCAAGACTTTTGCGGCGGCCCTTAATAAATTATGGAAACAATCAATCCTGCAGATATAGTCGTTCGGTGTGTGCGTATAGAAACAGTAAAATAAACCAAACCTGGGGCGAGTCGAGGACTCTGTCTTTAAGACGTATTGCTCCGGTATACTGTGCCTAACCGACGTTAGCAACCGTCTCCCAGGATACAACGGGTACCTGTTCAGTTGAGCGGCACTGCTGAACTTGAACTACAGCGAACCTTCGAGTGTCCTGACTTCTCTTGGACGTGATGCAGAAAGTATGAAGACGAATGCAGAAAGCGACGAATACAGAGGATCAGTGTGTGTTCTGATCGCACACCCTGCCTCTGTTTATATAGAGGAGTCGGTTGGAGAATTGGTTATGCTGATGAATTTGTGACCGTCGGATCAAAACCGTAGATGAGCTAGAGCCGTCGGATGAAAACCGACGCGTCATCTATTGGACGGTTTGAACCGTTCAAATCTCAGCCATCATATGGAAACCAGAACCCCACGATTCATCTTGGAGCGTCGGATGAAAACCACATTCGGTTGGACGGTTAGGTCAGTTTGAACTTCAGTCGTTGGAACAAAGCTGCCTTTCCCGCCACCGTTAGATCAAAACCATTTGATCTTCAGGAGGTGGTTTGATTTAAAATAAAATCGATTGACCGTTTGATTTAAATAATCGATTGATTTAGATAATCAAAAACCGAACAATTTAAATTATTTAAATCAAAACCGTTTGGTTTGATATTGGACCTTATTTAAATCAATATCGTTTGTTTTACTGGAACGGACCGCGCGTAGGAGAGCATTTGGGCCGGTGCGCTGCTAAGCCTGAAGCCTTTAACTATTTATAAAAAATAATTAATCCAAAAGCCCAGATAAATTTTCTCCAAAAAGATAGGAACGCCGTGCACACGTGCACACGAGCCGAGCCAAACCGGCTGGCCGGTGGCGGCGGCGCGTGCGCGCGCATGTGGCACTTTCTAGGTCTTCCCTCTGGTCAAAAACTTCTCATTCCTCAAGGGCACATCTAAAGTGTCCATTCTAGCCATTTATAAGGTGGCTAAATATGTCCAAATTTCCAATGTGGTATTCCTCCGTAAGGGTGATGTGGCCTCCTAAGAATAGGACACATCACCCATTAAACCATGTTTTTCATCTACTTTGAGCATTAATTTCTCAATACCCGGTATCGTAATTGAGTGATTCCAAAGCCTAAATCTAACTACTCGTTACGTAGATAATTTAGGATCCATTAGTTTTCGATTTTCATTATCGGAAACTAATCATAATTAAGCTCAAATTATGTTGCTAAACCAAGTTTTTCAACCTTCCTTAGTGGGCCAAAACCCAAACTTTAATTCCTCCAACAATCCCCCACATGAATGAGAATTAATGCAAATGCAGACGCAGACTCTAAGGAGAAGTCAGACAAGAAAATGTTGCATCACAAGAGGTAGCTTTTGGCTTTGAACCTTTCATAGTGATGTACCATCTGATTCACTCGGCTAATTAGTGACTTGATGTCTTGAACCAGTCAGTCTTTGCTGTGAACCTAGACAACGATACTCACACAACATTTTCTTTAACACCTTTTTAGTTCTCATGGTTGTGTTCGTTTTGGCCATGAACAACCTGGTTTCAGAAAGTGTTTTAGAGAAATCTTGCCTCCCAGACTTCTCATAGAAGCGGCCCTACTTCACACTTACATAGGTGATTCCTATCAAGAGTATTCTTCCATACTCCACTTGATATATCAAGATATAGGACATCATTGAAAGCTTTAGCTTACCCTAAAAATTCTCTGCAGACAGCACTTTTATGCGATGGAATGAGTAAGTGCTAAACTGAACCTTCATAACTTAGTTGTCCCATTGAACCAAGATTCTGGGATCTCCAGTCAACAAGGTTGGGTTACCATTACAAAGATTCTTGCATTATAGGCTTTAGTCCCATTCCGTTTGTCAAAATTGACATCCGATCTCTAGGCAAGCCTTTTATAAGAGGATCCGCAAGATTCTCCGTTGATTTTATGTAATCAATGGAAATCACGCATTAGAGATCAACTGTTTAATGGTGTTATGTCTCCAACGTATGTGTCGAGACTTACCATTGTAGATGCTGCTTTGAGCATGTCCTATAGCTGATTGACTATCACAGTATATGCTAATAGGAGCGATTGGCTTAGGGCAGCATCGAACATCTTCTAGAAAATTTCGAAGCCATTCAGCCTCTTCCCCAGCTTTATCCAGCGCTATAAACTCAACTTCCATAGTGGACCGAGCTATGCACGTTTGTTTCATAGATTTCCACGACACAGCAGCACCACCAACAGTGAATAAGTATCCACTGGTGGACTTCGAGTCCTTACTATCTGATATCCAATTTGCATCGCAACATCCTTCTAATACTGCTGGATATCTCGTGTAATGTAATCCAAGGTTCATTGTGTATTTTAGATACCTCATGACTTTAATAAGAGCTTTCTAATGATCATCGCTTGGATTAATGGTAAACCTGCTCAATTTGTTTACAAAACAAGCTAAGTCTTGTAGAGAAAAAGGGGTTTGAGTGATTTTCAAATACATGATTTAAATGTGGACAAAAACGAGCATAAGATAAAACGTGCATAAGATATACATGTATGCATGATACATTGCTATTACTTGCCTTGTTTAGCTTATATATAATGTTGCCGGACTAACGAGCCATGAAGCGTTAACGCTTACATCATATGGCAAACATTTGTTGTGTTTATACTATTTTCAGGTGTCACCATTAATGAACTAAACTAGTTCATTAAGTGAAGTACTTAGTTTATTAAACTAAGTAGTTCATTAAAGGAAGCCACATTTGGAAAAGGCACAAAGGCAACAAAGCTAAGGAATGAAAGTTTTCTCCTCCTCCCCTCTTTAATGTGACACGCCACTTATACATATATTACGTATATTTTCAGATTTTGTAAGAAAAGGCACATACACATGTATTCCAACGTACTACCGACACGTTATATATTTTACGTACGTACGTTAACGTCACAACATTATACTTAACTCATATTTATGAGTATATTCAGGTCTTGTATCATATGATATAAGATATGGTGATGACAAATTAAATACGACACGATAAAAGGTTCTAAACCAAAAATTGTCGTATCGGGCGAATACCGAAACTTCACCAACGTGTCACGTACTTGCCATAAATAAATGGCCAGCCCCTATACTTCAAAAATCAGCATAAATTTCGTGCCATACATGATATTTTCAGCCAAAAATACTTTCCATGTTGGCACACACAAATTACTCCACATTAAGGCCAAAATATAAAGATTCCAAGTTTAATTTTGTCACATGCTAATGGTACCACTTTAAACCAGCCAAGTGCTGGGATTTAAAGTATATATTATATATATTATGTATAACATAATATATATAACATGTGCAAAAGTTGGAATTTAAATTAGAGAAAAATCGGGTAATCGATAAATATCGAAAATTCGGTTTTCTACGCACATAACATGGAACGTTTTTTTGGTACATCATGTGACACGTATCTAGACACTTTTTACATATGATATACATCTTAAAGTGTTCTAGAAAATTAAATAAAGGGCTGATTGGAATATTACATGTGTGTATTATTAAGTGTGCATTATTTTACAAAGTTAGCAAAAATAAATTTCAGCACATCCACATCCTCATTCCAACGTCTACACCAGCTGTTTTGGAGCATAATTGGAGCCTTTTTGGCATCTTGATTGGTCAAGGATCAATCATACAAAGTTGGTGAATTGAAGAGAGAAGCTACAAATGGTAAGAATTCAAGGTATATCTCTCTTATGTCACATGCTGAAAATTTCAGCATACTAAACTTAGGGTGGCCGAATTTTTGCTCTTAAATGTGACTTATTTTGTCATCTTTTATTAGGTGATTGATTAGAAGAAGAAATGGAAAGGTTTTGAATATAATTTAAATAAATAAATGGTGATATTTTACATATCACACATGCTGAAAATTTTTCAGCATGTGTACAACTTGTTGGCCGAATTTGAAGAGCCAAATGTGTCCAAGTTTATTTGTTAATTGATAGCAATACTTACCATAAATTGTTGATTCATTTTTATGATGAAAAATCAAAGAATATTTGGTATTATTTTGAAAGAAAAGGAAGGATGCACATACTGAAAATTCAGCATGGCAAGACAACCTTATGGCCGATTTTTATGCATGGATTAGGAAGAATTTTTAGTCTTGCAATTTATGATGTATCTCTTGATTTATGGAAGGTATTATGTGATGATGTTTGGCACATGGTTGAGTGTAATTATCAAATTTTTTCCATGTCATCATGATGACAACGTTGAACCAATAAGGAGGTGCCAAGTAAGCGAAGACTAAGTGATCATCCAATGAGAAGATGCCAAGTAAGCAAGGTCTTGTCACAATGATGTCTTACACTCTCTCAAGGACTTAAAAGATAATTTTCAAGAGGGGGAGGCTACACCAAGGGGACGGCCATGCATCATTAAAAGGAAAGAGAAGAGAGCAAACAAAACAAGGCCAAGCATTGCAAAATCAAAGTGATCAAAAAGCCTAGTTCTTCTTCTTCTACATTCTCTCTTTCTTTCTTTCTTCTTGTAAGCCTATTGTATTCATATTCTTTCAATCTTGAATAGGCTTGATATAAACCACCATTCATTCTATATCTTTGTAAAAGATTGATCAAGGTGTGATCAATCTTCATTCTTGCAAGGTGGTGGTGTTCGTGCGCAATTGTATTTATCATACAAGGTTTGTAAAGGGTTGGAGTTGGTGTGTAACTCCATCAACCCTGTGGTAAGGTGTTTTTGAGTTGTGTGATTAGTGTGAACCAAGGAAGGTGTTCCTTGAAGACTGGAGTAGGTTGTTGATAACCGAACCAGTATAAAATTCTTGGTGTCATTTACTTTTAGCACTGATTTTCTGTTTCAGCATTGTTTACTGTTTTTAATCACGTTTGTAAAAATAGTAAACGAATTTGAAAAATCACGAAACTTTCAGAAACTATAACCGCACGTTCTAGGGTTCTTTTGGCACAAGTTTCAACCCTTTTGGACAAGTATAAGTCATTCAAACGTCCAAAGTTCTGAGACTAGTGCAGTCTGATTTTCAGGCTTGCAAAGGTTGAGACTTTGATCGTATTTGACTAACGTTCCAAAAGAATTTTTCAAAACTGTTTCAACCCATTTAAATATAACATATAAGGGGTTAGTGGTTAAATTTTCAGAGCATTTGGAGTTGTGTACAAATAGGAATTAATTTTTCAAATCAGTGTATCGGTTCTGGCAGATTTGCGCGATCTGACCACCAACGATATTTGAAGGGGTTAAAGGTTGAATTTTAATTTGAAATTTTTAGGGGACCCTCATAACATCTGAGGCTAAGTTCTCTCAAAATGTCATAATTTTTGGAGACCTATAACCTGGTTTTAAAAACGTTTTAAAACTGGTCCTGAAAACAGAATCTGTTTTCAGAAGTTGAATTGTTTATGTTCAAACAAATTTTAAAAACTACACTTTCCGCACCACCTATTCAACCCCCCCTTCTAGTGGTGCCTTGCAGATCCTACAAGTCTGGTCTTGTACAATTCGTTATGTACATCAGACTCTTGATTACCTGCGAGTATTTTAATTGAGTTACAGGTTCACCTCGGTTTTTCCTTAAGTGTATACTTAAGTCAAGTGGGGTCTTTATTGGTTTCGTTTCAAACATATTGAATCGTTTGAGAACAGATTCAATATAATGAGTTTGCGACATAACAAGACCATCAGCCATCCGAGAAATTTTAATTCCTAGAATACCATTGGCAACCCCCATGTCCTTCATATCGAAATTCCGTGTTAACATCTTCTTTGTATTCAAGATGATGTCACGAGTACTGTCCATGATTAGCATGTCGTCTACATAGAGACATACTATCACATAGGCATTCGGTGTTCTCTTGATGTACACACACTTGTCACACTCGTTGATCCTGAAGCCGTTTCACATCATTACCTGATCAAACTTTAAATGTCATTGCTTGGGTGCTTGTTTAAGTCCATACAGAGACTTAATAAGTCTACACACTTTTCTTTCTTGTCCTGGGATGACGAACCCTTCGGGTTATTCCATATGAATTTCTTCCTCTAACTCACCATTCAGAAAGGCAGTCTTCACATCCATTTGATGGATTTCTAAATCATAGACTGCAGCAATAGCCACTAGCATCCTTATGGAAGTGATCCTAGTCACTGGTGAGTAGGTGTCAAAGAAGTCAAAACCTTCTTTCTGTCTGTACCCCTTGGCAACCAACCTGGCCTTGTACTTATCAATAGATCCTTCTTTCTGTTTTTTCCTAAAAATCCACTTGCATCCGAGTGGTTTACTTCCTGGTGGAAGATCTACCAACTCCGAAGTGTGATTTTGAAGAATGGAATCTTTCTCATTATTCACTGCTTCTTTCCAGAAAAGAGCTTCTGGAGTTGTCATTGCCTTAGAGAAAGACCTTGGCTCGTTTTCCACCATGTAGGTTAGAAAATCTGGTCCAAAAGATGTCAGTGTTTTGGCTCGTTTGCTTTGACGAAGTTCCTCAGTCTCTTGAGGGGTCGTCTCACGCACTCGCTTACTAGTGCTAGCATCTTCGTTGTTTTTGTCTTTCTTCGGAAAGACATTTTCAAAGAACACTGCATTCTTCGACTCCATGACAACATTTTCATGTATCTCGGGAATGTCTGATTTATGCACTAAGAAACGATATGCACTACCGTTCATTGCATAACCTATGAATATGCAATCAATTGTTTTAGGCCCGATTCTCACTTGTCTTGGTTTAGGTACAGCAACCTTTGCCAGAAACCCCCACACTTTCAAGTATTTGTAACTAGGCTTATAGTCTTTCCAAAGTTCATATGGGGTTTTATCCGTCTTTTTAGACGGAATGCTATTTAAAATGACGTTGACAGAGAGAATTGCTTCCCCCCACAAGTTCTGAGGTAAACCCAAACTTATCAACATAGCATTCATCATTTCCTTTAGAGTACGGTTCTTGCGTTCTGCAATACCATTCGATTGAGGTGAATATAGTGCAGTCGTTTGATGAATAATGCCATGTTCTGAACAGAACTCATTAAATGATGCGTCATATTCTCCGCCTCTATCACTTCGAATTGTTTTAATTCGTTTGCTAAGTTGATCTCAACTTCATTCTTATAATATTTAAAAGCATCAATGGCCTCAACATTGCTACTTAGCAGATAAACATAACAGTATCTAGTCCAATTGTTGGTAAAAGTTACAAAGTGCTTTTTATCTCTCTTGTTTGCACAAACTTTAAATCACACAAGTCTGTATGAATTAAATCCAATGATTCAGTGTTTTGTTTTGTTGAAGGAAATGGCGCTTTTGTCAATTTTTCTTCAACACATATTTGGTATTTTTCTTTATTATTAAAGTCCAGTTTGGGTAATAAGTCAAGGTTAATCATTTGTTGTATTGACTTGTAATTAACATGTCCCAAACGAAAATGCCATAAACAAGAAGACTCAAGCATTTAAGCAGAAGAGGAAACAATTTTATTAGCCTCAGTGGGCACAACTTTTTTGGGTACAATCGTCATAACATTCAATTTAAACATGTTATCAGTAGTACCCCTTTCCCAAATACAAGCCATTCTTAGAAAGAGTAAATTTGTTTGCCTCAAAAACTAGTCTGAAACCATGACTAACTAGAAGAGCGCCAGATACCAAGTTCTTCCGGATGTCAAGAACATGTAACACATTCTACAGGGTCAGCTCCCTTCCTAAGGTCTATTTCAGAACCACCTTGCCCGATCCTTCAATCTTCGAGCCGTCGGAGTTTCCCATGAAGAGTTATTCATTATTTGTTGTGGGTACATAGTCACTGAACATTGCCCTGTTGGCACATACATCTCGAGTGGCCCCTGTGTCCACCCACCATTCACATGGATTCCCCACCGCGTTGCATTCAGTCACCACTGCGTAGAGATTTAGATCTTCCATTGCACCGACCAGATTAGCTTTTGCTTTGGTTTGATTCTGATTCTTTTTGGGCTTTCTGCAGTCGCTGCTATGGTGCCTCGGTTTTCCACAGTTATAACACTTACCTGTGAACTTCTTTGCAATCTCCTTGCCCTTGACGTTCACACCCAAAGTGTTATTCCTCTTTTTGTTCTTTGCCTCAGCAACATGAGCCTTGGCTTGACCAGACTGCGTGGTTGGCTTCCTATCAGCACAACGATTGTCCTCCTCTATCCGAAGCCAGACAATCAAATCATCCATCTTCATTTCCTTTCGTTTGTGCTTGAGATAGCTCTTAAATTCGCTCCACGAAGGAGGTAGCTTCTCAATAACAGCCGCAACTTGGAAAGATTCACTGAGTGTCATGTCCTCTTCTTCCATTTCAGATATCAACATATGAATTTCCTCAACCTGCGAAATGACAGTTTTTGAATCTAGCATTTTATTCTCGAGAAATCTACCAACTATCAACTTTTTCGTGCCAGCATCTTCTGTACGATACTTTTTATCTAAAGCCGACAACAATGCTTTTGCAGTTTTATAAGTACAAAACACGCCATAGATAGTATTATCCAGGCAACTCAAAATGAGATTTAAACAACAGAAACTTGTGTACGCCCATGCTTCAGCACCCAAGGCATTCTGCATGTTCTGATTTTTATCCTCCACTGGTTCTACCACTGGTGGATCCCCGCTCAGCATCTTGGCCAATCCCAGCGCTGTGAGATAGAACATCATCTTTTGCTGCCACCTCCTGAAGAAACTGTCAGCAAACTTTTTTGGCTTCTCCATGTGTGCAGCTGTGGCAGCCGGATTCATCTGAGGCCCTCTGCTTCGGGCCAGAGGAACTGTGTTGTACGGCACACGAGCAGCAATGTTGTTGGTCCCGTCAGGTGCAGACACAGAGTGTGCACCGTTAAAGCCTCGAACAGAGTTCGAGCTTTCGTTTTCTATTTTTGTTCAGTTCGATCAAAACATATAGATCAGAACAGTGTCGGATATAAGAAATGGGTAGAAAGAGACTGCAAATCAGTATGAACACTACTTTGAGTATAGAATTCGAAAACAGTACATAAATTAATTGAATCGGAAATACATCTTAAGATTGTTGGAAACAATCAATCCTGTACTAAGACACAGTCGTTTGGTGTGTGCGTATGGAAACAGTAAAATAAACCAAACCTGGGGCGAGTCGAGGACTCTGTCCTTAAGACGTATTGCTGTGCCTAATCGGCGTTATCAACCGTCTCCCAGGATATAACGGGTACCTGTTCAGTTGAGCGACACTGCTGAACTTGAACTACAACAAACCTTCGAGTTTCCTGACTTCTCTTGGACGTGATGCAAAAAGTATGAAGACGAATGCAGAAAGCGACGAATGCATAGGATCAGTGTGTGTTCTAATCGCACACCCTGCCTCTGTTTATATAGAGGAGTCGGTTGGAGAATCGGTTATGCTGATGGATTTGTGACCGTCGGATCAAAACGGTAGATGAGATAGAGCCTTCGGAGGAAAACCGACGCGCCATCTGTTGGACGGTTTGAACCGTTCAAATCTCAGCCGTCAGATAGAAACCAGAACTCCACGATTCATATTGGAGCGTCGGATGAAAACCACATTCGGTTGGGTGGTTAGGTCAGTTTGAACTTCAGCCGTTGGATCAAAGCTTCCTTTCTCGCCACCGTTAGATCAAAACCATTTGACCTTCAGGAGGTCGTTTGATTTAAAATGAAATCGATTGACCGTTTGATTTAAATAATCGATTGATTTAGATAATCAAAAACTGAACAATTTAAATTATTTAAATCAAAACCGTTTGGTTTGATATTGGACCTTATTTAAATCAAAATCGTTTGTTTTACTGGACCGCACGTAAGAGAGCATTTGGGCCGCTGCGCAGCTAGGCCTGAAGCCTTTAACTATTTACAAAAAATAATTAATCCAAAAGGCCAAATAAATTTTCTCCAAAAAGATAGGAACCGGACGTGCACACGAGCCACGAGCCCGAGCCGAGCCGAGCGGCGGCGGTGGCGGCGCGCACGCACGCGTGTGACACTTTCTAGGTCTTTTCTCCGGTCAAAAACTTCGCATGCCCCAAGGGCATATCTAAAGCGTCCGTTCTAGCTATTTATAAGGTGGCTAAATATGTCCAAATGTCCAATGTGGTATTCTTCCATAAGGGTGATGTGGCCTCCTAAGAATAGGACACATCACCCATTAACCATGTTTTCCATTTACTTTGAGCATTAATTTCTCATTCACCCGATATCGTGATTGAGTGATTCCAAAGTCTAAAATTAACTACTCATTACGTAGATAATTAAGGACCCATCAGTTTTCGATTTTCATTATCGAAAACTAATCATAATTAAGCTCAAAATATGTTGCTTTAATTCCTCCAACAGCTGCTACTCCGGATAAGTTTCCCAACGACCCATTGGACGGCCAAAGGGTCTCCCATCGGTGTCTTTTTCCACTATTGAGATTAAATAGTTGTCAGAACATTTCTAGTTTGCCTTGGTGAGCACATTTTGGCGTGCCAGGCCTTCAATGATTGCCTTGCGCAAATCGATTGACTTCATTGGTTTTTCGGGTAAAATGACGGTTTGCTAAATGATTCTCATGTGTTGCTTAACTTTCAACTTCAGGACGATTATACCCAGTATCTTTATCATGGTATTTGGCAAATATTTCGCTACGAAATTCGGGTTACAAAGTGATCTCCATCCTACAAATTTAAAACATGAAGTGCCCATTGTTCCCGTGTGGGTGGTTACGGAGGGTTTCCCTTTTCACTTGCATGACTAGCGCCCTTTGCATGAATTGGCTAGGGCTGTTAGGCACCCTATCAAGGTTGATGCCGCTACGTTGAATTTCCATCGCCTATCTGTTGCTAGGGTACGTGTCGAGGTGGACGTTACTCAAGAATTATCATCGAAGATTTATATTTATTATGGTGTAGACTCGTCTGCTCAATTAGTTGTATATGAACATGTGGCTCACTACTGTTCCAAATGTCGGACCTTGCCATTCTCTAATCACTTGCGGCAGGCAGGCAGGTCCAACCATGGTCCCCCTTGTTTGTCACGGAAAAAGAATTGTAGAGGAAAACGGGGCAGTTGTGGTTAAAGAGCATCACACCAATCGCGCCAAGGTATGGCAACCAAAAACACCAATGGATGCAACTCATCTGGATATTTTTGGTCCTTCAAATGTAGATCCAGCGGTGTGTATGGATTCCCAAGGCTGTTGCAACTTTAAATCGGGTTGAGGTGGTCAACCCTCTTGTGGAACATATTGTTGATCCCTTTGTTAAAATCACTTCATAAGCTGACAGCAAAGAAATCACGAAGCAAAACGAACGAAATTCAACAGAATTTTTGAATATCAGAGAAATGACGCCAAGGAGAGCAACTCAATGAACAAGAACGGTTTTGGAAGATATTTTCTTTGTCCTTCTTCTATTCTGATATTTACAATCATACTAAGTATTTATACTAGCTATAGAAGCAACTAGAATCTGATTAGCACGTGTAAATGAAGATTTGGTCTGCTGCAATATCTATGCCCCAACATTCCTTCACCCGCCAGCGTGCCAAGTCTGTTGAGCGTGCCAAATGTGTCAAGCGTGCCAAACCTCTCGTGCTATCGAGCTAACTTCTGCATCAAGCTACCTGTGCCAAGCTGATGCATCTTTTCTTTCCTTTCTTCTCCTCTGCTAACCATCATCTTCAACACCCCTCCCCTCTCAATTCTGAGTTCTTGTAAATGTTGCACACTCCCAGAGCTGAAGTCAGGAATTGCAATCTGTGTCAGCTCAATGCTTTAGTGAATAAATTTGCCACTTGATAATCTGTGTTGACAGGCATTGGCTTAATCACACCTTCTTGAAACTTATCTCTTACAACATGACAATCCACCTCTATATGCTTTGTCCTCTCATGGAACACAAGATTCTCAACTATATAAATTGCACTCTTGTTGTCACAGAACAATGCCACAGGCTGATCCTGTTTTACCCTCAGATCTTTCAACAGATAGAGTAACCATTGTATCTCACATGTTGCTGCAGAAAGTGACCGATATTCTGCCTTTGAAGATGACCTAGATACAGTGGTCTGCTTTTTAGCCTTCCAGGACACTAATGCATTGCCAAAGAACATGCAAGGAAGATCTTCTGGTCTCTGAACAGCCACCCCAATCTGAGTCTATGTAAGCCTTGAGCAATTATGATCCTATACTATGAAACAGCAAGCCATAACCTAGATTTCCTTTCAATTATATCAACAATCTATGAACAACTTTCATATGCAATTCTTGAGGAGTGTCTAAAAACTGACTCAACTGTTGAACACTATAAGATATGTCAGACCTATTAATAGTAAGATACAATAATTTTCCAACTGTAACAAGATACATTAGGGAACAATGGTGAATCATTATGTTCCAGTTTCAGATTTTGCTCTATAGGAGTAAGTGCAGGTTTAGCACCCAAGAATCATGTCTCCTCTAAGAACTCTGTTGCAGACTTTCTTTGACAAATCATTATCCCCCCTGAGACCTTGCCACCTCCAGACCTAGAAAGTATCTTAGGGTTCCTAAATCTTTTATCTGGAAAATAGAATATAAATGGTCTTTAAGTTGGTGTATTTGAAACATAGAATCACTGGCCACTATGATATCCTCAACATAAATGAGCAACCTATAAAAGAATCTGGAGATTTATTGGCGAACATGGTATAATCATTCTTAGATTGTTGGAATTCCAGAGGCAACAAATAAAGAGTAAGTTTTTCATTCCATTGCATCCTTACCTGTTTAAGGCCATATAACTATTTCTGAAGTTTGCAAACAACACTGGGGATAGATGACTGAATTCCTGGTGGCAAATCTATATAAATCTCTTGATATAAATCACCATGAAGAAATGCATTATTGATATCCAGTTGATGCACATGCCAATTATTCACAGATGCCAAAGTAAGAAGGAGATGTATACAAGTCATTTTGGCCACATGAGAATATGTGTCAGCATAGTCTATTCCCGGCTGTTGAGTGTAACCTTAGCACAAGCCTTGCCTTGTATCTCTCCACTGAGCCATCAGCCTTTCCTTTTACCTTGTAGACCCGTTTACAGCCAATGGGCTTTCCAGGTGGCAAGGGAACAATAGTCCATATGTTAGTGGCCTATAATATTGCTAATTCTACCTGCATAGCCTGTTGCCAGGCTGCTGATACTGCTGCATGTTGATATGTCACAAGTTCCTGCTCAATGCTTATATTAAGAATGTATGACTTGTATTCAGGGGGCAAAGCATCAAGAGAGATAAGATTGAATATGGTAAGGTACAGAAGCTGAAGGAGATGGTTGACAGAAAGAAGAATAAGATGGCTAAGCAAGACTACAATAGTAATCATGTAAATAAGAAGGAGCATGCTTTGGTCTGGTAGGTGTGTGATCAGAAGGGTCATGTGATGGCAAGGTAGATGATGATAACAGAGGAAAATGTACTTGTAGTTGTATAATAGGTATTTGATCAAGAGAAGAGGAAGCAGAATCATCAGTAGAAGATGATGATGCTGGTGACCCTGAAGGCGATTCAAGAGTGTCTGAATGTGCCAGATCAAGTGTAGATTGAAGAATATGTAAAGGATTCAGCTGAGGAGGAGTTTAGGATGATGATGATGGGTTGTCTGCTAACCCAGGAGCAATTGGCACTGATGTTCCTTGCAAAGGAATAGCATCAAAAAAGGAAAAGAATCTCATGAAACAAAACATCTCTGGATACAAGTACAGACTTGTCAATTATTCTCTGAACAATGTAGCCTTTCATATTCATAGGTATCTCCAAGGAATATACGAAGTATGGATATGGGTGCAAACTTTGTCTTATGTGGACTGTTATCACAAGCAATGACTAGACATCCAAATACTTTGAGATGATTATATGTAGGCTATATCTGATGCAGTATCTCATATGGAGTCTTATACTGGAGAACAAGTGAAGGTATTAAATTTATCAAATATGTGTCATGCTAAAGGAAAAATCGCCAATATGTAATGGATAAAGAAGCATGAAATCTGAGTGCTCTAGCCACAACAAGAAGATGTTGATGTTTTCTCTCTACTACCCCATTCTGCTGAGGAGTATAGCTATAAGTGGTTTGGTGAATAACTCCATGCTGTATATAGAATTCAAACATTTTAAATTCAAGCCCATTATCACTTCTAACCACTTTGATATGGGCATTAAACTGAGTAGAGGCATAATGAAAGAAATTCTGCAAAATTTGCCTAACTTCAGATTTTGAGTTGAGATGTATCCAAGTATATCTAGAACAGTCATTCACTATAGTCAGAAAGTATTTTTGATTGTACATAGTGGGATGTCTGTAAGGACCCCATATGTCTACATGTATGATATCAAAAGGAAGTTTAGAGCAGTAACAGACATAGGGAAATGAGTTCTCTTTAATCTTGCTAAAGGACAAAGTGTACACTTATTTTCTGAAATATAGGATGGAACATGTAGATGCAGGTTATGTATTTCTTGAATTCTGGATGATGAAGTATGTCCAAGCCTTGCATGCCAGAGATATGAATTGGAGTCTAAGCTTGTTGAGGAGAAACAGGAGGCAACACAGATAGATTTGAAACTTCACGTTGAGCAGATAGGCTGGAGTCATACAAGTAATAGAGTCCATGATGCTTCCTAGCTGAACCAATCATCCTCCTGGATAACTGATCTTGGATAAAGCAGCAAGAATCGTGGAATGAAACAAGCAGATGGGGAGAGTCAGTGAGCTTACTCAGTGAGACAAGATTAAAAGAGAATGAAGGCACATGTAACACATCCTTCGAAACAAGTCCATTCTAATGTTTAATTGCTCCTTTGTTGGTTGCATCAACTATTATAGTATTTGGAAGCTTAATGGCAACATGATCAATAGAATAATAAGAGTGAAACCAAGTCAGAGAGCAAGAGGTATGGTCAGTGGCACCTGAATCCAGAATCCACACATTGTTAATATTTGCATAACGCCTACCGTAGGCCCATCAACCTCCAGAGTCATGGCAGCACCATGGGACTCCTTGTTCACTGTTGTTCCTGAAACAACATCATCACCATCGAACAATTTCAAAAGTTTACTAAACTGTTTGGTGTGACACAATGAGTTCGCTGTGTTGGCAGGCTAGGAGAATTCTGAAACATCTGATCATCACTGCTGCATTGGACTTCTCTTCCACTGTCTCAGACATATTCACTTGATTTCTGAATTAAATCCAAGAGGGAAACCATGTTTTCTATAAATCCTGTCACTTGTATATGTCTAATCATGCCACAATGAGTACATTGTAAACGCTTATTTCCTTCCTGATTGAATCTTCCATTTCCTCTCCTATAGAGTGGCCCTTGTCCTCTATTGGCATATGTGTTGGCTACAAAACTCTACTGTTCATCATTACTACTCATTAAGGCCGTAGGGGCATTTGTGAAATTAACTGGTGCACTATTATTAACAAGCTTCCTTTCAAACTTCAAAGCCATTGCAAACACAGTCTTAATATCTTGCAATGGTGTCAGCACAAACACTTGTTATCTCACTGGATTGAGCTCTTCATTTAATCCTTTAACAACCTTTATGACATAGTCATTTTCAATGAATTCATTCACTTTTCTACTAATATCACAAACACATCTGAGACAATCACATTTGGGTATGGACCTTAGTGTAGTTAGCTCTTCCCACAAGACTTTCAGTTTTGTAAAGTAATCGATAACGCTGAGTTTTTCTTGCTTCACGCCATAGAATTCAGAAATCAAATCAGACAATCTAAACGGACCGCCACTACCATACGTCATGGTTAAATCATTCCAAACATCTAATGCACTGTCATACTACATAATGCTTTGTGCAATTGAGGGAGAAACGCAGTTCATGATACAAAACTGGATCATAGTGTTTACTTGTCGCCATGCCTAAAACTGATGGTCACTTTGTGCTGGCTTAGGCATAGAACCATCAATGAAACATGTCTTATTCTTTACCCGCAACGCTATTTGGAAAGTCTTGCTCCACGAGTGAAAGTTGTGCGGATTAAGCGGTGGTTGTACCAGCACAATTGCTGGACTATCATTTGGATGCAAGTAATATGGATTATTTGATGGATTTTCATTGTTTGTGTGGTTATTATGAGAACTAGAGGATGTTGCACTCGCGTTTTCCATGATCAGACCACAGCTGCAGGTTAATCGTGTATTGAGAAAGTTTTTCGCAAAACAGAATCAAAATTGAGAAGAACAGAGAATCAATGGTGAATCACCAAAGATCTAATACCATGTTAAAATCAATTCATAAGCTGAATTAAGACATTACAGCAAAGAAATTACGAAGCAAAACGAAAGAAATTCAACAGAATTTTTGAATATCAAAGAAATGGCTCCAAGGAGCGCAACTCAATGAACAAGAACGGTTTCGGAAGATATTTTCTATCTCCTTCATCTATTCTGATATTTACAATCATACTAAGTATTTATACTAGCTATAAAAGCAACTAGAATCTAATTAGCATGTGTAAATGAAGCTTGATCCGCTACAATATCTGCATGCCAACTTTCCTTCACCCGCCAGCATGCCAAGTCTGTTGAGCTTGCCAAATGTGCCAAGTGTGTCAAACGTGCCAACCTCTCGTGCCATCAAACTAACTTCTGCATCAAGCCACCTGTGCCAAGCTGATGCATCTTTTATTTCCTTTCTTCTGCTCTGCTAACCCGTCATCTTCAACACCCTTGCTTCTTGTTGATCCGTAGCATAGTCAGGACATTTCTCGTCTTGGTGTGGATTCTGAAAGTAGATTGTATCAATTACGTCAAATGGATTATTAGGATGATATTAGCCACGTATCTAAAAATGATGCTCATTCGCCACGATCATGTCATCTTGCTAGGGTAGATGATCCCTCTATGTACTCTGCATCCTCGGTGATTTCGACTGCTATAACTCCTTTCTTGACCCATAAGGAGCTCAAGGTTCCGACTATTGATCTTAACTCACGTATGCGCAGGGGGCATAACATGACTTTAGATGCTAAGTTGTTGCACTCGATACAAATTCTTACATCAGATGGAGGGGATGGCTTTAAGGTTTTCACTTGTGAAGAAATTGATACACGAAAATAGTGGAAGAAAATCAATCACAAACAAAAGAATCGAAGGAAAAATTGGATTGCATTGAGAGGAGGAGAATCGAATAAGTACAAGAAGGAGAGAAACCATAAAATTGATTTTGCAGAAATTTTTTTGCAGTAATCGTTTCTATTTAAACAGAAAATATGTGCGTGAAATGACAAGAATGTCCCTGACTATTCTCTCCACTCTTCTTCTTACTTAAGGGCAAAACAGTCAATTTCTCTCTTTTAAACGTTGCGCGCCAAGGCTTCGTCTTCTTCCTTGCAGTGCACACTCCAGAACTGCTAACCCCCTTTGGATCATTTAGCCTCCTTCCTACCTAGATGGTTATACAACTGCTTGGGCCCACCAATTGACACCTTAAATTTTCAATCTTCAACTGCACACTTCAATTCGGCACTTACAGCTCCAGTTGATACGAATCACGTTCCTTGGTTCATTACTTCAACACCCACTCAAGCTACGCTTGGCATAGATATTTTGAACTCCCAACATCACCATGATCTCTCCAATCTCCTACTGCCCAATGCTTTGGTGAAAATATCCGCAAGCTGCAAATTTGTTCTAACTGACATCAACTTCAACATTCCCTCCTGCACCTTGTCTCTCACAAGGTGGCAATCAATTTCAATGTGTTTTGTCCTTTCATGAAAAACAGTATTTTCTGCAATATGAATGTCACTCTTATAGTCACAAAACAATTCCACTGAATTTTTGATAAGACATACCCAAGTCCTTCATCAAATACAATAGCCATTGCAATTCACAAGTCACTATGGTCGTAGCTCTATACATGGCTTCAGTTGATGATCTTGAGACCGTAGAATGTTTCTTGGCTTTCCAAGACACTAGTGCATCACCCAAGAACACACAATAACCAGTGTCTGACCTCCTTGTCTCATTACATCCACCCCAGATCGCATCTACAAATCCTTTAAGTTTTAATTCTCCTGTTCTTGGAAAAAGAAGTCCCTGCCTAATGGTTCCCTTCAGGTATATGAGCACTATGTGTGCTGCTATAAGATGGTTTGCTGTTGGGCAGTCCAAAAATTGGCTCAATTGCTGAACTGCAAAAGCAATATATGGCCTGGTAATGGTCAAATGTGTGAGCTTCCCTATTAGTTTTCTGTACTGGGTGACATCAGACAACTCTGAATTATTGTGGGTCAAGGCTGCACGTGTCTCTATGGGGCTCCCAGCAAGTTTTAAATTCAGAAAACCTGCTTGCTCTAAGAGCTCTATAGTGTACTTCATCTGTTTAATGTAAATCCCTCCCTCAGTCTTGGCCACTTCTATGCCAAGAAAAAACTTCAGATCACCTATGTCCTTAATCTAAAATTCATTTTGTAATGCCTGATCAATATTATTAATAGCTACTACATTGTCACAAGTGAAAATGATGTCATCAACATAAACCAGCAATATGATCAAGGAAGAACTCACTGATTTGATAAAGATATTATAATCACATATGGATTGCTTAAATCCCTGACTTAACAGAAAGGCTGTAAGAATGACATTCCATTCTCTATTTGCTTGCTTTAACCTATAAAGTGACTTTTTTAACTTACCCACCATGTCAGCTTTAGGAATAACTAAGCCTGGAGGTGGTGACATATAAATCTCCTCATGAAGGTCTGCATGTAGGAAGGAATTGTTAACATCCATTTGATGGATATGCCACCTGCTTCTGGCTGCAAGTGCTACAACCATTCTAACTGTTGTCATCTTAGCAATAGGAGAAAAAGTATCCTGATAATCAATATGATATTGCTGTGTGTAGCCCTTAGCCACAAGCCTTGTTTTGAACCTTTCAATACTCCCATCTGGCTTTTACTTGACCTTGTACACCCACATGCAACCAATAGGTGTTTTGCCTTCAGGCAATGGCATAAGCTCCTAGGTGTGAATACTTTCCAAAGATGCTAACTCCTTGGCAATAACTGCTTGCCATTCAGGTGAACTAGCTGCCTCTGCATAAGAATTAGGCTCTATATATTGACCAATACTTAATGCAAAGGCTTTGTATGTCGGATCTAGTTATCATAAGACAAATATTTATGGAGAGGGTGTGGAGAAGTAAGAGCACATGCAGAAGAGGGCTTGGAAGAAGTGATCTTATTATAGTGATAATCTTGTAAGTAGGCTGGAGGCTGCTTGGCACGCTGAGGCCTTGAAGTTGTTGGCATGGGAGAACTGGTCTGAAGAATGTTGATGCCTTGTAAAGAAATGGGCAGATCAATAACTATGTTCCAAGGTAATGGATGTGATGTGATTATAGGACTATTATGCATGTGAGAGGTAGGACTAGGAGTAGATGCAGAATCAGCAGATGAAGAAATCAGTGGTTATATGATCAATTGGGGTCCTGAGTGGTGTTGGAGATGAAGAATCAGTGGGAGATAAGACATAAGGCATTGGAAATTCCCCCTAGCACGTATGGAACTAATGGTGGCGAATCATGACTGTTCAAGGACTGAAATAAGAAAGAAGGGTCAATGTTCTGAGATGATATAAGTAGTGAGTGCAAGGAGAAAGGAAAAGTGTCTTCATGAAACCTGACATCCCTTGAGACATACACAGATTCTGTTTGAAGTTCTTGTAATATGAATCCTTTTGTTGTGTGTGAGAGCCCTAAGAATACACTCTTCTTGGCTCCAAGGGCAAACTTATCCTTATGAGGTTGATTATCTGTCCCAATGGCCAAACAACTGAAAACCTTGAGATTACTATAAATAGTTGGAGTATTGTATAAGAGTTCATGGGGAGTTTTCTGATGTAGGACAGGGGAAGGAGTAATATTTATAAGGTAAAATGAAAGTTGAACACAAAAACCCCAGCAGGGAGTAGGCAAGCTGGATTGAAATCTCAAGGCTCTAGCCAGTGATAGAATGTGCTGATGTTTTCTCTCAACAATGCCATTTTGTTGAGGGATATGAACACAGCTAGTTTGGTGCACAATGCCAAGGGAAGAACAAAAGGAAGGCATATTAAACTCTTGCTCATTGTCTGTCCTAATAGTTTTTATTTGTGCAGTAAACTGAACAGAAATGAAATGGCAAAAACTTTGAACATTAGGTCTAACTTTCTTCCTTTGATTTCATCAAATAGACCCAGCGTATCTACTATGATCATCAACCTAAAGTAAAAAAGTATTGACGTCTGTACATAGTGCAGTATTTATAGGGTCTCCATATGTATATATGTACGAGATCAAAACGTAATTTGGATACATAATTGGAAACTGGGAAGGAGAGCCTTTTCTGTTTGGCTAAAGGACAAATAGTACAATGATGCACATCATCTGAAACTATTACAGCAGGATGTTTTCTATGTATTTCATTGATCCTTGATGATGACATGTGGCCAAGCCTTGAATGCCACAACATAGACTCTGATTATTGAATAGAAAAGGCTTTAGAAGGAATCAACTGGGAGCAAAGAGAAGAAATGGCAAGAACTTTCAATGACCCTTGAAGATTGTACAGCCCTTGGTAAGCTTCAGTTGGACGAATCATCTCCTAGGTCTTTAGATCCTGAATCAAACATTTATTTGAGCAGAAAGAAACTTGAGTAGCATTAAACTGTGTAAGTTTACTCAAGGACAACAAATTGAATGCAAACGTGGGAACATAAAACACATCATTAGAATCAAATCATCATTGACCTTCACATTCCCAATATGAGTAACTGGTGCAAGAGATTTATCAGGAAGTTTCACAGAAATGTTAAAGGCAGGACAGTAGGAATCAAAGAGATGTATGCAAGAGCAGATATGATCACTAGCTCTTGAATCTAAAATCCAAATATTTGTGTTTTAGGGGGCAGTATTACCTAACAGCTTACTAGAGCCAGCAGCCATCTGAGCTGACATCACAGCATGGGAGGAGATAGCCTTATTGGCATCATCAACATTGTTCCAGCCTGCTTTATCATTATGCCCCTGCAACATATTAATAACCAGTGCATATTGCTGTGATAGCATGTGAAGAAATTGATGCACGAAAATAGTGGAAGAAACTCAATCACAAACAAAAGAATCAAAGGAACAATTCGATTGCATTGAGAGGAGGAGAATCGAATACAAGAAGGAGAGGAAGCTGTAAAATTGATTCTGCAAAAAAAATTGTCGCAGTAACGGCTTCTATCTAAATAGAAAATATCTGCGTGAAATGAAAAGAATGCCTCTGACTATTCTCTCCACTCTTCTTCTTACTTCAGGGCAAAACAGTCAATTTCTCCCTTTTCAATGTTGCACGCCAAGGGTTCGTCTTCTTCCTTGCAGCGTACACTCCAAAACCGCTAACCCCTTCAGATCCTTCAGCCTCCTAGCTACCCATACTGTTACATCCGTTGCTTTTTGTAAAAGGAAAAATAAATAAATAATAATTATGACATAAATCCTAAACTAAATATGTTTCGGAAACTAAGATATACTCTACATAGAATCTAAATCTTACACCAACTAGGAATATACCTTTTATACTTATCATAATTATCTCCTAATTCTCTATTTAATTACGCTAAACTAACCAATCCTACCTATCCCAAAAATTACCCAAGCTGCCGCCTCCCCCTCTCTGCAGCATACGATCAAAGGAAAAAAAAAAGAACCTCAACAGCCTTTTTCTCGATTCTTAGCCAACGTCCAGTGAGGAAAAAACCCACAATATTTTTGTCCCTTTTGCCAACCATTCTGTAGTTAAAGAAAGTTAAGGAAGAAATTAATTCCGGTCTTCAACAAGTCCTAATCCAAGCGTACGGTATAGTATATTGAGACAAGTAATCTCCCTATACTTGCTATGATTTTGCAAACTATATGATGTTATTTTTGATATCAAAGTTGGATCATGCATCGTATAATTGATTGCATAGATGAATGTAATTGCATATATGTATGCCGCGTGGATATTTACATGAAAGTTGAGTTAATTTTGTTATGCCTATAGCCGATTTGTGCACACATTATGGCAGCACTTAGTATTCAGTTGATGGAAGTTTACAAAATCAATTTTTTGGGTGCAACTCAACACCATGTCAAGCCACTTGCTGATGTGGGACAAAATTTGTTTGGGGAAATTTTGGTAACATTTTGCCTAATTCTGTGTTGTAATATGTACCACCGTGGACCTAAGGAATATATATGCAGATGCTATATATATTTCTTCCTTGATCCTGCCGTGGTATATGTATGTATGTTATAAAAATTGTAAATATCCTTTCTGTACTTATTATGAATTTGTGAAATCTGTATCTATATTTTCGTATCAAAGTATGCATCATGAATAAGTAAATTCGAATGCATAGATGAATGTATATATGTATGTGTGCATAACCGATTACAAATATACATATACATCAGACGGCTAAAATATTTGACATGTAGTATAGATAATTTTGTACAAATTGCTGTCCGAAAGATATTTGAGTAAAACAAGAAGTAAAATATATAAATAAGCTTCTGCAAATTTAAAGATAGCATATGCATTATGTAGTGTCATTTTCTTTCATTAAATGATGCACTGATTTGTAAATATGTATGTGAAGCGGTACGTTTTATGAAGACCGAAACCTTTATATATTTGACAGGCGGGTTAATTGCACCTGGTATCCATTGTTTTTCACGAAGTTTTAAGTAGCATCCAATGTTTCATGAAACACACTTGGCATCCAGACTTATAGGGTTAATAGACACCAGGCATCCAGATGACCTGCTGGTCGACCGTTGACCGCTGAAATCGACCTTTGACCGGACCTAACTCTACTTTTAACCTGACTTTAACCACAGTTTACAATTAATAAAATAATAAAGTCAAAAAAAATTAAAAGTTTAAAAAAATAATTCAAAAATCAATAAAAAAACATACACCCCACCTCATCCCCACCCCTTTCATCTTCTTCCCCAGATAACCGTAGATTTTCTTTGGAAAATTTCCCCAGTTGAAACCTCCATTAGATAACTCTCCTCTCTCCTCCAAATTCCCTCCTTTCTCTCTCTCCGAAAGAAAAGCGCCTCAGTTGCTTCTGCACCAGAAGAAAACAGAGCTCTAAGAATGGGAGATTTTGATGATGAGGAAATGAACCTGGCTCTCTTTCCTAAAAGATTTGGGAACTCAAGCTTTCTCATTGATTCCATTCCTATTGCTGAATTCCAAGGAAGGCCACTGGCTGATCACCCTGCAGTTAAGAACGGGCGGCCTCCTGGTGCTCTAACTATTCCTAGAGAGCTTCTTGATGCCTCTACTGTTGCTGAAGCGATTAGTGTCATATCTTGTTGGTATGAAGACAAAACTGAGTGGGGTAACCGTGTCGGATGGATTTACGGGTCCGTGAAAGAAGATGTCGCAGGAGGTGTGTAGAAGATTTCTTATTGGACTGGATGACCCAGCACTCTGTGGTCTAACTAAATACTTTACAGCAGATGAGAATGGAATCTCTCTTGATCCTGCTGTTCTTTGGGGTCATGCCATCAGAGAAACATGGTTCCTTTTGCCTCAATTTCCTCCTCTGTTTTTCACAGGAGAAAGAGAAAGATGGTTGAAAGAAAGTGGAATTAACCATGGTTTGAAAATTTTGGGCTCCAAGTGGGAGAAAAGTGAAAAATAAAAGAAAAATTGCTAAAAACCGCCTACAACAGGTCATTTCCCGGTTGCCGGATGCCAGGTGTCTATTAACCCTATAAGTCTGGATGCCAAGTGTGTTTCATGAAACATTGGATGCTACTTAAAACTTCGTGGAAAACAATGGATACCAGGTGCAATTAACTCTTTGACAGGCCAAGAACACCGGTCGTATGTGATTTTGAGACATGATTATTTTATGATTTATTTGTGTGTACGATATATAGAAATATAGTAAATGATATATATTTATATACATATGTGGATGAGGCATAAATTTTGATGTGGGTTTGAAAAATGGGTCGAGGGAGAACCCCGTATGTATATACGTGTATATGTACATGTATGGGCGTAAACATATATATGTTTATAAATACACATGAATGGTAGTTATTTGGTAAATCGATATTATATTTGGTATTTTACAATGGATGGTTGGTTATTTGGTTTATTTAGTTAGGATATTTTGTATTTGAGGGTATTTTGGTAATTTTGACAAATTTTACATTTTGGCCTATTTTGAGATTTGGACTAACTTTGGTACTTGGAAATGATTTTGAAAAGCTGCATTTGCATATTTTTGGAAATTCACAATTACACTTGAAATATATCGGTAAACTAGGGGTCTACCTATTTTTGTTATTAGTCACTGCAGATGTAACTATCTCGTCAAGGACAGGGTTTATGTATGTCTGTTTGGATTGCTGCAGATGTAGCTACCCTCGTCAGGGACATGACTTATGCATGCATATTTTGGGCCTGAGCGTAACGACGTAGTCTTGGACAAGGTGCAAAGGCATATATATTTGGTGCTATAGACGTAACGACCTAGTCTGGGGTAGGGAGTCGATAGTATGTTTGGATTTTGAGGGAATCAATTCGTAATTCCTACGGTATAAGTCATTTATAAAAAAAGTGCTATAGCCATTGCATTGATTTGGACTATTTTAGCCGGGTTTTGGATTTTGGATAGTTTGGTATTTGGATTTGGACCGAGTTGTCCTTGGATTAGGATTTTGGATATTGGACCGGTTAAATCGGATTTTGAAAACTTTGGACTTTTGGCCATGGAATTTTTGGGCCTTTAACTTTCGAAATCTTGAAATTGTATATTTGGAAAATTACATTACCGATTTTGGATTTGGACTAACCTTAATTGGATTTTATTACGTATCTAGTTGGGTGTATTTGCTCAATTTGCTTTTGGATGTTAGGGGTAGCATTGTAAATTCACTTGCGAAGAGAAGCATGCTATTATTTTATGTTGTTATATATTTTTATCATACTTGCTTCTCCGTGTATGATCCCATGGTAAGTATAGTGGGAGTACTTGCTGAGCGGCTTGTCGCCCAAACTACACTTAACATTTTTTGCAGATAGACAATTAATTAAGTTAGTACACCCAAGGATGATCAAGAATGGAGGTTTCGGGATTGAGTATATTTCGATGAGACTCGTTAGGGATTTAGTAAAGACAGTTATTTTCGTTACTCGAGGTTTATGTAATTTTGGGGATTTGATATTTATTTACGTTTCACTATTGTATCGGATTTAGATTTCGTTAGACATTGATATTAATGATTACGATTGTTTCGAGGCTTCAAATTTGGACTTCCACTTACGTGTATTTGTTTCGATTTCGACGCCTTGTATTTTCCTTACGGAAATATAGTGGGTGAGTCGTTTCGAGTACTAGGGCTCAGGACGAGTCTCTACAGGTGGTGTCAGAGAATGGCTCTAGATCCACGACGGAAACGTAGATTTAGGCCATGATCATAGAAATTAAGTTGCGGTTTTGCGCCTAAGTCACGATTTTGGACATGAGCGACAATCTTGATTAACAGCTGGTGTTTGACTTAAGTATTAATTTTAGACATAAACGTTGATTATATACTAAGTATGATTTGGAAATAAGACAGGATTTTGGAAGTTAAGTGATAACCTTGTCCGTAAGTTACGATTTTAGACTTAAGGAATGGCGATATGAAATATCGGCTTTAGAAATTAAGTTGTGACCTGAACGTCAGGTGATGATTTGAACATAAGCACTGATCTTAGTCATAAGCTGTGATTATATTCTAAGCATTGAACTTAGAAACAGGTAATGATTTTAGACATAAGGAATGATGATACAAAGTATCTATTCTAGAAATAGGTCATGACATGTAGCGCCCCGTCCCGAACCCTAGGGTCAGAACCGGTACGCCCGCCGTATTCCACTGAGGGATATACAAGGCGTCTGTACAAATCCCTGCACTTATCAAAACGACAGAGTATTCGATTGCGGAAGCGAAATAAATCAACTCAAAACCCTAAATCACAAGTAAAATCCCCAAAATCTTATATAGTCAACATTAAGTCAAAATGCCCTAAACGACATCGTAAATTGCATAAAATGAAATCCTTAAGCTAAATCCTCAAATGAAATAATAAATAAAATAAAACTTCCTCAATTCTTGATCATCAGTCTCTAAGAGTTCCAATGTGCTCATTCAGAGTCCTCTCCAACCCATACGTAATAGTACCCTGAATCGTCTGCAACAAAACAAACGAACGGTGTGAGCGACAAAAACGTCACTCAGTAGGAACCCTACCTGCATCGGCCCTGTGAGATCATACATGCTAGGACAGTAGTGAAATACATATAAGTACGGTAATACGAAAATAAACTGTCCACGTTTTCACAAATACGTATAACGGTCATAACTTCTTAAAACAATCAAAACACATAATCATGCGAAATGAGCGTGAAATGCAATGTCACATACATGATGCATGGTAAGCCTACATTCTCGGAAACATACATACTATCGTGCAATGCATGACCCCGGGGACCTAACAAAACGGAACGGAACGGAACATATATGCGACTTAGGTCTCGCGTATCTTAACATAACAGAACAGATATGCGACTTAGGTCTCGCATATCCTGACAGAACAGAACAGATATGCGACTTAGGTCTCGCATGTCCTAACAGAACAGAACAGATATGCGACTTAGGTCTCGCATACCCTAACAGAACAGAACAGATATGCGACTTAGGTCTCGCATACCCTAACAGAACAGAACAGATATGCGACTTAGGTCTCGCATACCCTAACAGAACAGAACAGATATGCGACTTAGGTCTCGCATACCCTAATGCAATGTCGTGATGCATGGATGCACAGAAACCACATACGGAAGGCTTTATTACTTTCCCTCTCATTTTCCTTTTAATTTCCTCTTTTTCTTTATTCTTTTTCTTTATTCTTTTTCCTTTTTCCGCTTCTGATTCATTCCCCGTAATTCTTCAATTGGCTTCCCTTTTCTTTTCAATTTATGTTTGCAAACTCTCCCCCAGCCGACAACTCCCACACCATTCGGCCCTCTCCACACGCCCTCAGCCTCCCCCTCAGCCGCCCCCAACCCCAACTTCCCCATCCGCACCACTCCCCCTAGCTCACCCTCCCCAGCCCGTCCCACCCCTAACCGCACCCCTACCCAGCTGCACCCCCTAACCCCCGTCAGCCCCCCTCCACCTCACAGCCGCCCCCTGACCAGCCCCCCCTCTCAGCCCCACTCCATCAATCCGGCAGCACGTGTCCATAGCCCACCACCACCGGCCACGCGCAGCCGCCACCAACACCTCTTCTAACGATTTCGGTATTCATATATACATCAAAAATACACTCTTTTCCAATTTCTTCATACAAAAATAACATCTTTCATATATGTACATATATGATCATACATACGAATATACAACTCATCAAATACATATATAATCAAATAAACATTCATCTATACAATCACAATTACTGATGCACGATCTCGGTTTCGTAAAGAACTTAAGGATTGTACCGTTTTCATACAAAGGATGTTAAGGGGGCACCTACCTGGTATTGGATACGCGTTTGAAGGTGTGAATTGATGCGGTGGTGATC